>JBAMJV010000373.1:160000-413781 GCA_037951105.1 Echinarachnius parma
ACGACACATGGTGTATTATGTATGTCACTGTGTTTGCAATAGAGGAGCGTATGCATGTGGGAAAGCTTAGAATCTTTAATCAAATGGGGTGTTTACAAGCTTTTAACGAGATGGTTATCCCTTTTATCGTGAAGTTAATTATAACCGTTCGATGACGAAAACGAAAAATGAGGAGCAAAGTAACGACATGTCGTCGCTGTCAATGTCATTGATAATGATGACAGCCAAATAGCCCTATTAAACACATCACTCACACATTAATTTTACTCTATATATACGGTCCCCTTAATTAATCTGTGTGTCTGCTAGACAAATTACAGACATGACAGAGGTAGATTAGAAGAGTAAACAGGCGAAAAAGGAGCAAGACATGTGCCCATCAAATCGAGCGAAAGAGGAGAGGGTGCGAAAGTTCTTTGGTAGATGGATAATGCGTGGATGGATGGGTGATTGAACGCCGGGCTTTCTATATAATTATAAAGAAAAGACGAGTGCAAAATGGCGGCGCGTTAATAATGAGCTGACAAGAAATCCAACAAATTATCGTTCTCCGACAACTATGCATAATTAACGTCATGAAAATAATGACAATTTACCGGTTTGTCAAAATCATCGCATCTTTTGTCGTGTTCGTGACAAAATGCAATTAACAACTTTCACTGCACGTATGTGTGCAAACAGGTTCAAAAGACAGTGGTTAAAGTTGAACAAGTATTTTGATGTACGTTGATATACATTATATAGACAATTGAAAGTTCACACGGATTGTGACAGTCGCTCTCTGCATCTTATAAACTATTGACACATTCAAAATGCTAATTAGTATTCGTGTTCAGTTCAGTTCAGTTGAGTTCATTTTAATTTCCGACAGAAATTTCAAATATATAACATTGTTCAAAGCAAAGAGAGTTCACACGACTGTGTAAAATCGAACTAGCCAAGCACAATAACAACTAAAATCATAATAAAATCATGTTTAATGATGTACACTGATTTACAAGAAATAGTATGCTGACAATGAATTTTGTTTGTAGATGTACTTATTTAGCATTTTCAGAGTATAGTAGACAAGACACGGTATAGATGTAAACCGTACACATGTATGGGACTCAATTATTAAACCTCGTCCTCCTCCCCCATGATTTATCGCAGCAAATCTGACACTCAAATTTCCTGGATTTAATGAAAAATTTTCTGTCGTTCGAGTGAAAGTCGAGGGGGAGGTAGAAAGTCCATATATCACGTGACGGACTAGAGAGAGTCAGAGAAAGAAAAGATAGAGAGTGGACATTCATGATTATTGGCTCTTCAATTTTCTTGTCACATCCTCGCCCTTTAAACATTATTGTTTGACTTGAATTTTGTCCGTTCAACCTCACTTCACTTCGAGTAATTCTACAAGGGCCCCGTTGCAGAAAGAGATACAATCGATTGTATAAGTTACAATTAATTATATACGTCAGATCATGTGTTCTAAATGCGCGAATCTGGTTGGTTGAAAAGCGCACATTTTCTGATTTACATTTAATTTCAACTTACAATCGAATGTATCTCTGTCTATACAACGGAGCAAAAAAGAGATAAAGATGGTGATCATGTTTTTGTGTTGTATTATTGTGCAAGTGTATGCAAGTGTTAAACATGTCTTAATGAATAGTGGGTAACAATCTTTTTTAAATGAAACCAAATTATAACAACAAAATCAATGTAGTTCTACAATGTCATGAATGTACTGATGTTTATAATAGTCTGAAACAATGCTGGAACAAATATTATACTGAAAACAATAGCTATTTTCCTTTTCGTCTTAATTAAAGGTGAAAGGATCTCCTACTATCAACGGTAGCATATGACAACGTCAAATAAAGGGTAATATTAAATTCATTTAAATATACAGATGTCCTTTAAAACATAAAATGACACGCACGCCGATGTTCGCAGTCTTATAAAGGGGTTAAACTATTTTGTTTATAGCCAAGCCCGTTCAGGACTGGTCCCAATAATTCTTGGATTGTACTCTGTATGGCTCTATGTGCGTTTAAATTGAGTATATAACCCCCAATGAAGTTTTAGATCCAAGATTAAATACTAAAGAACAAGCTAAATATGGTAGTGTCCCTTTAAAGATGAATGCACGCTTGGAAAGAGGTGTATCGGTTGCAGCAGCTGTCTGGAAAGAGATACGACCAAACGTTCTTTTTTTACCCTTTCTGCTCACCACTGATCCCAATGCATCTAGCTCAGCCCCAATTATCAGTTACGTGGCTTAAAGGCGCATTCAGTCTTTTGAAAGTCGTTAAAAAAAGTGTCGACTAGGTAGATGAGGAAGATGATTGCAATATTTTGTTTCAGAAGTCTTTCAGTTTCTATAAAAATATTTAAATTTCGGAAATATATCAAATAAATGAAAACTTCACCCCCAAAAAATGTTTTCCCGAGAATCGAACTCGAGACCTCTGGATTACAACACCGGTGCTCTACCAACTAGAAAGCTCTTATATAGCAATTCGGTGCATGGCATTATTCAAATAGTCCTGTGTGTATTTGGCTGAATTTTAAGAAATAATTGAATGTGTATCATACCGTATCATACACTTAGCTTGCGTTAATACAAAGAAACAGCATTATGTTTAAGATGTTCCACCCCCAAAAAAAGAGTAATAATAATGTCTGACTTTCCCCTTTAACATTCGCGCCACCTAGCCAGCGGTCATGTTCGGTCGAGGAAGCCGGGTGCCTGCCGCAGGTGGTATGGGAGGCTCGCGATATGAAAAGGTCATTATAACACCAGTAGCCAACAGACTATTACAATTATTACACATTTTATAATTTATCGGTTGATACCTGCATGTGAATAGATCTTTTATAACATTGTTATGGTGTAGATGTGAACATTACAGTGCTTGTGTGGGTGTGTATGTGTGTATGTGTATGTGTGACGCATGTGTGTATGTGTGTAAGTATAGTATATAGTGTTTGTGTGTGTGTGTGTGTGTGTGTGTGTGTGTGTGTATGCGTGTGTGTGTGTGTGGGTGTGGGTGTGTGTGTGTGTGTGTGTGTGTGTGTGTGTGTGTGTGTGTGTGTGTGTGTGTGTGTGTGTGTGTGTGTGTGTGTGTGCGTGTGTGTGTGTGTGTGTGTGTGTGTGTGTGCGCGTGTGTCTGTGTGCGTGTGCGTGCGTGTGTGTGTGTGCACGTGTATGTGAATCCAGCGACGACGTTGGTCACTGTTATAGAAATTGAATTACGATTTAATTTGGAATTGAACGTTTTGATTATTTGTGTCTGGACACGTTGCTAACGGCAACGATGAATGGCGGGATCCCGGGATATAAATTAATTGATTCTAATCCAATGATTTATTGACGATGAATCACAAGGATGGGAAACCACACGACGCTTTAAAATAAATTATATCGAAATATTATTTCATTATGCACGGTTTTTAAATATTTCTTTTGCAATTTTGAAAAACCGCTGTAAAAGAACACAAAGATATATATTTTTACTGATAATGCTACATATGGATTTGCGTTTATCTTTATCAAAAAATTATCTCTCATATAATTTCGATCCATGTTAATGATCTCACAATTTAAAAACCCATTTTCAAGTTCACACGTTGATAACACCTCGCCAAAACGGCTTTCGCACACGCCTCAGTGAGTCCAGACTAATAATAATGCATGCATAAACTATTGCATCCTCCTCTCCCCCCCCCCCCCCCTCCCCCCTCCCCCCCCCCCCCCCCCCGGCCTGTCTATACCCTCATGGGACCATTAACACATCACAGTGAGTGATAGTGATCCCATTCAACTTTTGAAGACTGGTAAAATGCAATTTCTGTCATATCTTATCTATCCATATAGCAGCTCCGAGCCCCAAAATACAAAATAAATTAGTGAAAAAAAAGAGAGAGCGATACAATAAAAACTATTGGGTGGGCAATTTGCCGCGCAGTTTCACACGCGCGATACATGCAGTGTAAATATTGGGATTATAAGTGTGCAAACAATTCCAGTCCGTTTAATTGCATTCCAGATTCGTGCAAAGTGGTCGTAAGTGATAATTAGTCGGCTGCGAGCTGAGTCAACACATTAGGTCGCGTAGAATGTATTCAATGTGCCCTTTCCCCTTTAAAAAATAAAATGGAGCCTATTCACATACTATATGTATATATATATATATGCACGCCAGACAGAAAGTGGGACCAAAATAAATACTCTTTGGAACCTATACCGGTAGTCGGCTAGAACTATACAGTTGGTTAAAACTCTTAATATAACACGAGTGTGAATATATGGGACTGATAGATAGTGGGCTCACAATTCATGTATTGTTTCATAATCTGTACTTAAAACGTGTGGTTAGTATCACAATATTCTCGTTTATCATTATTAAATCGCATAATAATAAGGCGGCATTATGGTATCATAATGATAGCTCATAGAAAAGGTGCAAATATATAATACACATACGAACTCAAACTATTGAAACATCATACAAGCGTGGAACGCGTGACCTTATAATGATTATCGAATACGATTGAAATGTTAAAGAGAAATATTAAGCTAATCTGGTATTGCATACCAGTGACCAAGCGCTTCTCCACGACGCCGTGCGTGCGCGCATAGGATCCTGCACACAGCAATCGCTTGCGCTCCGAGTCTTTTCGGTGAGCGATTCATCGCATAAATAAATGTCACTCACAGTGCGTACAAACACATGCGTGATTGACTCATCGAACACCTTTCCCGTGATCGGGATTTAGAGCGCAATACTGGGGATAATATAGATTACATGTATAACTATGGCCTTACTTCATTCAATATTCCCAATTACTAATATCAAACATCAATTTTGTTTATCGGCCTAAGATATGAACACACTCTATCATGCAATCAAACCTGCCCTATATAGCGGCCACCTGTTAACGAGTCATTTTGTTATATGAAAGGTAACTTATAATATATAAAATACATATGTTCTATGTCTCTTGTGGTTGTCTTTGAAACCAGGTCTGACGGTGTCGGCATGTGACAACAGGTTGATACATTCATCACCCAAACTTTTAGAACTCGTTTGACTTGATCTAGGTAAGGCTTCCAGCGAACTTGAAGTAAGGTCATTTGACAATTTTGGAATTCTCAAGTTACATCATTGGCCTTGGCCTTGGAATGGCCCTCCTTTATATTAACAGACGACTGACGTTTTCGACCATTACTAGACGGACGATAAGAAATAATAACAAAAAAGTCGTTGATTTCAACCAATGTCAAGAACATGAATGTAGAAGACTTTCAAAACGATGGCAATGTCGTCTGCCAATCAATCAATCAATCAATCAATCATAATATACAGAGCTCCATGGACGCCTTTTAAGCGAAATAAATCAATTTCCACCTCGACTCCATTTGTCCCAACGGCCATCCCCCCATTTTATATGTTCGCAACAAAGGAAACAAAAATAGCTTTTACATACTACTCTTTTTTGTTCTTCTCAAAACCATGTTACTTTAGGCTCCCATACTTTACTTCAGGCAATGTGCTTGATGGTTGGTGAAAGTGAAAAATTGGGGGGCTTAAAAAGGGCGAGAGAGCAAATGCATTAGCCAAAACACACATTTTTAGATGCCATTAGGACTAACTTGCACGCATGCTTTTCGACCTAGTGTATATGAATCCGCCGGTGTTGGTAACCGTACTCTCATAGTAGGATTTTTGCCCGATGATCGTTAAGGGCACTTACTTTTCACGCGCTGTTATAGATTTTTTCGTTTAATACATCCTTTTTTTTCTTCTCTCTCTCTCTCTTTCTCTAAATACATTAGGCGCTACATGGTCATGGCTAGACGAAGCTCTTATAATACACATGGTGAATACAAACACACACACGCACATATCAGGCACACAGCCGGTCTATTGCTCTGCAAACAGACTGAGTTAAAAAGCACACATTTTTAACTCACTTAATCCGTCGGGCATTTGGTTCTTAGCTTCTGACCGGGCGCATTGATATACGGTGGATCATACTGGAAGTGAAACAAAAGCCCGAAAACCCTACACGGGTATTAAAGGTTTTTCGAGTGGATCCCTTTAATACCCTACAGATCGAGTAGAGAGGGGAATGGGGGTGAGAGGGTGCTGAAAAGATTGGTTGAAGGTCGTAATGAGCAGAGGGGGGGGGGGGGGAAATTAGCAGCGGCGGAAATCGGGGAGGGGGGCGCCAGCGCCCCCCTGCACCTGTCAGAATACTAATTTTCGTCTTGTGACGCCTATTCGCCTGCAACGAGTCACCCCCCCCCCCCAAAAAAAAAATAAATAAATAAATAAATAAATAAATAAATTTAAAAATCCACCCGGACCCCCCCCCCCCCCCCCCCGCCCTTGATAAGAATCCTTGTCGCCCTTTTTCGACCCCTTGTCAGTCAATTCTGGCTACGCTACAAAACAAGAATTAGGATCCCAAATTAGACAGTGAGAAAGAGAGAAAAAGAGAGACAATGGAAAACCCTTAGGAGGCAAAAGAAGGGTGCATGAAAAGGGGGGAGGACAACTGCAAAGCGGGCGGATATAGGGGGGGGGGGGTTAAAAACAAGCCGAATTGAGCACGAGGGGGGGGGGGGGGGGCACAACAGAAACTAGGTGAAGATTTCAGTTAGAAACGATCTCGAATTCATGCAGGCTTGCGGGCATATTTGCTTATTCAGGAATACAAGCCATCGCTAAAAGCCAACGTTTTGTAACCCTTCTCAGCGGCTGAAGTGAGTTGCTGAATTTCTAACCAGCTATAGAACCCCGATGAGAAAGAAGGTGAGCTTGAGAAAGGAAAGTGCCGAGAATTAAGAAAGAAAAAAGAAAGAAAAAAAGACGGAGCAGAAACGAGACATATACATGAAAATATAGAGAGGAAAAAGGTAGTGCATATATATACCGTAAAGCAAAAGGGAAATGTAGAGAAGGAAAGAGAGGAGAAAATTAAACATACAAACCAAACAAAATAACAGAAAAGGAGCACGCACAGACGAAAAACAAAACAAGAAGTGAGAAGAAAGGAAGAAGAATAATAATAACGAAGAAGACTGAGAAGATAAAAAGAAGAAAAGGTCAGAGAAGGGAAGAAGAGAAACGAAACGAAGAGAGTGTGTGTGAGGAAGATAAATGTGCGGAAAGAGAGAAAGGCGGACTCGATGGATAGAGTGTAGTATATAGGAATAGGATAAATAGGGGTGGAACAAAAGCATCTATTACCGCCGCGGCGTGCGACAGCGCTCGGCGTGGTGAATGGCCCGCACTGCCCCCGCTAGCGCCCCGTAAATAATACTCGCCTCATCAGCTGACGAAAAAACCGAAGGGGAGAAGGAAAAAAAACACACACCTAAAGTGCACGCTCTATAAAAGGGGGATTTCGAAGCGTAATGCGGCTACTTAAACATCTCTCCCATCTATTCACTTCTGACATAATCCAATTTTTGTCATGTATCTATCAACTCTCATTTGTCTTTGTCAGGGGGCATGACGTTTTCGATCCGCTGACACTCTCTCGACTGATCAGATCAGAAGCGAGAAAGAGTGGTTTGTTGCCTGCTAAAAGGATACAATTACAATATAAAACGCGCTAGGATAACAGTCAACTGTGTCAATTTCGAAATGACATTATATGCAGCTTGCCTTAAGCCGATCTTGTGAAATGTCCTTGATCCCTCTCAAACTTGCCTTCCAATTTACATTTTCCCCCAAAGAATGCAAATTTCAAATAAACACTTTATTTATGATAAGATATATTCAATGCTAAGCGATTCAATGAGTTCTAAGTTGTTAATCCTTTTAAATATCGTAATACAGGTCCTAGCGATTATCTATTAGAATAATCATGATGAAGTTACTACATCTTGTTGGGGAGTGCATAAGCTAAGACGCATTTTATTAACAAGGTCCGCGGCGAAAGATAAAATTTGTGTTTTTTGTATTTGTAAGTAACATGTATTGAATGATTTTGTAAGTGACAGTATACGTGAGTTTTCGCATGAAGTTTAATTAAAATATGTGTACCCTATGTGTGCTTACTCGTATGAAATTGGAACATCACGTTCATGATAATCATTATGATCTTTTTACATGTATGTGTATGTATGTAAGGGTTACAGGGATTATCATATTATAGTACAGGTCTTTGTATTTACATTTACACGAACAAAATAGTCTAATCTCGGTGTACGATGTGTGAGCTGAAACGCAGCCGTGGTAAACACAGGTGGTCCCATCTTCTTGTGCAGCGAAGCAACGACTTTCCCGGGTGCCCCGACCGGAAACACCTGACAGATTTGACAGTTGTGTCTCTTTGCCTTCATAGGAGTAAGTGGTGATGGTGCATGCGAAGGGGCAGGGTGAAATTAGGGTAGGGGGTGAGGTGGCAGATGTATTAGGTGTATTCTTTAAAACAAAGAAATACATAAGCATAAAATAAAGAAATATATAACAGTTCAAATGTGGTCAGCCCCTCCACTTTCAAAACCATTCCGCGGCCCCTGTAAATGCTTTGCTACTCCGTACGGAATTAGGGCTTAGAGAATGGTAACTACAAATTACCTATATTAAGTGTAATATACATATAAATATAAACTTAAAGCCATAATAAAATACATTTATAAGATGATTTGAAATGTGACGCTTATTCATAGAGTGATGATACCGTGACATGAAAACAAACACACAATGAAAATGGAAGGTTATGAAATGGTATACAAAGCAGACAGGGAGAAATGAGAGTTATGAATGAACAGACAGATAGACAGAGAGACAGAGGGACAAATAATTGAAACGAATTTGAATGAGAAAGAGAGAGTGGATAAGTGAGGGGGGGGGGGGGGGGGTGAGGAGGGGGTATGAGGGGAGGGAGAAGGGAAAACCGGAGAATGAAAGGGATGACAAATACGAGAAATTCGATTTCACAGACATACTCCTTGTTCAGTATGACCAACAACAAAAAACAGAATGGAAAAGATGGATGGCTTCCGAGATGGTTTTGGAAATATGGCTTTTGGTGGGAAAATCGGAAAAACAAATGCACGTGGTACTAGTGTGTGCCGCTAAAGCCTCCGCATGCATGTAGTCACTGCTGCGTGGTGTACAAATCAAACAGTTCAAAGTAATTGGTCTTCCAGCTTATCGTTCGCTGAGCGCTTGCGAGCACGCACGCCATGTCAAAGCGAGACATTTTTGACAAGCGTCGAGCGTCCTAGCAACCTCGATGATGATGATGATGATGTGATGAGGGTGGCGGTGGAGGTGGTGATATTAGTGGTGGTGATGGTGGTGGTGGTGGTGGTGGGGGTGGTGGTGTTGGTGTTGGTCGGTGTTGGTGCTGGCAGTTTTAATGGGCAATTGCAGAACTTCAACTGAATAATTTATATCTTATAATTATACTGCTCCAGGAATATCTGCAGACATAGAAAACGTTACACTTCAGGGATGTTGTCTCGCCAAAAGCATCCCTTGCTATGGTACTCTTACTTTCGGGAAAGGGTAAATAACCATTCTACTTCAATGTCATACCGACAGACAATAATATTTATTGTCACACAACAAAGTTAAGAACACCTTTTTGGAATACCGTATAGATCTACCCATGACCTTGAGGGTCTTAAACAAAACTATACGACAGAGGGAAACAACAAACCGTTATTCAGTCTTATTTCATAGATAAGGGGTAAGACCGAAAGTGGAGGAGGGCATTTGTACACCTCTAGTTGCAATTCATTGGACATGTTGGGTAGATTGCGCGTATACCCTGAGTACAGGGGCATTGATGACTCTCATGGCCTTGAGGGTGTTAAACAAAACTATACGACAGAGGGAAAACAAACCGTTATTCAGTCTTATTTTAAAGATAGGGGTAAGACTAAAGGTGGAAGGGGTATTTGTACACCCCTAGCTGCACTGCAATGGGTGCTGCACGAATCCCCTGCATACAGGTGCATTGACTATCATGGCCTTGAGAGTGTTAATCAAAATTATACTACAGGGAAAAGGCAAACCGTTATTTAGTCTGCTTTACACATAGATAAGGGTAAGCCTAAAGGTGGAGGGGGTATTTGCACACCCCTAGCTGAACACTGCAATGGGTGCTACACATACCCCCTGAATACAGGTGCACTGAGTTGACACCAAGTACTTGACACTCGCGTGTCAATGTTTACCCTTCCTTTTGGGCAGGTCTTGTCAGGGGGTGTTACAGTTTGTCAACAGGGGTAACAAACATTTAACACCCCATTCCCTCATATCAAGAGAGAATGGATGGAGGCGGGGGTACAAGATATAACATATTATAAAACAAAAGAAAACAGGACCAAAATAAAAGGAGCCCTGAAGAAATCGTCCCGTGTTTTTTTTTTTTTTTTTTTTTGGGGGGGGGGGGGGGTTGTCTCGTAAAGATCTCGAGTGTTTGTACAGACGAACTTCACACACAACAAGGGGGCATGCATGCATGTATTATGGATGCATGCAGGCAGATTCAGATCATGACTGACTGTCCTTTTGTTTTTGCCAGTGCCTCGCTAGCTCGGCGTCTTTGTTTTCGATGCCCCAGCAGATTTTTAGTGCGGCTGGGACTGAACAAATACAACATCTCGGCGACACTTGAGCCTTAATCCGGGACTAATATTTGCTGAACTGTCCCGTCTCCCTGTTTGAACGACTGCAGGCTAAAAATGCACATACATACAGAAGTCGATGTATTTATCCATCTTTCTTCTGTCTTTATTTCCTAGCGAAACTGTTGCCGAGTTTCACCAAGGAGGATGAATTCGAAAACCATATAAACATGATAAACGGCTTCTCCTCGTTTTGAGAATAGGTCTACTAGATAGTGTAAGCTTCTAATTTAAACCGTGTTGA
Organism: Echinarachnius parma; assembly: GCA_037951105.1. NCBI lineage: Eukaryota > Metazoa > Echinodermata > Echinoidea > Clypeasteroida > Echinarachniidae > Echinarachnius > Echinarachnius parma. The sequence continues at coordinate 170,893 of JBAMJV010000373.1, forward strand.
AAGCCCTTAATAAAGGAAGAGTCGATGTTCGATGGATAATATGTTTTTCGTTAAAACGAATTAGGCAATAATTAGCAATAAAGGCTGTTTCGCCTTGGATGGATTTTGCTCATCAGCAATATTGCATACAATAACGAGCATTGTTATAGTTGTAGCGTATTTATGCACTTTCTTTGACTTAATAATTGATGAAATTTTCAATTCCAATAAGGAAAGTTTTTTTTTTTTTTTACCATTTACAATGCTCTTTTATCCTCTTGTCTCCTTAAAACAATATTGTTCAAACATCTTAATCAGAGCACTCCATAATAAATAACCAACTGGATGGAATGACAAGAAGCCATAACAGTTAATCAAGCATTCACATATAATACATGTTATATAAATTGGCGGGGCGATGCGGGCACTGCCATCGAGATGAAAGTCAAACACTTCGAGGGGAAAATGTCTCCGTTGTCTTGCAACCATGGCAACGTTTAAACAATCCCCGCATCTTTGATTGAACGAACCGCCAGCGAACATTTGAAGACGAGGACGGAAATGAAGAAGCCAACAAAAAAAATCAGTAATAATGTATTCATACTGCGTGCGTTATTGGCCCTCGCTATCGCCATATGTCACAGTAAAAATGAACCAGACAGAACACTAAGTTGAACAACTTCACCATGTCCACGTTGGTTTTTTTTGGGGGGTCGAAAACAAATGAAAATAATTACGTCTGCACGATGGAGGCGTGGAAAAAGTTTCAGCCCTCAATCGGAAAAAAGTGACATTTTCAAGCACCCGCATCATTTTTGTTTTAAGGGAGGGGGGGAACATTAATTTGGTTGATGGAGCACCTAATGTCGTGGTTAATTAACAAAGCACAATGACTTAAGATTGCCACTTCAGCGATAAGTAAGTACAAATAACACCCGGGAATTCCCCATTACCCCCCCCCCCCCCCCCCCCTTCCATAACAAATTAAGTTGCAGACACAATGTTTTAGTTCAAGGGGATTAGCGTCCAAAATATATTTGTTTTAATGTATAGATTTAAAAAAAAACAATTAGAGCAATACTCATGTTTATAACCATTATTCTCATCATATTTTCGTGACTATAAGATCGATACACTTCGGATAATTATAAATATTGGATTTTTATTCGAATGTACTTAATTTTTTAAAATGAGTTTTATGATAATTTCAAAACAGAATCAAGCATGCAAAAAACAGAAGTGTTTTTTTTTCTGTATAACCATTGTGAAACGTTGGTGGAAATACATAATTATTTAAAGCAAGTCAACGCGACTTATGCAAACCTTGATATGAGATGAAGACACATTGCATGGATCATAAAATAAACTACATATTATAAGCTTGTTAAGGTCTCCTGCCATGATTATCATTTGTAATCGTAACATTCAGATGCTAGTGGTTTCAACACAAAAATAATTGTACAAAAGTGAACAATATATTTTACCCTTTAATGCACCCTAGTATCCCCTCACGCAATTTATTACACGGGATTAGGATCATATGCTATAGGACATGCGGGATGCAGACGAGAATAACTCAGTACAGGGAAAGACGGGTTTTTAATTAAAAAATCTGTTGTGGTCTGCAGCAGTGCTGGCATTTTAATAAGACACACGGCATTATAATGCACGAGCGTATACTATAGAATCATGGTTTATAGGGCATTATTAAACGGGTATAAACATTGCGAGGCTATAGTGGTATAGGCTACTACAGTGCGTGGAGGGGGGGGGGGGTCGTAATTATGTAAGTTGAACTATACGGCAAGTCTGCAAAATATTTATTTAATGTTTAATACAATACAATACTATTCAATTCAGTTCACATTCGGTTAGTGTAATTAGGGTAAGGGTTAGTTGGTAACAATGAAAACCTTACTGCAGTAATGGACCAAGTGACACAAATTATACAAATCTTATCAACCTTATTAGTATATATTTGTAGGATTATAGTAAATATGACGATTTCAAAATGTTCAAACGGTCTTTCACTTTTTAAAAGCTGAGGAAATAATTAATGCCCCATCTTTCTTTCTTTTTCTGTTATTTTTTTGGAGGGGGGGGGGGGGGCGGGGTGTGGGTCGTCGATGAAAAAGAATGTTAGCAGTGTCACCTGGTTTTATTTCTTTCTTGTATTATTTACTTCCCTTTCATTTACTGATATAGAACTATTTGAATGACTTTATTACCAACAGTAAAATCAAATAATTGATATATTGTGCATTAATGCAATTAATTGGTTTGAAATCCCCCTCGACAAAATGGATACTATACCGTATATGATGGATCCCGATTCGGATTTATATTTTCATAATTTTGATTGTCTACACACTTGTGTCTGTCTGTATAGAAGCGTCACATTGACTAACCCCTTAACCCAGATTTCGCTTCTTTTTTTTTCGTCGGGAAATAAATTCGTTTAAAGTGGATCTCATTAACGAAAAGAGGGCTTTTGTTTGTATAGTTTGGGCCAATTTATGCGAGTAACGATACCTACACTCGGTCGAATGCATTGAGTAAACCCAAAATGGTTAGTTTCCGAAGGCCAAATTTATTTGTGGAAAGCACTAAATCTTGCAAATGGTCTTTGGAGATCTACATTATATCCCGAACTGACCATTTGCTGGACAAGAAACAAACAAACAAGTTTATTTTCGGATGGATTATGCACTTAATAGATAAATTTGATAAGCCGTCTAATACGTTTCCATTAGATCATTTTATTCGCATGAGTTATGTACTCTTTTTGGTTTGGGGTGGATAGCCTTTCACTGTTGTTTACGTTGAGTTGCAAACGTATTTCCTAGGTATCCATTAATGGCGAAGCAACGTTTAATAGTGTTGTGTTGTTTTTATTCTGTTTCATATTATCGCATTCGAAGTTTTGTTTGATAATACTCAACACATTTCTAGCAGTACTCTTTAATAACATTGCTCGATCATCCACGTCACGTGACAAAGTTAGAAACGATAAAATCAAACAAACACTTAAGTCTCAGGTACTTATAGTAAACTTAAACTTACCCATCGAAACCAACTATAATTTTTTTCATTAGTTATTTATGTTTAAGATTGTAACATGACTGAGCACCTTAAGTTTATCTGGTCATATTTTGTGCACACTCTCTCTAAAAAACGATTACAGTCCTGTGCGGGCACGAAAAGAAAAGAAAAACGTTAAATCTAGGTATATAATCACTGCCTAATCAGATTGGTTAAGAACTAAAATGCCAATTCGATAAGGACTTTTATTGAAAAGCACTCACCCTCAAACACAGACCAAAGTAAAAGCGTAGGAAGAAATTGAATTAGCCAATAATTCGATACAAATTTTGTGTGCATTTGTCACTTTATGGAACAACACCATTACCCGGGCGGAGGTTTTTTTTTTCTCTCTCCCGGCGATGGCGTATATCTATAAATTGTTCAAACGAACCTTAAATTTTCCCTCGCGAATTGCTCCAATTATCGGACCATTTCAGAGCAATTTTCGTTCCACAAAAAGAGAAGTCTACGCGCTTATCCTTTTAAACCAAATAAAAAGGAAGAGGGTTTGGGATAGATAGAAAACGATGGACTGTTTCTTTGCAGCAGCGTGAGTGCAAAAACGTCACGGGCGATGTATAGAGTCCAGCCAATTAGGCGGGAATGAGCAAATGTTAATCGGATACATAGACTGCCATGAGTCGTGCGTGATTGAAAACGTTTTAGTGGAGGGGGGATTGTTGGTGTGTTGTGCAGCGGTGATTCAACCTAATTCTTACCATCATTTTATCCGTATACAGTAGTATTAGTAGTAGAGCTGTTGAGGGGTGCAGGTTGAAGGGATGGGGGTATTTACATGCACCCCTGTGGGAATTCTAGCCCTAACCTGAGAGTGCCCGATCCCCTTGTGTCACCCCCCCCCCCCCCCCATGATCAAAATATATAAACGGATATGTTGGTTTGTCATTTGCTTTCTACAGACGCTTTCAATCAATTTTGACCGCTCTTTATTGTCACCATCCGAGAGGACGCAGGCAAGGTTCGAACCCGGGCCGATTAGTGCAACGAGCAGAGCTCTGACCACTAGACCAGATCACCTCTTCACAATACATCACATCCTGCCTACTTTTATCCCATCTTGTCCAACTCTCCTCCAAGCCCCCAAGTTATTGGAAACAACCCCCCCCCCCCCCTCCTCTCTCACCGTTTCATACCCCCACTGGGCCGATTCTTACTACGCCCCAGTCCCCCCGTCACAATGAGGATAAATTGTTTCGACTGCGCCGCCAGAGCTGGCCGGGTTGATAATTAGCATTCATGGGACGTTGTGCTTGGGTTAGCTTGATGGGGGGCATGCATGAGCATGCATTTTGGATTTTGCATCCTAATTCCCCTTTTCTCTTTACTTTTGAAGAAAATACAATAATTAAGGAATTGAATTCATGCATTTCGGATTTTGCATTCTCAAATCCATTTTCTCTTGACTTTTGATGAAAACGCAATAATTAAGGAATTGCATTCATGCATTTTGGATTTGCATTCTGATTTCCATTATTTTTAGCCTCTCTTATAATATAAAACCACTAATAATTAAGAAATTGAATGTTTAATGTTACGCTAGTACGTATGAAACAATACCTAGACAATAAAGAGGTTCAGAATAAAAGAGAAAATAGATCGACCTTCGTATTTTGATTTACATAGACTTCACTTACTTACAAAAGCCCTACGATAATTAAGCATTTGAATCTTAAATGCTATTCCATGTACACGTGGAATTAAACATTAGTTTGAGTTTGAGTTTGAGTTGCACACAACCGTTCAGGGTTGTTTTGTTCAGTAGATGTCCTTATCATCCCAACAACAACAACAACAAAAGGACACTAAAGCTCACGTGTTATAGGAAGGCGATGGGAACAATATCGACGCCATAATATAAATATTGTTTTAAAAATGACATGTTTACTCTAATATTATTTACTTTGTTAATAAGGTAATTATCAAGCGATAGTGTAGGGAAACGTTCTATATGATCATGTCATTATGATTAGCTCTGGCATTATGATCTTCTCCTAAATTATAACGTCTTAAAAAGTAATACAAAATTTATTTATTTTCTTGTTAATAAAACATGAGTTTAAATACCTAAACGACAGTCAGTATAAGCAACAAGCTAAGATGACACTCCGCTGACCTTCATTATCATAAACTTGACTTAAACTAATTAGTGATTTTGTACGACCATCGCCCTCTAATAAACTCATGCGGACAATACGGATATATAGCTCATAAAATTACGTGTAGTCGGCCGGCGCCTAATTTCGGCACCCCGGTCCTTATTTAACAAAACGTTATTGACAGTATAATTGAATTAACTTAACTATTTTTAAACATGTGAGGACATGATGAATTACGTGTGTGGTATATTTAACTCATCCAGCGACACTTGGGTAGGATAACTACAATAATATATGCACAATACCCATCATTATAGACATTCAGTTCATCTGGGATTTAAAGGGTTAATAAGTATTTAAGCTTAAACTTCGGCAGTACAGGGGCAAATAATAATATTGTTGCTCGGTCATGGCGGTGTGGCGGGTCGGACCCTTTTGAAAAGTGGGCAAGGAAAATTATGTAATTACTCGCACTATTTGAGCTCCTTCGCTTTTCCCCGAACCGACACAACTGGATTGTCGATTTATTTTCGCCGCAAAAAAGGCATTTAATTCTCTCCGCATATTACCCCAAAGCATGAACAACACACTGAGGGCGGCTCATTTGCTGACAAAGGTTTCGGCCACGCCTTGCAAAGCATTTGCGCCTTTGAAGATACCGTACTCTCAAGCATGTTTGACTTTGAAGCTACCGTACATCAATGCTTGGCGCTGATGCGAAAAGCAAACCCTCGCCAAACGATATGGGAAGTGTTTAATACGAGTGGAGTCAAATGTACTTTTTATATAATTATGCATAAGCAAAAATAAGAATGTACTATCTTGGTTTTGAGTTTTGATACTCTTGGAAGTATAAAAATATATAGACAACGTGTTTCAAAAGACGCATTTACCTACTGGGTTCATTCAACTAGTAGTTGAATGAAACAGGCAAGATTTTATGGTATTTTGCCAAACAAAACTAATACAAACACTTGTGGTGTGAGATAAAATCGTCTTTTTAAAACTTTGCTGTGAAGATGAAAACATGTAATTACAACCTTCCTTTGGGGACGGATTTGTATAGTTCATAGTTGTTATTGATATACTTGTTCTCTTTGTTGTAATGTAATTCACAATAGATTTCTGAAGATCAAACATAATGCATACACATAATTATAATCCCGGACAATTAATCAAAGATAGTGATTGAAAAAGCAACGTTGCTTTGAAACTTCTGTGTAAACGTTCAATGTGCAAGCTCACATAATTAGCATCGATATTGTATAAAAGAGACAACTCAAGCGTGAAATATGGTAACCGTTTTGCCATTTTGCAACTTTAATACCTCCAAATCGTGCCCAATGTCAGACCAAAATAATTGTACCGATTTTTTCCTTCTTCTCTATTTGCCTAAAATAGCTGCACTTTTCCTTGGGTTCAACCATGTTATCGCGATAAATTTGCTTTATTTACTGATAGTCGTCATGGTGATATCGCAATATCACAGGTAACCACCCACACATACACGCTCAGACATACACATACATACACACATAATTATGATACAAAAAAACACTAAATGCAAACTCATACGTACGCATGTAAATATCCACTTACGTTCTATACAACCACACTCTTACAAAATACAGTCCACAAACAGACGTATACAAATAATTTACCATGCACAAACATGATTATAGCATAAAAGTATATACAATACATATTTATATATACAAACGCAAATATACCCAAACAAAAACACACACGCGCAAAAACTCTCACACTTACACACACACAGACATACCCACACCCACACACACCCACAGACACGCACATACACACACGCACTACCAACTACTATGCGCCCTCCGATGATAATGAAGCGTAACCGCGCCGATGCTGGCGGGGGCTTTATATCACAGCGCCTCGCTAATTTGGGCCCTTGTTCCGATCACCATGGAAAACGGAAACGCTAAATTGGCTGAAGATTAGGGGGGACAAAAAAATCATGTGGGGGGGAAAAAAATGCAAATTTTGCTTGCGCTGCAGATATAATTTGTAATCACAATAGCCCCGAACAAGCCACGCGAGAACAAGATTTAATAGGTTGGTATCTTTCATCCCCACCCCCCCCCCCCCCCCCCCTCTCTCTCACCAATTTCTGATCGCTTGGTGTCTATTAAAGCAAAGATATTTTAGCCGCCACCGAAATCCGACCCCTTTCTTCTCTGCCATTTTGCCGCCTCTTGTGTCGCCTATACAAATTACTTTACCTGGGACAAACACGAAGGGGTATAAAGTGGTGCCTGTGTGATTGTGAATTATGAATTGTGTGTATGCAAGAGTGCGTGTGCGCGTGTGTGTGTGTGTGTGTGTGTGTGTGTGTGTGAGTGTGTGTGTTTTTTGTGTGTTTTTTGCATGTAGGTGTGGGTTTGGGTACGTTTGTTTGAGTGTGTAACTGCGTATGCCATCGATATTAAATTTGCGTATGTGTGTGTGTGGATACTGTGTGACTCTAATTGTATGTTTGTATAACTGTATGTGTGTATGTGTGATAGTGTATGTGTTTATCTCTGTGTTTATACGTATGTGCATATGTATATGGTTATGTGTCTTTTTTAAAATTGTGTATGTGTGTTTTCTGTGTGTGTGTGTGTTTTAGGGGTAATAAGAAGCACGAAAAACTATTTCCCTGATTAGGGGGTCATTCAAGAATGAAGAAAGCCCGGATTCAAAAGTCAATGCACTTTATTTCTCGACTACACAACCCTCCGGGTATACTCCAACGTAATATTGCAATTATCCCTCATCGCATGCAGAATCTTCTTTTTCCCACCACCCAGTTCCATGTATTTGTTCACCCCTTTCTCAATAAAATGTGATCCATGCGCTGGCATGTTAAATTAGCCATTCACCTTGTGATTTCTATGGGGGGTCTATTCGACGAGCATTATTCGAATATTGATGCGTCTGAGGTTTTTTATTACATCCGGGTACCTTACGGGGGATCAATAACCGTACTAAATAATGCAAATAATTATGCAGCCCCCGTTTTTCCTTTGACTATATGTAAAAAAAACACGGCCATTGCACTGTTACGTCCGAGACGACGACTATTTGATAATGAGTTTTTGTTCGTTTCCCATGTTCTGTACCGAATTATACTGTATATGCGTGTATATGAACACTCATTATTATAACAAAATAACTAGTGGGTCTGAAGTGATGTTTTGTTGCAAATTTGAAATAAAGTTGACGAAAAATATCGATTGTTGGGAATTTGTCAGATTTTGTTCGATCTATAGTAGATAGTAAACTACTACACTGAAAAAAAAAAAAACATCCAGTTTAAACAACTTGGATTTACATTGGTTTTGTAATGATATTTAAATGTGAATACATTAAAATGATCATTGAAAGCGAATAATCCCGTAAGATATCGAAGGTAGCATTTTGTTGTCGTGTGCGGTAGGTTAAAATGTATTTTTTGAAAGATGCTCCTTTTTTATATCAGAAATGGCAGATGCAATTTTCATTTTACATTCAACATTTATTGGTTGACTATACATGTTATGAATCAAACAACAATGCGTTGAATCAAAGATCTACGACCCTTTCTTTGTTCATAATGTTGTTATCATTTGCCATTAACTGATATAAGTTCTTTCCATCCAATTCTATGTTCATAGACTTTAACATATCCATTTTTTCGCGTTTCGAAAGCGGAAAGTAAATGTAGGCGTCTTATGTTACCTTTTGCGTTACTTATTTTCCACCTCTTTACCCGCTTTTGCCAGAGTTAGGTGTAGGGTGTGTGCGTGTGTACCTGTGTCAACATCTTCTTAGGGGTGGGAAGCGATGTGTCGCTAGTTTGTCGCGGGGAGCTCCCCCGGTGATTTGCTCCGACCGTTCGCCTGTAAAACGTGTCTATTTTCGCGCCCCTGGGTAGAACGCAACGAACCTACATTAACAATTAACGCGTTGCGTGCGAGATACTGTAATTTCCGTAGACTTGATGCACGGTACGGATGGTTCAAATACATACAGTGCGTTAAGCCTTGTGCGTGCTGGTGTGTGATCGCTATGCGGATGTGCGAAAGTGTTGGTGGTCGCTCGCCAACGCTGATTGGTTGTGCGGCTGTCTTGCACGCGACTCGCACGAGCTCATTTGCATAACAACACATCACCTGGCCAACGCCGTATAGCAGCGTGTTCGTCGCCCTTTAACGTATTTATTTTTTAGACATCGGTTAACATTATCTTGAACACAACTTGAACAGATCTTTAACATTTAGAAATGAGTGTGATTTTACCAAATGCGACATGTTTTCTAATAACATTATAGTCCACATCATTATAGTTACGAAGATCTGCTACGAAAACAGTTTGTTATTATACAATAATTTAGGAACGTAATAATTTGCAATGTGTCCAGTTATTTCAAACAAGCTAGGACAAAACTTAATGTTAACATTTAGTTAACAACTCCCTCAGAAAATAATGATAAAGACGCCAGTATAAAACACATTGATGGCCCATAACATAAAGCATATACTACTGTACTCAGAAATCAACCCTTGTTTTTATAAACCACGACATCTTTCAACACGTTGTTAATTAAAGTAGCGATGGACGATTCTTATAAGACAAACGGACGAAGTGTCTAAAATCCTCTTTGTATTTTGAACGTAAACATACATCGCCGTGTATATATAACCTTCATGCCTGAAGAACCTTAAGAGAAAAAAAAAATACTCGTCATATAAATAAGGGAGGTGTACACGTGGGTGTTTATTTTACCACCATTCAACCATGAAATTAAAACAAAATTCGACATTCGAACACTATACTAATTTTAACCTTCTTGTATTTTTGTTTTTATTATAGCTACATTGGTGTCATAGAAACCAATGCTTTGCACTGAGTTTTCTTTTGAGAATTAGCCTATAAAAATGAAGAAAACATTTCCATGATTTTCTTATCAAGTTGATATCTTTCTTCACTCGGCAATCTCGTTGCCTACCGAAAATCGAATGAGTTATGTTACAGAAAATCTTCATCTCGCTTGATTTAACATACTTTAATCATACTGTAAACTATTAAGACTTCTTAAATCAGGTTTTTTTAAAACACTAGGATATTGTTAAAGGAAATAATAACCAAATGTAAAAAAATACGAGCACTAATCATCATGTTTTACACTGAAGTGGGGCGGGGAAAGGTCGTTATAATTAATGTTAACCACCGCAACACATGCCATAGGCCTGATATACTCCACCCATGCCCATAATGCATCGCGATCGGTTACTCTCGTTTCGAAGTAACCTAGATTCATCTTTCCCTTCAAGCAATAGATCTTTGCACCCTTATCATATTTCCCATTATATGATTCTTATGAAGCCTATAAAATGCAGCTAATTTCAAACTAAGAGATTACACCAACATAGTATAACACCGTCCGCACAAGTGCACGACAGCGCCTAAAAATACAATTTCGATGGTACCTTGTCCGTGCTAGTAGATATAATGTAGCCTTTAATTTGTTGCTACGAAGGTGTATCAGCAAAATACAAAATGTTGCACCCTATATGATTTTCTACTGTATTACTTTTCAAGGTTTTTGTTTTTTTGTTTTTACATTTCCCGACTCTGACACTGTGTCTCGAAATCATATGCAAGTGTTCAGTGTCAAGTCTGCGTTAAAGGTTAGCTGCCTGCTCTGTCTATTTTGAGTAACGTTACGTTTGATGCTTGGAAAACGAGGGAATGTTTTGAAGGTGTATATCAACGAAATAATATAATCTTTTTTGTTTAATGCAAGTTCTTTGTTCCAAAAGATATTCGCACGCATGATTTTGACGCAGAAAACAAAAATCTGAAATACATTCCGCGTCAACAATTTATTTTTTGCTGCTACCCTGTCTGTAAATCACCACTGCAATATAATATGCTATAGAACCTGCTCACATGTCACGTGTGATAAATGAGGGGCTCTAAATGATGTGCATCAGCAAAACCATGCGTGCATGCAAACGCTGATTGTACAGTGGAAAAACCAGGAAAGTAGTACAGTATGCACAAGGTCAGAATTAACGGTTTGCACATCGAATTAGTTGACCCAGATAGAGTCAAAATGTTGAGACCACAGTCTATACATTTTCTGCTTATTTCGAGCAACGACAATCGACGAACAGATCCAGAATAAATTAACTGAATGCATCAGTAAAAGAAGAAAAAATGTGCCATTGTGCAAAAGGGCATATCTACATTTCATTTTAATAGTAGGATAAAAATGAATTTGCAATTCCTTGACATGGATTTGTTTTGGCAATTTATGGATGGAACTTTGCGATCCGTTATAATCCGGTTTTATATTGTATGTGCATGCAGGTTAGCAGGTGTATTATGAAGATTTAAATGTATCAGAACTAGTATGATATGAATACTATATAAGCTCACTGAGCATGTAACACCATAAATGCACCCCTAATCCAGGGCAGATTGGTTCACATTAACAAAATCGAGGTACGTCAAAAATATCCTTTACTATTTTCTACTTTTAAAATGTAAGGGGAGACATCAAAATCATCACTGCCGTCCTACCGTGGGACCCCGCTTGGAACGCTTTCGCGCGCAGTTGTAAATTGCGCGCACTCGAAATTCGTTCCAAGCGGGAGGCCGCGGCGTCCAGCTCAGCTAGTGCGCGCTACTAAATGCACGTTTTGTTCTCGCGCGCGATGACGCATAGTTCCCTTGCGGCCAGAACGCATTTCAGGAGACCGCGTCGCGCACATCGTTCACGCGCGGGCTACTGCGGGATCCCGCTGCCACCCGCTAAACATTACATTACATTACAAAACCATAATGAAATCAGAAGAATGATTGTTTCCCTTGTGTTTCTGAGATAGCGAACATATTTAGAAAGTCTCTGTCATGAATGATTATATTTTTTCTATTCTGTTCGTATTTATAAATCTGTTTTATTATTTGTTGTAACCTCGTTTAGTGTTACTTTGTTTCTAACTAAAAACAAAAACAAATCTTCACTACACTTTACTCTAAATAATCCCGTTGCTCGTTACTACTTCTTGTTGTCAAATGTCAATGGAAAGACTGTATGATTACACCATATGACATTTGGTGATGATAATGTGATGATGATGATGATGATGATGATGATGATGATGATGATGTGTCTGCAATAGAATGAAATGCATTCATAAAGTCTTTTGTCGCGATGCTCGGGGTGCGTACCTGGTAATACGATATCCGGGTATTTCGCACAACTGTACTTAACGCGCCATCGCACAGGTAATAACTTCGCCAGGTGAGAATAAATAATATGGGACTGAGGATAACTGAGGCGTAACATGATGTGTGTATATGTGTCTATAAACAAGCGTGTGTGCAGATGTTTGTATATATATGTGAGTGTGTGTGTTTGTATGCGTATATTCGCAGGGACTTCCACTTCCCTTGCTTCCGTGTGTATGTGTATGGCGTAACATGATGTGTGTATGTATGTGTGTGTTTGTATGCGTATGTTTTATTTTGTTTAATGTCCATGTGTGTGTGTGTGTGTGTGTGTGTGTGTGTGTGTGTGTGTCATAGTGTATGTACAGGTAATACATATCTTCCCCACGTAAGATGAATGTCTGTGTATTTGTGTGCATGTTTTTTTTTTGTTTTTTTGTATGTGGGTGCCACTGAGAAAAGGTAATTACTTACCCAGGTGACATGTAGGACCGAGGGACAGCACAAACACCTGGAGGTAACCCTATCCCGCATGCATGATTGTGTGAATGTGTTCGTATGTGTGTGGGTGTGTATGCGTTTGTATGTCTGTCCGCGTGTAAATGTGTATGTGTATGGTGCATGTGTATGTGTGTATGTGTGGTTTCACCACACAGGTAATAACTTGCCCAGGTGACATGTGGGACTGTGAGGGACAGCGCACGTGAAGTGTATCACTATCACAACGTGTGGTGGATGGGTGGGTGGGTAGTGGCAAAAGAGGACAAGAGTTTTCCTGGGGTGGAAGCAGCCTAATATTAAAGGGTACCACCACCCAACAATAATATTCTTATTAAAGAAAGGTAACATCTTTAGTATTCCATTCCATCAACAAGTTCACAAAAATATGTTTCCAGAAACAAAATATATAATTGGAAACGCATCACCATTCTAAAGCATGCGTTCATGCGGTCTGAATTGCGTAGACTGCGATGCGTGCGGTGAACTGCAATGTGTACAGAGCGAACGAATCGCCCGGGAATCTATTGTCTACAAACGTACGCGTGAATAGCATTGGCGCACTCGCAAATGGTTGGCCCGTATGGAACCAGGAAATAGCAGTGGTTCCGTAAGTGTTGGAAATTAATTGCTTTGTTTATGAATTACACAACCCTTTGCAAAATGTTGGGTATCTATTTGATATCACAAAACGGTACCAAAACATATAATAATGTGTTGTTCTTTGCCCGGTGGTCCCCTTTAAGACAACAATATTATTTGTGGCCTGTTTTTTCCCCGGCCACTTTCGAAACTGACACGTACATTATACAGTTCTAAAAAGCATATTCTTGACAAATGTAAAGCGATTGTTATCCATATTGTAGAATATAATCATACAAAAGGGGGAGGGGGGGGGGTAATAAACTTGAATGACTTTTAGGGGTGGGTCCCCAACCCCGGCACTTGTATCCTGCCGTGTTGTACCTCTAAACAGAACTTAAATGCGTTCACGTGGAGGCTATACACAGCCTGGCGGGGATGCCGCTCGTGCGTGTCACTCGGTCGCACTCCAGTGGGCCCAGCCCGGCGGAGCAGCCGTCCGGTGTTCCGCACGACGGAGCGATTCCTGCGGGGGTGAATACACGTCCATACACATGATATCCGAAATAATGTGTGCATGTATTGCCTTATTTTCCTTATTTTGGGCTCGTTTTAGCAAAACTTCCACCTGTCATTTTCTTTTTTTATAGTTCGTTGGAGGTCGTGATGACCCGGTCTCCAGCTGTTTCCTCGTGATTTACGAATTGTATAGAAATGAAGATAACATGATTAACAGTAAATGAGTATTTGATGGCCTTAAACATATGGAGATAAAGCCAGGAAATATCGTACGATATTCTTTTTTAGAAAGGCACATATCAACTACCAGTCATTAAATGGTGCATTGATATATATACCCCTTTGATTAAATTTTAATATTGAAGCAAGATTTGTCTTAAATTAATTGTCATTCCCCTATATATTACGAGAATGGGGTACGGCAAGCGCCTCTTATTGTTTCACACGGGACTACTGTAACAACTCGAATGAACCCTCTTATATTATATCTTTATGCATACAGCATTTTCAATTACTGTATAAACATTTTTTTTCTGTTTCCACGAACGATGTACAAGAGACCCTATAAACTTGCTACATGAGTAAAGCCATACAGCAAGGTCACATGGTTTATCTTCTCTATTCGTATCGCCAACGTTGCTTTCATAGGCTTATAAAGGAATTAATGTTCATCAGAATAAACCTATTTATAATCATTATACATATCTTATTTAGATTTTAATCCGTTGGACTTATACATAGATGGCAACGAACGTAGTATACCTATGTTTATAACAGCTAAATATATCATGGATTATTTTCGGCACCTCGTGAGCTTAAATTAGATTTATATTAGAGTATATAATATAATGGCTGTATATATTCTTACATTTTTACTGATTCATAAACGACAATATCGTGTTTATCATACTTTAATTAAAACATGCATTCATAAATTGCGTATAATATCTCAGCAATTACTTAATCATAAATAGTATGTTCATATCTTAGGTCGAAAGTAAATAATTATATTGAAAGTCAATGATGATAAAGTAAATGCAATTTCAGTTAAAGGGATCTAGTAACTTTGTCGACAATGTGCAAAAAGTGATAAATAATTGTGTTATATGGCCGGGTAATGAGCGAAAATGCTAAGTGATATTCGCGAACCCATTGCACTGATTGTTTACGCAATTATAACCTCTCCAGTGGATAACTAACAAACGGACATTTCAATCGTAAATATCTTTTAAACAAAAAATCGAAACCTGTTCCATGCTTATATCGGTGATACGAATGTAACAAGGTATATGAGAGAACCCATAGAGTTTTACGTAAGTTTTGTGGATTTGGACAGCGTTAACATATCCCTTTATGATTTTTTCAATCCTACACCAGTTTTTATCTAAAGACCAGAAAGGAAATTCAGTGTGGTAATTGGCAAAATTTCGACCCTTTTTAAAATTTATTTACAGATGGGTGACAAAATCAGTTTTTTTATAAAAAATAAATTATAAAAGTGGTCTAAAAGCTCATTTCATAATACAGTCTATAAATACAATTACATTTGCGACAAAAGTAGTCCAATATATTCATGGTGTCAATCACTTCGAATAATTTTAGGCCTGATTCTATATTTCATAAAAAACGATTATTATGATGAGTATGATTAAAGTATTGTATTACTAAACTATTCTCGAATGTGCACGTATCCAAATACAGCGCACGAGATGGTGATCGTATAATTATATCTATCGCACCTTTCGGTCATGTTATTATTACCATCTGGTCAATATCATAACATTCGTCAATTATATCGTTTTTACATTTCACATTATGACACGTATAATATGTACTATGTACACAAATCTATGAACGATGCAATTATTTTTAGGCGTGAATTTAGAACATGGATTAATTTCAGACGATCAACTCCATAATACTAAATTAGTCACGTTTTAGTAGTATAAAGCTCTTTGAATCGTACCCTATACAATTCTGGTAAAATATAATTACTTCTGGTATCAACTACTATACTAAGAAGCGTGTCTGTTGTATACATCTCATAGAACATTGTAATACCGCTAATGTTATTGGGCATGAGGGACAACTCTTTGACTTCGTGCTTTAATCAGCATGTCATCCCGCGCTAATGGAATGAAAGATACAAGCGAATCAGATTATTATCAGATTAGCTTTGTTCTCGCTATCAAAATGTTTATCTTTCTCTTTTTTCTTCTACAACTCAATATTTAGCAATTTACGGTATACGTCTATTACACGCACGTATTTTGTCAGAATCGTACAGTCATACAAACTTCTCGTATTTGGCAATGTTTGTGCGGGAATAACAACCACAATATGTTGCGGCTCGCGCCGAGTGCTAAATAAACTTTAATCACGGGGCGCTTTGTTTTTACGCCAATAGCCTGGCGGATTCCCAAACTTACAGGCTGGCATAACAGTGAAAAGGGGGACGAGGGGGATACTGGATAGGGAGGGGGGATCACCTAGGGTTAGAGAAGGCATATGTTAGATTAAGAATTTGATTTCTTCTGTGTTAAGAACTGTCTTTAATACGTTATCGCAAAACGCAGCGTCAAGATCCAACATCATTCTTGTGCGAAGAATATTACAATAAAATATTGATGACGGAGCAAGATGAAAGGAAAAGTTCAGATGAACAAGAAAGATGAGGTATCTTAAAAAGAAGAACATGTGAACAGATAGGTATATATAATTATATAGAAAAGAAGGAAATTAAGAATATAAAAGATAGTGAAGATAATGAGAATGATAAAGATGAAGATGAAAGACAACATGAAGGGAAAGATGGAGATGAAAAGGTGGAAAGATAAAACCAGAGAAAGAGAGTTATCCGAAGTTAGTAGGGTTTATGGATGAACGTGAACGAAGAGAAAGAGGGCTTCAAATTTGGATGAAAGGGGCGAAAGCTGTCGGATGACGAAGGAGGAAGATGAAGGTGGTAAAGATGAAGATGAAGATGAAGATATCGACGACGATGCATGATGTTGATGACGGGTTCGAGTCGCGCGTGGAAGCGTGAGGTGTATTAGTTTCACGAGAGCCGGTTCGGAAAGCTAATCTGAGGTGGAATCTAAGCCTGGCTCTTCGAATTAACCACTTCCATGACGACGACATCACATCTCTGTGGATATTGCGTGATTGAAATAGTGGAAAAGGTGCATTTTCGGCGCTAAATTGGTTAAGTTTGTACAAGGATGAGACTCGGTGCGGCGGGCAAACCGAGTCGCCAAACTCTGGAGTACTCGGTAAACACCAGGCAGCACGGTTTATGACAAACGCGCGAGAGACTTCCTATAATCAAGCAGATATATAACTTCATCGTTTAATCTTGCCAATATTCTATTCTGTCTTTCCACCTTCATCTATCTATGTCTCTCTTGCTCTCATGTCCTCTCTCCCTCACTACATAATTATAGTTATCTATCTATCTGTATCTCTCTCTATATATCATTCTGTCACCCGTATACAATATGTTTCTTGTTTTATCCCCCTCTATATCTCTCTATCTTTCTCACTCTTCCTTTCCTTCTCTTACCAATACACTTTTCAGCACTCTAATATAGGCAATTTATTTTTTAAATGTTATTCATTTTGTTCACTGCTGCAAGTTTTTGTTCGTTATCATTCCTGATTGGCTTTATAAATGTCAAACCGTTATCTTCTCCGCCAAACCCAACTCCATTCTGATTCAGGCTCTAAACTCTCTCTCATACATAAAAGTTGTACAATAACCCGAGAACTATACTCATATTCTAAACATATTCAAATCATATTATTATGAATGTTGTTATAATTATCACCGATTTCCGGGAAAGTATATATATATATACATCCGGGACGCTTGACGTTCCATCTCAGTTTGTAACCAATCGTGTTTTATTGTAAACTAACCCGGATAAAAATCGATGATCACCGTTGTCACGGTAACGTCACGGTAACGAGGATCACTCGCTCCTGAATATGATATTTTTGACAACTTTCAAATGTCACGTATATGGAGAAAAAAATATCCTCAATCATAAAAGAACCAACTTATAATGTAGAACATGTAAACATAGGGAGTGAAGGCCCGATATACAATCACATTCAAGTGATAAGGGGAAGAAATCTCGTTATTATGTTGACTGTAGGCATGGTTGGTTTGCAATATCAGATGAATGATTGCGTGATAAAAGGGATTCTCTGCAGCCAATTTTGGTACCCGCCAATTTATATCCATTTTCGACAAGTCATGTACACCTCTATTTCACGTACTCTCTTATTACATTTTCTACCTTTCATCAAAATCCTCTTATATTACCAACAGTGTTATCCTGGTTATTCTCTAGGTTTTTTTGTTTGTTTTTTGTTCTACAAACTGTACTATCAATTTAGTTTCCAACATTATCCATAATAAAACATTCATCCCTTCTTTTCATCTATCTTTGTATCTATTTATCTATCTATATATCTATCTATCTATCTATCTATCTATCTATCTATCTATCTATCTATCTATCTATCTAATTTATCTATATCTATCTACTCTATCTATCTATCTATCTATCTATCTATCTATCTATCTATCTATCAATCAATCAATCTATATATCTATATATCTATCTATCTATCTATCTATCTATCTATCTATCTATCTATCTATATATCTATCTATCTATCTATCTATCTATCTAATTTATCTATATCTATCTACTCTATCTATCTATCTATCTATCTATCTATCTATCTATCTATCTATCTATCTATATATCTATCATTCTATCAATCAATCTATATATCTATATATCTATCTATGTATCTATCTATCTATATATATATCTATCTATCTATCTATCTATCTATCTATATATCTATCTATCTTTATATCTATCTATCTATCTATCTATCTATCTATCTATCTATCTATCTATCTATCTATCTATCTATCTATGTTTATTTTTCCCTCTCCTTCTCTCTCTCCCCCTTTTATATCTCTCTCTATCTTACTCTCTCCTATTCTCTCCCTCGTGCTATTTACTTTCCCCCTTTGCTCCCTTGGTGGTGGGGAGGTTGGTAGAGAGACGGGGGATAGCAAAGAGGCAATATCCGGCCGGCTCTGAGCACAGTTTTCCGCTCCGCCGATATTACCACGACCGCTGAATTAAAGACTCGACTTTTGGAGTCGCCAGTTTTTTTTTCTTCTCTTTTTTTAATAACGTCTCGTCAACTCTTCGACTGCCATGACTACTACAACGCTCGTTCTACTGTTATGCTATACGAACTAATATGTAAGCTACAGTCATGATGTAGTGCTGCTTCAGAGAATGGTATTGTAGTTTATTACGCTTAGCATGACATGTGCGAGTTTTTTAGGAAATGTTTTATTGCAGGGAAACTAGAAGGGAAAAATCCCATACAAATTCAAATTGTTATCCAATACCCCTTTTGAATTTTACATGGCATGTCTTAAACGTAAATAAACCCGTTCTTATGAATGTTTTCCATTCAAGGTAAGTGTGCATGTATACACCATGTATACAAGGACCTTTCTAAATGAATTTAATTACATTTTCTAAACACCAACATATTTTATCAAATCATTTTATCATTTTTATAGATAATTCATCACACCCAGAAAACATTATACAGTGATGGTAGACGTATGCCATGTTTCATAAAAGAAACCTTTCCAATTGTTGTAAGTATCCAATTATTATAGCTTACATAGCAACAGCCAAAATTCTTATAGTCATACTATAATTTGTGACTTAAATGCGTTGATATTTAAGTTCAGACAAACGAGTACCGCGAAGCTAGATCGGGTAGACAAAGCATGATCGTCCTAAAAATGTTTTGTCAAAAATTTGGGTCACATACTGTTTCTCGCTGCTAGGAATATGTTTCAATCGATACAGACAATGTCATAGCGATCGCCATGCTGTATGCATATGTCATGCTGAGCGACGTATATACTTTTTCCACTTTTTCATTTAAACATTTTGAAATATAAATATGGATTTTTACACAATTGTCGAATATTAGTATGTACCCCTTTTATCCCAGTTGAGTAGTATATGCCATTTAAAAATATCAATATTTTTGTTTGATAACATTGTACTTTTATTATAATTATACTGCTTTGTATATACCTATTTAACACTACAAACTTAAAAAGCTGGAAAGGCAGCTTTTTAGATGAAAGCTGGCTTTTACCGTGGATAAATGAATAAACCAAAGCTTAAACTCAAACTCAAAGTTGTGTTTCATCCATTGATCAGTTTCACCCCACCAGGTTTAACATTATATGCATGTTTTCAACACAATACACCCTTCTATTTATTTATTGACTCTCATGATATTTTGCGATCATAAAAGTATAAAGTCTCGAAGATAACCCACTTCCCTCTTTAAAAAAGGATGAGAAAGAAGACGACTTGTATTAAAAGAAGAAGAAGGTCGCGTGTGTGACTTAAGATAATCCATTGATCGCAAGATAATGACGAGTAGATTTGAAATCCATTAAGGAATATTCGTCCTTGGTCAAGACACTAACTGCTCTCAAGATCAAGACTTTAATGGATTTAAAGTCTTGTTTTGTGTATAAATGCTTCCGTATATATAGTCCATATTTAAATAATCTGTCACAACAAACTGTCTAAAGTAGTGGAGTTTTTGTATAGCATGCAGCCTCACCATATAGTTTAAAGTCCATACTGTTTTATATATAATTTGCAAAGTTGAAGGAAAATGAGGATGGATAAACGGAATTGAAGAAAAACGACGCACACGATCTCAAGAAAAGTAAGTCGAAGATGTATGACATGACATAGATAAAATACGCCACATCCTATAGAATTGGTATGACACGAACTATACGTGTTTCTATTATTGTTTTATTCACATTAATATGTTGCCCTCTTTTGTGTTATACAGGAAAACAATATGGTGTATAGATTTTCTTAAATGTTTGTATTGATGTTTAATGGAATAGTCCGCATTTCTCGTCTAGTTTATTATCTTCATGACTGTAGTATAATATCAGTTGTTTATGTGTATTACTATATATATTTAGGATCTTTTCTTTATTATGTTTAGGTAGCGTAAAGCGGTACAAAATGTGTATTCTGTATTCTGTTTCACATTTTTTTGTAATACCGTACCGAAAACAAAAAGGTTCCAAAATGAATACAACAATTGCACTTGGCCGCAAGTTAATTAGAATCAAGACCGAGATAATGATCATGACAATGGACAAAAAAACATCCTATATAATAAGTCTGACACGAACTCGAAATGGTATAGGGTTAGGGTTATCTCAATGTTTCTATTATTGTTTTGCTCACATTAATAGTGCCGTCAATGTGTATGCTTTCCTTGAGTATGAAATGAAGCATCGTATATTTGTCAAATATCTTTGGGTTCTTTGCTCTCTTCGAAATCTTTACTGCCGCTTCAAATCCATCCAGATTTGCGGACGGACGGACATTCACCACTTGTAACGCCAGCTTCTCTATACACAATCAACTCCGCCCCTCTCTTCTATAAGTAAGCGTAAACTCCAGACCCCGCGACGCTCAAGTACGGGAGAGCGCTGGGGAGGACACTCGTGCGGGCCCGATCGAGTTTCAAGTGGGCAAAGCTGACTTAACATCGACTACTGCATTAATTTCTTCAAGAACCCGATGAATAAGATTAATGGGGGCATTTCCAGCAAAAAAGTGTGGAACGATGGAAGAAAGGTTGTCTTATTTTGGTACAGTATCACTGTGAAAGCATAGTAATCATAAATATGCATGCAAATATAACAATGGGATATTATTTTATATTTTCCATGACTAACATCATACATAAAGGCAAACAAAATTACCAAACCAATATATATTGCTGTTTATATACCACTCAAATAAAAAAATAAAAAAAGGGAATAAACATTACGTGGAAAAATCGTATTTACATAGACATAGTCGCTTGCCATTTTTGTAGCCTTAATAAAATATTAAAGAAACAAACTAATACCGAGAAAAAGACGCTGGGAAAACTTGATCTTGAACAAGCCTGAATCAATGGGATGTTAACATTGCACCCTTTCAATACCATATCATCATACACACATTGTCTTATTATACACACAATTACCCCATGGTACACAGGGCGTTAACAAAGACTCAAATGCGTCACGCGGCGGACACGCTTCTTCAATGGCACACGTACGCTACGAAGGGCCGTTCGTATGGTCATGGGTACGGTATAGGCCCCCATGCGCGCAACGTAGATCGCACGTGTGCGCGAGCAAAATACGATTATATGCAGTCCGACCCCATGAAATTCATGTTGGGAAAACACGAGACATTAAATCACCCGTAAAAAGTATAAAGCACATGTACATGCATGTCTATTTCCATGGAAATGTTGGCTTTCAAGTTTAATAACAAAACCAAAAAGAAAGTTAATTTTGTGCAAGAAAAGCTTGTTGCAATGACTCGTCACGAGTGTATATAGTAGTCATAATATTCAAGAAAAACAAAGCATAATAATGTGACCTCTTTATGACAAGAGCATTTTGTAGCAAGATCGTCACGTGACCTCTGTCATATCAGATTCAAAGGCAACACATGAGCAATATGAATGGTAGGTTTCCGAGATTATGATGTCAACATTCGTCATCGAATTAAACAGTCATTTGAAGTTGAAACTTTGCGCTGTAATTTGATAAATTCTGCCGAATCTTGTGTGATTACTATACGTTACCATCTACGGTAGATCAGCTAGGTTGTTGATCGTTTTGTAATTTGAGCCTGTCATCTTAAGAATATATTGTAATATAAAGTAATCCATTAACTTCATACGATTTTTGTGTCCAAAAGTTACATTTAAGACTTCCATCATAAACAAATATCATTGTTAGATTCTTCTGAATGATGTGTGCTATAGAGAATTATTATGAAACCTCCGAGTGATTTTGGTTGAATTTGACAAAGCTATATAATGGATCACTTTAAAGCAAAAATGCATCGATAGTCCGCCATTAGAAATGCTTAGCACAACAAATGAGTGATACCCAGGATCGTTAGTCAGCATTATCGACTCGGATTAAAATGACCGGAAGTGGCCGTTGAACAAGGGGCAGAGGGTAAACGTGCACACTTATAATTATAAACGACAGTGTTTACGAGATCATGACGATTAATCGTGTTTTATTCGCGTTCTTACAAGAACTCTTACTTAGACTAAATCCGTCGTAATTCTAGCTGGATTTTAACATGATTAACATATTAAAGGTTAAACTTACTTTTCGTAGTCTAGCTTGCAGTACAGTTTGCGATCTCTGGCGAAGCAAGAGTGTGATAGTCTTATCATGCAGACGCTACATTGCAAACACTGTTCGTGCCAACAGTGATCCATGACCTTCATCAGGTAGCGGTCTTCAATGGCGTGCTGACACCCCGCGCACATTTCCTTGGCCGGCCGGGTCCCGTTGGTCGCCAGACCTGGTGAGGGAGCAGCGAAAGAAATGAGTTACACAATCATAATGTATAAATTTAACTATATTGTATACATACACATGTAAGAATATATTATACACATAAGGCATAACTATATCAGGCAGTGATCAGTTTGCTGGCACCCAGCGGATGACTCCTTGGCCGGTCGGGTCCTGTTCGTCGCCAGACTTGGTGAGCTAGGAGCTGCGAAAAAATCATAAATCTAATTGTACATTTTTATATTACAACATACACATATTAAACATAATTTGATCAGGCAGTGGTGCTATAGTTATTTGCTGACACCCAGTTGATGGCTCCTTGGCTGTAGAGCTCCCGTTGGTTACCTGACCTGATAATGTAGCAGCGAATTTTTATGAAAACGCAGAAGAAACTCAAATATTACACACAAAAAATAAACCCAAATAGACATGCTGCGCTCACATTTCCGAAAACACCTAAGCAATAACACAGACAGATAAATATACCAACAAACAAAGTAACATTGTTTTAATATCTATCTGGATGACTAAGTCTCCGTCATACTGTATTATCACTTATATTTAAACCACAAAATAATCATTATCATTCCTTTTTTATCATCCTTTTTCCCTTTTTGCATAACAAAAAAAGAATAGTGATGTTAGAATAAAAATACTGCGTATTACGGAAAAATAATCGCATATTCGCAGCATTACTCTTCAATTAGAAATAATTGTTTTTGAAAATAGTTTGATGAATTCGTCATGGCGTTAAAAGCTCACGATGTTTGCGCGTATAGCCGCGACACAATCATTCATCCATATGAAAATCTTTATCGGCAGTAACGGTAAACAACCCGAGGGGTTGCAAATGTGAACATGAAATCCTAAATGAGTTAAAACGGGGAATTTATTCTAAATTTAAAATCATTTTGCGCGATATGACACAATCATCGGTACACTTACGTCTCCATTTGAAAGTAATGGCTTACTAACGTTTGGCCCCTGGCAACATGCGTTGTTCATTTGAAGAAAAAAAGCGTAAACTTAAAATGACAGTAACTATCATCTTTAATGAAAGCGTTTCCCCTTTGTTTCCTTCATGGTATTTTATAGGCGTCACACATATTAGTAAGTTGTAACAGTAGTATAGTAGTTTACGTTACCGTATACGTTGCGCTTAGAAACATCCGCATTGATGCGTCAAACAAATAATACGCATTCTATATTATTATTATTATGATAATTATCATGATAGTGGGAACAAAAGAAAACAATATTTGTAAAGAAGAACATGGAATTAATTTATGACCGAAGCATACCACCAGACTGACGCCATTTAACCATAAAACGTTTGTGTTATATATAATTATTGTTCATTATTGTTCATTAACTTAATGAATGGATCATTACTATATACGAAGGGTCATCAAACTTCGTTCGAAAAATGCCTCCGTCATGAAATCATCTGTAATTGCAATTGGCGTGAACATGTTGTAAGTTGTTCAATTGAATGGGGAATTCTGTTTTATACGAATTCAAGTGCTGGATTGCGAATTATTACTTATTCTCTTTAACCAATGTGCTTTGACGGCAAAATAACGCATTTTCGTGTAACACAATACACGTTTATTGGCGTAATATAAAGCAAAGGTTTCTGCCAAAGATATATCTTGCATCACTTTTGTTTGACCAGTTGCTTTGTTGTTCACCAAAATAAGAATGTGATGCAAGAAGGTAGGCAGTAATTATCGATGTATCTATTTTATATATCAGAAGTCAGGTGTATCTATCAAACAATTTAGACCAAACTTAACACACATTTTTAAACAGAGAAGCAATAGTTCTGGCGAGCTGAGTTTAATTCGTGACTGGATGATCAGGCCCAACAAAACAAAACCGCTGGAGGAATAACACAAATAAAATCCTCTGATTCAGCGAATGATCATCTCTAAGTTATAACAGACATCGCTCCGCATCTTCGAGATCCAATATCTCAACGAGCAGCGACGCTTTGATTGAAACGTGAACCGCGAACAAATCTGGGGAAACCCCCGGGGCGGTGCCCATCACGGGTGTATCTATTTTCGGTGGCGTAGATAAGTGGTGAGGGGGCTAGGAGAAGCATTTACCCCCCTTTTTAAATAAACGCCCCATCTCACTGCCCCCTGTATCATGTTAAGATAATCCAATAAAATATATAACATGTATAAAGACCCTAGATATATTTTATACGTTATTGGCACTGTTTGTGGGGGATAGGGTTGGCGGACCTTGCACACACACGACATGGAAATAATTATTTTGAACACTCTTGCACTCCCTATTTGCACCCCTCACCCCCCCCCCCCCCCTCCCCCCCCCCACCTCCCCTTCCTCCCTCTGTCTGGATTATCCTAGCTTTAGATGACAAATGTTCATCCTGTGCGCCTCCCCACCCCCCCCCCCCCTTCCACAAAAAGAGAAACAAAGTACATACCCACATTTCATAACCAAACGTAGCACCACATGTGCTAAAATAATACTTTCACTGTTATATACGTACTGATAACTTTGGAAATTAATTATGTCACCCTTTCAATTGATCTATATTTGTACGGATCATTGTCATATTTTCATATTTGTCATATTTTAAACAAACACATTTGTGTTTTTTAAACCTAAAGTTCACCATTAATATCTTAGTATATGAAGAAAAAAAAAATTCTGCCAGGCGTTACTTTTGACAACATGTGGAATAATTACATTGACAACGACTAGAATTAAAGGGATCTAGTAACTTTGTTGAGATGTGCAAAAACTGATGGATGGTTGATGCAATGTATACTGTTGTTATCTCATATGTCCTCAGGGTATTGTGTGAAAATTTCAGGTCAAATGGACAATGTATGGCCAAGTAATGAGCGAAAATGCAAAGTGATATTGGGTGATATTCACCAACTCACTGCATTCACTTTGTACAGGGATGAAAATCTCGCCCGGAGATTTTCTTATCTAAATACTTCAATCATATATATCTTTGTAATGAAAGGGAAATTTGAAAAACCGAAAGCTGTCCCATGATTTTATTGTTAATACGAATACAACAAGGTATAAAGGAACCGCTAGAATTACAATTTTATTTTGAGGATTTGGACAATGTTACTAAGTCCCTTTAAGGGAACCTCAATAAAGTGACCAAACTAAACATTAAGATAATTCCTAACGATTTTCTGGCAAACAAAATGGGCATCCGACAACAAAATTGAGTAAAATGGCGTCTCCAAGGTGTTAATCCATCTGTAAGCGTAAATTTGTTACATATTAATGCTTATATTTTTCATTTAGAGACGAAGATGGAATAATAATGATAAAAAAGAACATCGCGGTTAAGAAAATAATTAGAATCATTACAGATGCTATGATAACAAGACGGTGTCTGGCCTCGTGTTCAGACGATTAATAATAACATCAGCATTCGATGTATGATTTGAACTGTTGCACTGTTGAGGGAAAGTTGCATAGATGAGGCAAAATAGATCGAGATAGAGAGATAGGATGGGTAAGGGGCATGGACAAGAGAAGGGATTTACAAAGAGAGAAAGGGGATGTTGATAAGACCAAGACGGAGAAGATGGAGGGGAGGAAGGAGACGACGGAGAAGGGGGATGAGGGGAAAGAGAATTAAACCACTTTAAATGAAGACGATCTAATTATGGGGAAGAAGAAGGAGAGGGAGGAGAAGAATGAGAAGAAGGAGAAGAATAAATATTAGAAGATGATATTACCAAAAAAAAGATGGTGGTAGTGGTAGTGGTGGTGGTGGTGGTAGTGGTGGTGGTAGTGGTTGTGGTCGTGGTTGTAATGATGATCATGATGATGATCATCATCATCATTATCAGCATGATAATAATGATAATAATTATAATGATTATATTGATTAATAATATGTTTTTTTTATAAAGTGATTTGCAACGTCTTGCAACAATGAATTCTTAGAAAGTTCAAAATAATAAGCATTCTTTTATCCGTACGCTTCTGGATTATGTAATTTACGTAGAAATAGTACGTGATGGTACACGAGGTTCCAGTGGTCGTTGGGTTAGTGGTATACACTCTTAAATATTAGTCATATCTAAAGAAATATGCATAAAGAAAAGGATGAACAATTATCTGAAAACGAAGCAATATATGAAGTAACCCATAATGAAAGATACATGATGAGCAGCAGAGGATGAAGTTATTAAGGCATTTAAAGGAGAAAGAGAGATAGAGAGGGATAGCTCCAGTCAAGAACGTTTGTGCCAGAGGCAACGATCGAATAAAACAATATTTTTGTTCGTCGCGCAGAACGGGCAAGAAAACTCCGCTCGGCGGGGGAAAAAAAAAGACTTGGCTTGTAATGCTAACAAGATTTTCTTCCATTTTAAACTTGCTTCTTTTTTATATTTCGTTCTCCCTTCTCCCCGTCTTCTTCTCATTTGATTTTTGTTTGTCATCTTTTTTCGTCTCTGTATGGTTTTTTTTTCTTCTTCTTTTTATCTTCGATCATTGGCCTCCCTCTTGCAGACAACATGTCTTCCTAAACTTACGCATAATATATATATATTTTGTTTAATCTATATTGGTCTGGTACCATGATTTTGTTTTCGCACTCATGCATGTAGTTGTCCTTTTTTTAATCAGATGCTCCCGACAACTTGTTGGATGGGTGAGAGTAAAACCTTATAAAAGGCAGCATATCAAGTGTATAATGATTGGTAATATTATTCAGGTAATGGTTTTATCCATAAGAGGAGATGATGTTACTTTTTTTAAAAATATATAATAAGTGGGATATTTGTATCTGGTGGTTTTGGCCACAAACACTTAATAACATTAATCATGTTAATAGCAGCAGAATAGTCAGCTATATGCACTTCTACACATTCGTTGTTCGAACCTTAATGTATAGAAACGATACTCATAAATGAGAGTCTACTTGCCATAACAAATTATGCAGCTATAATATTATAAACTGTGCACGAGATTACATTGTGTCACTTAATTAATAAGTAATTTTCATATCCATAATTATATTGTTAAAATCACACAAGCAGGTGGAATTCGGTGCAGAAAATATGTAGAGTGTTTCGTATAAATGATATAACTCTTAATTAATAATCACTCATATAATACTGATGTTCTAAAAGCATGTACAAAAATATATTCGTACACGGTCATTTATCATGTTTTTCAAATTTTCTTCTCTTTTTCCTCATTTCCTGATTGATCTGCCTCCCTAAACGACTGTACATGCCATCTGTAATGGGTATATACTGCGCTGAATACTATTCGACTGATCCACGAACTAATGTTTGACGTTGACCACCAACCTAATCCCAACATGTACAATCTACGTTGACTGTCCGAAACAATCGTGTAATCATTATCCCTATTCATTGACCACTTCAAAGTCGATTTGTCCCCTTACGTCTTATTTCATCCGTGGAAACGTAGCTATATCTTATATAGACGGTGTATATTTACATCCGATGGCGATGAATCACGCATTTAATCTTCATCTTCTTGTATAGAGAGGGAGCGATTGCGCCCCTAGCTCCACCCCTCCCCCCCCCCCCCCCCCCTCCAACCCCCTTTCGGCTCCATTCGTACTAAATTTGTATCATCATTGCGAAAGCATGAAATCACACTGGATTCAAATTCGAATCATACGCTGTACAAATTATATAAAAGCTTCATCATGTAAACAGCAGACATTATTTACATCAGTTAATCACAAATCAGAAATTATTATTGTCATCTTGTTGTACAGAAATGCGATTGGGCCTTTTGCTCAACCAACCCCCCCCCCCCCCCCCCCCCCCCCTCCTCCTCCCTATTGCTTCCTTCTTACTAAATTTGTATCATCATTGCGAAAGGATAATATTACACTGGACAATATTTCTCAAAATCCAAATCTTCTGCTGCGTAGCAGCATCTTCTTTTTTGTAAGTGGCAGACAATTTACATCAATTGCTCACAGAATCAGACATCGCTATTGTCATCTTCATCTATAATATGCAGAAATGAGGATGTGCTCCCAGCCCACCCTCTCCCACCCTCCCCCTCGTTTTAAATTTGATCATCATTGCCACAAGATGATTTTCAAATTGGACATGATTTCTCGAGATCTATATAGACCGTACCTCGTATTTAAACTCGGTGCACTCTATACATTTCAGATCAAACGATGACAAATCGTAGATTAATCTTCATGACTGTCTGTATTTATCTGTTAACATTTTCTCCTCGCTCAGATCTGGTCGCGTCCCGCTTTACCATCATCCATCGTCATCGCAATCGAATGCCCGGATTTAATTTGATACAATTTATCAAGTATCCGAAGCGTGCGTGTCCCGTGCAATACCATGCACGAAACTATATTATATGTCCATGATGACTGTATCCCGTAAATAGTATAGACAAGTCATATTCACCCACACGTTGTCAAGACAAGATAATGATTTATCTCCATTTAAGTCATCTTCATTCTATCTTCCTCCTACTTTTTCTCCGCTCCAAATTTGACCATCATTACAATGATACAATCGGATGGAAACAAATTGGACAAGATCTCTAAAAATTCCGAAGATAGGATTACCGTCCTCTGCTATATTATATACTTTCAACCCACATCCCTCTTAAAGGGATCTAGTAACATTGTCCAAATCCTCAAAACTTACTTGGAACTCTAGTGGTTATCTCATACCTTGTCATATTCATATTAACAATATCTTTTGAACGAAATGGACATTTGAAAAGCACGGAACATGTTTCGGTTTTTCAAATTTCCATTTCGTTCAAAAGATATTTACGATTGAAGTGTTCAGATGATAAACTGTCTACGGGATAATTTAAGTCGTGTTAATTTAAGTAAGTGCAATGAGTTAGTGAATAATTATCACTTTGCATTTTTGCTCATTTCTCGGACAAAAAACATCCAATTAACGTGAAATTTTCACACATTACTTTGTGGACATATCAGATCGCACCATATCAACAACGTTATTAGATCCATTTTAAAAGCAGAATCATCACACTATATCTTAAATGATGCTTCATTACTGTATTGAATATTATCCAGACAATACACATATTAATATCACATTTATCGCAACTAACAAGGTGCCTGATCACATAATACACTTTAAAACAATAACTTTAAAGTACATGATATTTTCAGAGTACATAAAAAATGAGCTTAATATATAGTGGAATAATTATATTAATCAAAACATTGTTTTTCTATCAGAGTTTTTTGTCTGGTAGAGAGCAATGAAGCGGTAGAATAATCATAGACCATTATGAAAATCTTGCCGCAACATTGCTTGCGTATAAATCGTAACTAATCGCGTTATTCACAAAACATTAGGCCTACACCCAAAATAAAAATGTGAAGAAATTAAATTGGAATCTCCCCATGCATAAAAAAAACGTTACAAGTCATGCTCGATAAAACTGCGGCTCTTTTCATCTCTGATATAGTGTGTATTGAACGTGTGAATATCAATCAGGCATTATAATCTGTATGCATTATTCATTAATGATTGTTATATAAATAAGCATTATTTTTGTCTTGTAATTACAATTATTACTGTATTATAATGTGAATGATAAAGTATCACCTGGTATATATACTTCGTTGAGCATGGCGTAATATGAACGCAGCAAACATCCGTATTTGTTGGTAATATTGCAAATAAATACAAATATATTTATGTTTATCAAAAGTCGTCCATGCATTTTTGCAGACGTCTATGGTTCTGAATAGGATAGTATGCAGATATAATGTAAACATCGTGGTATATTATAACATCATGCGATGACGGGCCGAGACGAGAACCTTCAAATCGACGTCTGCGAATCGAAATTTGAGCGAGCTGTTTTATCGATCGAACTTGGAAGGAAAAAATAGTCTTCATAGAAAAAAAAAGAGAATGACGGGAGAATATAATATAAAATGATATCACCAAGACGGCAGCTATAGATGTATGCATAAAAACACGGACCATATAGTATACCAACGCCGCTTCGTACACCTCTCGCTCAGCCTCGGCTGGGCTGTCGGCGACCCGCCCGCTGGCTTGTGGTAAATACTGCATTTTTCGTTCACTCGGATGAACGTTTCGATTGTGCGTACAATGTATACATGCACGCCGCAGCATTTTGGCGGCGCAAGGCCGGGTGCGTGAGCCCGTATTGTCAGGTTCAGTAGGCCGGAGGGGGTCGGGGCGCTCGCCTGCGTGCGAACGTAACATGTGACCAAACAAAGAATTAAATTCCTGGCATCATCATATTATAGGACTTTTTTCTTTTTCCTTTCTCCCGTTCTTGACCTTGACGGTCTTGGTCTCTTTTCCCATCGATCATGGAAGGGAAAAATAGGGGGAGAATATATAGCTTATCATTCAGAAGACAACAAGGTCTTGTGAATTTCCTTTTCAAATGTTCAAGTGCTATTGTACGGCGATCTATATTACACGACAATGATGTTTTGTGATGTTTTGTGATGATAATCATTAGTGCCGCGTGTTGGATCGCCATAAAGTCAATTCGGTAGTCACAATTCGTGGGAAAATATTATTTCCCAACAATGATACGATTTTACTTCCTTTTCTGCAGTGCTACATGATTAATGTAAGACTATAACAGAATTTGTACATCCATTAACAAAATGATCATTCACCTCTCGCCAAATACAAAGGGCACATTAATTAATAAAGGTTGAATAAGTTGAATAAATATGGCGACTGTAATCATATTCTTACTCAATCAAACAAAGAGGGAAAAGTAAAACAACAATCATTTTCAATTCAAGCATGAACTGCTCAAACGTTATTCGAAATGTATTATTATAAGTATCTATTTAACATTCATGATTATCATTCTAAAAAAGACACAAGTTAGTAACATACCCTATTTGAAACAGCCACTTGTATGAATGATACTCTCTTTCAAGAAAATATCTATTCACACAAAAAATTACGAATTAGGCCTAATAGGCCTATCTATAATATAGTCACAAGCATGACATTATTTTAATGACTAGCACATGATTGGATAATGTCATATTCATTTGTTTACCTATACAAGAATACTCGCTTTCACCAGGGAAACTCGATCCTTTATTACGTCCCGTATCAACCGAGAAAAGGAATTTAATCATAATTGCATGCAGCATCGTATATAGATATAATACACACTGACGGGCGCAAGTTCAACTTGGAGTCAGCGTAATCAGTGGGAATTCACTTCGCGTCAACACTAAGCACGCACGTTTGGAATCTTCCCCTAGAACTCGAGTGTGAACCCAATTCCATTCCAGTCGTGTTTAGACCAGTTATGGGGAATTTTGATGAATCTATTTTTTTGCTCTTCACCTCTTTCGAGGAAGGCATATCAAAGTGGGAAATATGAAATTAGATAAGAAGTTGGATCAGCCTCCCCCCCCCCCCCCCCCCCCCCCAAGTATTGTGGGGCTTTATGCTGACGAGAATTTGCCTTGTAATCTATTTTATTTATCCGTTCTTAATCATTACAGGCTATAGGCTATATGCTATTAATAACATGCAATAGCGGTTGCTATGTCGGAAAATCCCACGCAAGCTTTCAGGTTGCCAGGAACAAAATTTGATAATAGGATATTGTGTAAGCATTGACAATCAACATTACAATGAGCGAGTGGTCTATATATATTGGTCAATATTTCGTGGTACATCGAGTTCACACTAATCTTCACCTAAGACTCGGGAGTCAGACATCATTACGCTGTGTGCTCGCAGGTTAGGAGATTCACGCGGATGTTTTAGCAATAAAAACATCGCTATCACAAGCAAGCTACTTTGCATGAATTGGTATTAAAAATGATCGATCAACCACATGGCGCGTATTACAATACGGACACGATTCATTATCTCCCCCTATATCAGGGGGGAGGGGGGGTGTCACAAAGATTCAAAGTTGAACTTAATTCTAAGTTGGACTTAACAATTATGGAAAACCATTTGAAGCCTTGAAATCAAACATATCAAAATGCAAAACAATGCAAGTATTTGAAACTTTCAACAACAAAATTTAATTATATTAATCATTTCAAGGCCCCTTGATATAATAACAAAATTAACTGATGCCTTTTCAAAAGAACTGTTTCAACAATATTGTTCAAAGAAACTAACGGCTTTCCATACAATTTAAGTTCAACTTTGGATCTTTGTGAAACACCCCCAAGCCATAAAGATGTAATGCTCTATACCCAGTCCCTTTATACAAGACATTCGTTTCTACTCTACAAATGACATTTTTCCCCTGGAGAAATAATGTATTTTGCAAAATTTGCCCCCTTTTCCAACCCCACCCGCCCCATCCCGCTTCATTATATGCATGCATGTGGCACTGACCGGTCACACGCCTTGAAATTAATACCCGACGGGGTTCATTTACGTTGTTCCTAAGTATAAGAATTAGTAATGTCCACCCAGTACCCAATCATAATTATCCTAATAAATATACAGATGATCGCTCCATACCCCTCTGACATTCTTCCTTTCTGATATTTATTTTGCAGAAATTGTACAATTTCGACCTTTTCGACTCCCCATGACATTTTGTTTCACAGGTGGTTTATCAATAACAAATATAATCTTTTATGACAATCATTTTCTTCTTATAACCCATACACCAACTGGCTAGAATTATATATTCACCCCCTTACTTTACTTGTGCATTATTTTCTTACTGATTTGAGCTCACGAACCATAGAAGTCATCAACCACCTACCACTGAGTCAAACAGCGAGAACTATACGCATCTCACCGTACCCCGTCACATCGCTTCCTCAAGATAATTGAAGAAGACAACCCAATGCTGGAAACGCTTTATTTAATTCTCATTATGTGACCGAGGGGAGCAATGGCAGAATAGTATATAGGCCGTAAAACTTTGAGGCCCAAACCATCTGTTTTGCTATATAGGGACCTCGATCGGAAGGAAGATATCCATGTATATTATGGAGACAATAGTCATATAAACTGATGGCTGGCGTAGACATGGTAGAGGACATGCAATGACAAAGTAAAGGTGGATTCAGACCACGGGCGTAGCGGCTTACGTAATACCTATTCATCAGGGGGGATGAATGAATAGATCACCCCCCCCCCCCCCCCCAGTTGAATGGGTATCAATGACATGTCTACGCCCGTGGTTCAGACAACACATGGGCCCCGTTGCAAAAAGAGATACAGTCGATTGTAAAGCTGCACTTAATTGCTATAGTCAGATCATGTGACTAAATGCGCAAATCTGATTGGTTCAAATGCGTATATTTTCTGAATTGCAATTTATTGATTGTAACTGACAATCGATAGCAATTATTAATGTTTAAAAAGTGCCTTTTATTTGCTTACTTCCCCAATGTGGAGGCACAAAGGGGTGTGTTCCTATACAACTGCATGTACAAGGGGGGGGGGGGGGGGTACAACACCTCTCGCACACCCTAACCACTTCGTTATATGTTTATAAACACCCGACCCATTTATATTCCTGGGTAAAGAGCAGAAATGTGACTTTATCATAATTATAATCGTATATCGAATAATAATAGTTCTCCCTCCTTCACCTACACCCCTACACCACCTTACCGGTGAACTTGAACAAACCCATATTTAGCAGGTGTATGAAATAGACAACCGATAGACGGATGGATGCGTCTCGCGCGCCTGTGGAAAACCCATGTATAGCTGGGGACGATCCTTATAAAGTGTTCACACGATTGTTTCATTTAACGTTTTGTACGAAAATAGTATGGCTGTAATTATACGTGTTCTACATTTCACTAGCCCATTGCAATGATATGTTGATGTTCGTAAACTTAAGAAATGGTACACAATATACTACCAAATAGACAAACTGCCAAAACATGTTTGTTATTGAAATGAGTTTTAACGAAATAACACTGTTCAAATCGATATTGTGAACGAACCTGATTTTAAATTCACTTTCATCCAGGAAATGGAGTGATGCATGATTGCCCCCCTAAAAATCAACAACAACAACAACAACAACATCAACATCAACAACAACAACAATAACAACAGCAATAACAACAATCAACAGCAATAACAAAACAAATTATTGAAACGCTGTCTTGACAGATTCGTTTTTTAAAAATCATTATCAGTATTGACTTCTTGTTTGCACACAGGTTGGCTTTATACTGATATTCTTGAGCATGTCAGCTAACACAACTTATTGTCTAGTTTATACGCTTTCTGTTTGTATTATAGAAAGCAAAATGATAATTCAATACAAAATAAAACACATTCGAAAGTAACATTTTAATGGGAATTCCTAAAATTAGTTTTTTCTTAATTATTTTACCTTTATTTTATATAGAGCGACCAGCTGGGTATAGTTTTACTTTTCTTTCGACCGAGTCATTAACGTTGAAGACAATTATTTGTACACGTGTTATACTAACAAAAAATAAACGGATCTGAACAAATCGAGTTCTTTTGAGGACACTTAAGGTCAGGGGAGAGTAATCGTGATTTATTGTCCGATTCTACTAAAGTTTTATGTCGGACCGAGCTTGTTCCGTTTCCGGCAAATGCATGCAGGTGGGTTTGACCGTCGGGTTCAGCATCAAACTTCCGCAGATATTTTAAAGTTTATAGATTGTTTTTACAGTACAAAATGTGACCATACAGCTATATAACAGCATAATAAGACTACAAGCCTGAGTGTGTAAACTGATGTACATTTTCAATCATCTAGTCGTAGTAGATATCAAAATACGCGCGCCATTGTAAGTGTGAATTCAGCTGTGTGCCGAGAGAATGGGCATAGTTGTTCGATGCTATGACGGGCAGGAAGTGCGATTTATCAGGCACTGACGTGGTAAAATTTGACAAAAATGGGAACCTGACATGGTCTCACTTAAGAGGTCCTAAAACAAAAACTACTCGTTCAAAATTACTGTTCTTGGTGTCGTTTTTCATTGGAAAAGACACCCTATCCGATAATCATGTTGTTACTTTATGTTGGGAAGTGCCCCGTTCTGTTCGTTGGGCCCCCCTGTATAGAGCTAAATGTGTTATCATTGAATACAAATTGATATTTAACTTCAGGCAAAACAATTTAATAAATTCACTGAAAATATCCCAGTATTGAACTGGCTTTACACTCATGACATAAACACGATTGACCATGACACAACCTTTACAGTAATTAACTTAATTAGGGCGAAATCGTTACGACTATTGTGAGGAACTTGACTTGGCGGGAATTTTCAATACAATAATATAAATATCGAATTTTATTTTCATAACAAAATGTCCCTGAGATAACCACATACATAACACGGTTGATAAAATATTTATGTTACAAAATATTTGATCTATAACTACATTGCTTCAATCTTAGGACATGCGATGATCGCTGACCATTATTGATAGAAAATCGATGGGAATCGATAGCAACCATCGAATAACTTTGTACGCAATGTGGTGATCGATCGATCGGTGAATCGTCGATCATTTTCACACGATCGCGAAGACAAAAATAAAACACATACATCAAAATACATGCACACATATGTATTTACACCTATCAGTATTCACATGAACACTATAATTATGTACAGTCAAACCTGCGGATATTGACCAAATGAGGAAAACGAGTGGCCACTGTATATAGACGAATGACCTTTATAGACAGGTTCCTCAAGTTTCGCCTGCTCTCGCGTGATCCGAATAATAACAACAACAACCATAGCAATTTTTTGAACGGGTTTTATATTCAGGGAACTGCCATTGGAGCTTATCAAACTTGTGGATGATGTTTAGAATGTCAATATAATCAATGTAATTATAAGCTACCTTCAACAAGTAGTGCACAGTTTATTATCGGCAAGGATTAGGGCGTACATCATACGTGTAATGAAAATTGTCAGGGGTTGTCATATATATTTTGGCCGAAATAATACGTTTATACAATATGTAGTTGTTTATATTTTTATCCGAATAAACCAGTTCGTTGGCAGAAAGCATGGTATTAATGATCCTAATAATTTGTTTTAATTATCAGACCATTGTCCTTATATCACATTATTTTCAAAACTCTTGGGATGAGTGGGGGGGGGGGGGGGGTGCATGGGGCTATGGATGCCCCTTACTTAACCACCCTCCCCCCCTCCCCCTCTCCTCCCCTCACATAGTACGTATAATGTTAATAGGCAGTGGCGTAGCTTGGTCAGACTAATTAGGGGGACGCTAATTGGGGACACAGTCTTTGTATAACTTATAAATGATTTCCCTCTTATCATAATTGTAATTGTGAGTAGCTACGCCACTGTTAATCGGGACTTATGGGGTTAATGTGTTGCCTGTTCCGACGCGACACATCAAATCATGTCCCGTAATCAAAACTAATAATCATTTCTACTCTAGAGGCCGCTTCGCTTTTTTGTAAATAAAATCGTACTTGAACGTCAACATGATCAATGCTGCGTATAGTATAGGTCTATGTATGTAGTTTGTCTGTCGCAAAAATTTTAAATACGAGAGGCCGTGAGTACTTTATTGGCGTACAATTATTTTAGGGGACATGATTTATATCAGGTTGTGATATCAAAACGGCATTGCCATAATTATACCCAATGTCTATACTATCTAGTATATGTATGCTTCGAAGGAAGACTATACACAATAATATTATATGTTTGCAATAGATTGTATACATGCATACACGTAGGGTGTTCCTTTTAACATTTAGGACGATACACATAAGAATACAGTAATGGTTATTCATCAAATTTCTTAGACTTTTCCTTACCTGTTGCAGACCCGTTTTCGCTGTTCGGACTCATCGCAGTTTCTTCTATCTTCATTGTGGCGCCGGAGTATTCCACACAGTGTGATAACTATTGTAAAGGAGCAGCGAAAAGTCCAGTTTCTGAAAAGAGACGAAAAGGGGAAAGAGGGTATTGTAAAAACAGAAAACTTTATTATAGGTAATTACAAACAAACAAAATAATAAAATAAAGAAAATAAAGTGCTATTGCATCTTATTTGGATTCGGCTGCATATAATTATTATTCTGTTTCCACACGACAAGTGCATGGAGACGTTTAACCTCTTGTTTAATGAAGTGTATTTAAGTCCTTTTTGTTTTGTCATGTTGCATGTTGATATTGACATAATTACCATACATGACCCCTTCGCAATAATGAAGGTATCATCACATAAAATACGGTTTTAAAAATGTACACAACCCATAATATACAGTACATGTCTCATGCACCATGCACCTCACTTTTCTATCTTTCTTTTTTAATTTTTAGACACTCTCTCTTTTTCTTTCTGCGAGTTTCCCTCCTTTCTTTAAGTCTATTTCGTCAAAATCCTCTCTTATACTTAAGCTATCCTCATTGTTCTGTGTTCTCCCCTCTACCCGTCTATGTACTAATGCGGGTCTACGAAAAAAAGAAGAAAAAAAAGCAGCGGGGACAAAATAGCACCTGCACGACACGTCGTGCAGCCGGAGCTCTGGGCAGCCTGCAGGTGCAAGGAGTCGGTCGGGTGTGACGATCACGCATCGCAGTTGGCTATTATTGTGTGTGGGCAAAACATTTTGTCCCCGATGCGGTTTAGCTATGTAGGCGGGCGTGGCCGGGTGCAATGTGACCGTGTGAGTGAGGGTTTTTATTGTGGGTACTACAGTATACTAGCTGCTTTCGGGTCTTTAGTTGTAGTTTCGGTTCGAAATTCGGGTCCCATTTTCGATCTCGCTTTTGATATACTGCACACAGCGCATATAATAATAATACTAATAATAATATGAATAATATGAACATTTATAGAGCGCAGCTACTATAAATATATACTCAATATATACTGCGCTTAAATACTTATTTAATTATTATTACCCATGACTATGATCATTATATTCAGAAACTATATGGCCAACGAACAAACTTTTATCATCTGGTCCAGCTCACTTTATAATATGATAATTATTTCCCACCATTAAATATTATTATCACACCTTTCTTCCTTTCTCGTATAAAGGTCATTTTGTTTTATATCAATTTATTTTGAACTAAACTGTTTCAAAAAGCACAGGTGGTCCCTGTGCTATGTACTATTATACAAAATATAACAACTGTCTAATACAATTAATGGATCTATGAACATTTACTTGATGACATGAGTCCCTTCCGCTTATTCTGTTTAATATTTATATATATTTTCTTAAATTTTCTCTCATTATAGCAAAACAGGGACTAATTTGGTCATATTTTGTATGCATGAACAAACACCCTGATTTTGTATTAATAATAATGACAAAGGTAATATCTTGGGAAATTTCGAGACAAATGGATTGCCTAATGTCCCTTTAAACTTAAATTGTGTACAGTGAGTGCACCTGTGTCACTCATTTGTGAAGAAGACTATACGGTGGTGCGTGTGTACTTAGGCCGACATGTGCCCAAACCTCAAGCATTGCACAGGCAGGCATCCTGCGGCTATAAAACAAATACGAGGTGGCATTGATAGGGAGCAAGGGGGGGGGGGGGGGGGGGACACATGTAACCCCCATCCCTCCCCCTCCCTTTTCTTTGAGGATGTTGCACCCCTGTTGGACTAAGTGGGGGAGAAATGAAATAACGAAAAGATTCGCGTAATCGTGCAATTTTTAGCTATATATTAAACATTGCCTCCGTTTATGGGAAACCTATTATTCACTCTTATCCTCCTCCTCTTTAATTTCTCCCTATACAGAGTCGAACCTATATATGCCACTGCAAATATACGTCAGTTATATACTACTACTTAAGTTGTGTCAATACTCTATAGTACAACCAAGAGAGCGTATATAATATCGTTCTTTGGTCAGCTTTCTCGTTTTAAAGGCGTTTTTTTTTTCTCTCAAGTTTATACGGTTTCCTGTATACTGCAGTCATGTCCACTTTTTTGTTTACAATCTTTGTCAACGATTTTGTGCTCGATTCTGTAAAGATCTGGGGCCAACTTGTGTCTGAATGCATATTTTTCTCGCTTCGCCTTTTCTGTTGGTATCATTTTATAAGCGCAGCCTTTGCCTCAATGCCTCATACACGAACACCAATCGATTCACATAAAATATCGATCAAGCGCGCAATCGATAGTCGCAAGTTTGTATCGTTGCCCATATGACGATAACGAACAAATAATATAAATTCCATTTGTGTGCTCTTGCCTCTTGCCCTTGGGTCTTGTAACAGATGTCTATTGTGTGCGGGTTGACTTTCTTGGGTAAATGTCAAGAAGTATAATACAAAAGAAGGCGGGCGGATAAAAGATAACATGTATGCAAGAGCGAGACAGAGAGAGAGGATTGAGTGGAATATAATTAGAATTAGGAGGAGAAGAAGATGAAGGAGAAGAAGAAGAAGAAGAAGAAGAAGAAGAAGAAGAAGAAGAAGAAGAAGAAGAAGAAGAAGAAGAAGAAGAAGAAGAAGAAGAAGAAGAAGAAGAAGAAGAAGAAGAAGAAGAAGAAGAAGAAGAAGAAGAAGAAGAAGAAGAAGAAGAAGAAGAAGAAGAAGAAGAAGAAGAAGAAGAAGAAGAAGAAGAAGAAGAAGAAGAAGAAGAAGAAGAAGAAGAAGAAGAAGAAGAAGAAGAAGAAGAAGAAGAAGAAGAAGAAGAAGAAGAAGAAGAAGAAGAAGAAGAAGAAGAAGAAGAAGAAGAAGAAGAAGAAGAAGAAGAAGAAGAAGAAGAAGAAGAAGAAGAAGGCAATGAAAAGGGCAATTGCATGAAACAGGTTTTTTTTTAATCTCAAATGATTTCGAAAATGTTCGTCCTATAAGTTACTCCTTATAGTGATGTCAAAGTTGGAGTTTTGTCACATACAATAAATGTCATCTTCATAACACGTAGAATGTTATTTCCTCTATGTCGTGCATTCCAGCAGAAATGCATGACAAAGTAATCACAGTGAGAAAAAAGCGCCACCATCTGATTTCTGCAGCCGGGATTTCTCGTCAAAAAATGAGGTAAACAATCCCTTGCATCCTTGCTGGTTTTGAGATTAAAGAAGACTCAGTTTCAGTCAACTTTTTCTTCCCACCACGTCGGCACGACAGAATGTCAAATTTTGCGTCTGTATTATCATGCAAAATGATTAATTACATCTCATTCTTGAATCAGTATTCAAGATGGGCATATGTATGGTAATTCGAGGAAAAAAAAGACACATGACTGTATGCAGTCACTGTATTTCTTTTTAGGGCAAAGTATTTTGGTCGACTCTCGACGAAGTCATCTCACGAATTCGTTTCATTCATCATCGTATCACCACATCAGAGAACAAAGACTTTTATAATGCTATTAGTATTTCATGTTTCCTCTTAGTTTCGAGTTATATTCATCTTGTATTAAAAAATAATGAACCAGTACTCAATGAAAGA
Organism: Echinarachnius parma; assembly: GCA_037951105.1. Classification (NCBI taxonomy): domain Eukaryota; kingdom Metazoa; phylum Echinodermata; class Echinoidea; order Clypeasteroida; family Echinarachniidae; genus Echinarachnius; species Echinarachnius parma. The sequence goes on from JBAMJV010000373.1 coordinate 212,840, forward strand.
GTACTGTTTAAAAGAGGTAATTAATAATATTATAATTCATAATAAAGCGCCGTGTATCTTGGTACACTATCAGAGATACACTATTATTAACATTGGTCATCAGGTACAGTTCAAACCCGTACAAATATCTTGGACACCATCTCAACTTAAGAATGCTTGAAGATTTTAAATGAAAAACAAGATGTTTTAGAACAACAAAAATATTTATTTGGAAACAAAATGATTATCGTAGAACTGGATTTGATTTTCTTTGCATAAACTATCCGCTGAATACATGCCAGGACTACGTTAAATTTCGGGTGCATTGCCCTTATAGCCATGTTTCTATGTTAGACAACTTATCATTATACGATCACACGCCAAAAAACGGATTCCATTTTACGTCGAAGGCATGAAGTGTTGCGGACGGGTGATACGTCGTACTGAAAAACCACCTGGCACGCTGGAGCAAACAGATGATCCACACTATATCATGACTATCAAATCACAGTACACGTGCAGGTCCCATGCATATCATAGTGAGAGGGACTTCAATTAAATTCAATTCCATTCAGTTCAATTAGTGTTCATTTTCAACAAAATTCCAAGAATATGCGTTCTTGTACATTATCCACATTTGCTGCTCTCTACCATGTCTACCCGGGTGTATAAATGGGTACTTGGTAGGAATGGAGGTATTTTTAAAGCATGTGAGCACATGTTATAGGTAGCCTGGCTAGAATACTCCCCAGGGAGTTGAAAAAGAGCACTCCAAGTGCAGGTTGACTGCGTGTGTTTCCGATCACCGAGGTAATAATAACGGACGGGTGTAAATCGCTTAGAGATGATGATATCATACACTTTATAAATCGATATTTGTATAACTAATACATGACTAATAGACTTTACAATTTCGTAAAAGATTGGGAACTATATAAGCACAATGAAAATTTAAATCATCCAACAAAATATTTAAATCCACGAACATTAGTATATGATGTTCGTGGAAATGAAGAGATTCTCTAAAAAGCAAAGGTTGTAGATTGTGGAGCCCCCAAATAGTAATGATCGCAATGGCAATCAAAGTTAAAACACAGAAAATACAATTTTTCTTTTGAATTAGTCATATTGTACATGTGACGCTGGAAAGACCCATTAAACAACAATAATTTCTCAAAATCTCGTACGTGACCATTGTTTAAATTATGTTATTCATAACATAGTATATTCTTAATTATTTTAAATTGTTTTCGTTTCTAACGAAATATAAATACAAATTGCAATTCATTAAAACATTATCAAAATTACTTTAAAATGAAATCATTAAAAGATATCAAATAAAATGTGTTAACACTTTGAAAATAAGAGTCTTTGTGAAAAATTTCCTTCGTTTTCTTAAAAGTATGTCAAAGGCCTCGATATTCAAAACAATTACAATGACCTCTATCTTTGAAGTAAAACAAAAATGGAAGCAAAAATTAAAAAGAAAACAAAATCAAATGAGTAACGATAACGAACAATTACTGTTCAAACCTTGCCAATTATACTATACAATCAATATAACTAATTCGAATAACAAATTAGTAGAAATGTTAGCGGTCAGGTTATAAGGCAAAACTTAATTATTAGTTGATGCAAACATCTGAAGATGGCAGTTTAGTATAATATTCCACCCTAAAACGTCTATAGCGGCAAAATGAAAAGTATTCGATAAACAGGTGTTTTTACTGGAAGATCGAAAATGCAAACAAAAATAAAGTTTGAAGGGTATGAATGACGACTCACCTTTCTAAATGTCAAGTATAGTTCGTGAATATACAATCTACGGAGCGAAGAAACAGTCCTGTTAAGTCAAAATGGGATATTCCAAAAACTGATGAGGATGATGAAAAGGAAAGAAGGCGACGAACTGAGTGTACCTATAGCATTCCCCAAGCTTTCCGTGGAACAGTTTTTTAATTAAATTCCAGCCACAAGTGCAGAACGTTTAGCGGGATAACAAGGGCAGTGACTGCCAATGTCTAGTACTATACGGGTCCGAAAGATTAATTAAGACCAAGAAAAGTGCGTGGTGATAAATAAGCGGCCAGGCATGGAAATTGATGCGAAAGCAAAATTAGGTGACGGTATATAGGTGATGAACGCGAGCTGATGATGAAAATAAATATATTGCACAGAACCCCCCTGCGTGGTCCTACAACGCCAACGGTGCGTAGACCCTGCGTAGACCGCGTATTTATGAGATGAGTGCAAGGGCTAAAAGTGATGCGGCGAGAGCGGAGAGAACGGAACACCTTCTTCCAACAGCGCGCGCGAGTGAAGTGAGCTTGCTACCAAGTTGACACGAGTCGAGGGGTAGTAGCCACCACCACTGCTGCCGCATCAATGTTCGTTTGCTGTGCTCCGCCAGTCGGTTACGCTCTGGGGGCGCGAGCAGCTTATAGCTGGCTGGGTACTGGATCCGTTCTCCGCTTGAATTCGATGCGGGCGATCGAGCTAGATGCGCATCGGTTGGCTGGTGATGAGGACGCCAGGCTAAAATGTTCAGGAGAAGTGGAGCAGGGTGGTGGAATAAGAGATACAGAGGGATGGAAAGAGAGTGGAATATAAATAAAGGAGAGTGAGAGGAAATTGATCAATTCGTTTATATAGGTATTGCAGTTGAATTAAACAACATGCATGGATGTTGGATAGTGGAAGAGAAGACAATGGATGAGATATGTAGGGGGGGGGGGGGGACATTAAGATAATAAAAGACGGGGGGGGGGTGGGGGAGAAAGCCCTTTATCCATTTATTCATGTTTTACAGTAAGGAGGAGTGGGAATATTAGGGTGGAAGAGAGAGAGAGGGAGAGAGGAGAGATGAAACTGAAAGTGGGTGCAGTTCTGGCAGATATAGCAATATAATGGGGTTAGAGAAGTGGTTACCTGGTTACGGGGTCCCATCTTTATAACACCAATCCAAATAAACGAGACGAAGCGGGTTAAAAACAAAGGGAAGAAATAGGGAAGAAATAAAGAAATATCAGGACGGGAAGGAGTGAGAAAAGAGAGAGGGAGAGTGCAATTCACAGATAATAGTATGGCAATTTAATGAGTCAAAAAATTGGTTACCTGGTTTACGGGGTTATCTTTATAACGCCAATCCGTATATATGACAAGAAACGGGTTAAAACAGAGAAAGGGAGATAGGGAAGAAATAAAGACAGATAAGGACGGGGAGGAGAGGGAAGAGGGAAAGGGGGAGGGGGTGAGAGGGAGAGGGGAGAGGGGGAGAGGGGAGAGGGAGAGAGCGTGTCACCGATCATCAACGGTCGATCGGCGTAAAGAAGATTTCTATTGGTTCTGCTCCAATCACACGGGCTGGTGGGTGGATCGCACGGATGGGTGCTGGACGGTCGGATGACATACAAAGGGTTAGACCGAGGGTCAGGGCAAATGAGAGAGATGGGGAGAAAGGAAGAGAGAGAGAATGAAAGGAATGAAAGGAGGAGATATCATTGGGATATGTATGGAACATATAATACACAACAATACTATAATATTGTTGGGTCAAAATTATTAGAGGGAGAGAGCGAAAAAAAACAAAGAGTTGGAGAATGGCATTTGCATGATTAGGTAGAGAAATAGATAAAATTTTGAGAAAATCTTTTACAGTTAACAGGTATTAAGGACCACTATAATATTGTTGACTGATCAATGTAAATACTGCACACCTTTACGAAATGTAGCCTCGCTGCGGCGCCGGGCAAGCTGGTCTCCTTGTTACGATGAAGACCAGTGTGAATTTTCTAACCAGTATTCTTCTCTTCTATTATACTGTAGGGATGTTTAGGGATGTTATTTTCCGTTCTTGATTGTCAAGATATACAATCTTGAATTGTATCTGCCACACGCCACACACACACACACACATACATACACAAACATACAAACACAAACACACACACAAACATACATACACAAACCCACACACATACACACATATGCACATACACATACATACATGTGCCCACACACACACGCACACACACACACACACACACACACACACACACACACACACACACACAAATTATTCTTTAAGATGTGTGTACTTTAACAGTTGTATTGATTGTATTGTATTGAATAAATATATTTTCAGAAAGTTGTTTTGTTGAGACGAAAGCTGTTATGTGTTTATTGAAATAAATTAGAACTCCTAATTTGTGTCATGAGTCGCAATTAATGCAACTTTAATAAGGATTCATATCGATTCATATCACAGTTTAAATGTGTTCCAAATAGGCTTCAAACTATAATCATCATCATAGAGTGTTCCTATTACAATTACATTCGTATTATAACATAAACACACACTGCAATGCATGCATCGATAGGGTTGCCCAGCCTAATTAAAGAATGGGCTATTTATACCACACACCCGTAGGCCGTGTAGGTCTTTCCTCAAGGCTCATAAAAGAAGAAAAAACACCTACATTTCTTAACTAGTTAAAGGTTATAAGATGTTTATATACACACATTTTCCATACACACTGCTACTAAGATCTCGACCACAGCGCTCTATGGGTTACGGGAAAAGTATGGTGCGCGTGCGTGGTATATTGTCGGCGCGTGCGCTTTTCCGCATGATTCACCTCTTTGAATAAGGTGACTGATATGATTGTGAAAAGAAAAAGGTGGAAAACGGGGCGAGCGTACGGCGATCAGCCAAGCGGAAAACGCTTTGACGCGCGCCATAGCCTATAGTCAGTACCAAGGTTGAACAAAAGCCAGAAAGCGAGACAAAAATATTGGGGAAGTCTCGTCTCGGGGAAAAAGAAGGAATAAAAGAAAAAAATACGGTAGAATATATGGATCCAAACAAAATAGGTGGTTGATAAATATCGAGGAAAGGGGGAACCAGAAAAGGGCAATTCCGGAAACGCCTGGTCGATTGTACGCTATAGATTTAAATAGGTGTATAACAACTGTGTGGTTTCCTTGGCAACGCCCGTCTATACATGAAAATATCATGGTGCAATATAAACAGGAAAAAAAAAACAGTTGGTCAATTGGTGTATATGTTGTCAATAAGACAATTATGCGCGATGATATATTCAATATCAACAAAATTAATATTTCACACAAAGTGATTAATATAATATTGCAGTGTATATAACATACAGTCATCCATGATTATAATAGTTGAAATTTGATGGAAATCAGAAGAAAGTGCAAAAAGCAATTAGTGAAATTATTACACACACTTCTACTTTCGAACATCATGCCAACAAAAAGGAGCGAACAATTTGTTTCTATATATACCATTAATACAAATTAACTAACGATACAGCTTAAAAGTCAGCTATTCCGTAATAATCGGTCATATCTATATTATTCGTGTAGTTGTTTACTTTCCTAAAATATAAAAAAAAGTGTATTGAACATTTTAAATTAGGACATTTCAACTCTTTCCTAGAATAAAAGAGAAGTGAACGATGAGAAAGAACAAAGTTTGGTGAAAATCGCGTCAAAAAGGGGCAGTGCACCTGTTCTCTAAACTATGAACATGGATTAGAAAGACAAAAAACACGCCAAAGGATCATGACATGACACAATAATATCTTCGACAAATTTCTCCTTTTGAGGCCGACAAACAATCCTTCACAAGTAGCATTATACAGGCTCTATTTTCATGATTTTCGTCTCGAGAAAACTATAGAAGACATTATCAGATCGGAGACGAAACTCTCGGCCGGTTATCGATCTATATCTCATCATTCTTCGTCGTAAGAATGAAGATTGTGTGGTTTCACCTTTTGCGGCGATCACCAAAAAAAAAAGCCAGCGGAAAAAAAACATGGCGAACAATGTCTTCCCAAACTCCAAAGATTGGATTTAAATTAGTAGGGTCGGGGATAAGAGTAAAGCCTTATTAGTGTGCGCGTGCCCGGGCGCGGGCGTCCAAACCACCGTAAATAAAAAGGGAAATTACGGATTAAAAATCTTCGTGAACAACCGCGGAGAAATCTTGAGGGTGGATAAGAAAAGTCACAAGAGGGATCAGACTCCTTTGATGGTAGATCTTATCCCTCACTTGATGTTGCATCATAATGGTCTTTTCTATTTACGCTGGGTACTCGAAAATCTCCTCAATGCGACCCCGCAAGAAGATCTTGTTAGACCTAGTCCACGTTTTCATTGTAATCCAAAACTATTTTGTTCTTCAAAATAATTATAAAATCAAAAGAAGGACCCAACTACTCGGATCTTATACCTTACTTGATGTTGCATCCTAATCGTCCCTTTACCCCTCTTTCTGTTACGTTTGGTACTCGAAAGTCTCCTCAATACAAATCCTCTAGCTGTCTAGGGAATCTTGTTAGACCTAGTCCACGTTGTTTTGTTTTTGTAATCCTATTTTATTCTTCAAAGAATTATAAAAACAAAAGAAGGACCCATCTACTCGGATATTATCCCTTACTTGATGTTGCATCCTAATGGTCCCTTTACCCCCCCCCCCCCCCTTTCTATTACGTTTGATACTCGAAAGTCTCCTCAATACAACCCCTCTAGCTGTCTAGGGAATCTTGTTAGACCTAGTCCACGTTTTTTGTTTTTGTAATCCTACTTTATTCTTCAAAGAATTATAAAATCATCTACAATGTTCTTATCCCGTACTTGATGTTGCATCATAATGGTCTCTTTACCTCCCCCCCCCCCCCCCCTCCCTTTCTATTAACGTCTGGTACTCGAAAGTCTCCTCAATACAACCCCTCTAGCTGTCTAGTGAATCTTGTTAAACCTAGTCCACGTTTTCATTGTAATCCTATTTTGTTCTTCAAAATAAAAAGAAGGACCCATCTACGCAGATCTTATCCTTTCTTCGATGCTACATCCCATAATGGTCCATTATATCCCCCGTAAGACCCTTCTCCATGTTCTTTGTAACTTTGGTTGTACTCGAATATTTTCCTCGATGAAAGTCCGCGATGAAATTTTATTAGACCTAGTCCACAACTTTTGTAATCCTAATTTTTTGCTCAAAGAATAATATCACAAAGATCTATCCCCGAAGATCTTATCCCTTCTTTGATGCTCCATCCCAAAATGGTCCATGATATCCCCTTAGGACCCTTTCTTCGTATTCCTTGTACTTTGCGGTGGACTCAAACATTTTCTCCTCGATGCAAGTCCGCGATGAAATCTTGTTAGACCTATCCCACAACGCCGTAATCCCATTTTCTCAAGAGGTTCTTTGGAACATCTCTCTCTCTCTCTCCCCCGTTTGTGAAAACTTCATTCCTGCATGACTTTGTCCCGTGTGCATGGTTTCTACTTGTGATTGAAACGATTCTTGTTGATACCGAACCATATTATTATCAGAAGATCTATATTCGGAGTTCAACGATTTGTAGAGTATGCTGAACTATATACATGATATAATTTGGTATTCTTTATTCCATGTTCTTTGTAACTATGCCCATTATGCTCTTTTGCCTTGGATTCAACGGAATCTTATGCCATTTCATGAAAGGAAAAAATTAATTGAGCCAATAGCCAAACATTCGCATTTAAAGATGTCTACCGTTTAGCTAAGCCTTGACGCAGCTACTAGCTACTAGATGCAACCAAACATGACAACGAAATGTGCATGTGGGTTTCTCTGATTGTCTACATTATACCAGAATTACAATGCCGTCTACCATGACTATAGAACTAGGTATGATTTTTACTTGATTATAGGGCATGCAATCCTGCTCATTCGAGAATATCAGAGTTAAAATTATGTAAGGCAGCGTATATGTGTAATTATAGTGTATTGTGTACAGTTGAGGAATAGAAGTGTATTTAAGCGGCAAGGCTATACTACAACACGGTAATATTAACGAAGATATTGCCCTTCAGAGACAAAGACGAGCTCACCCTCCCCCCCCCCCCCCCCCCCCACAAGAAAAATAAAAGAATAAATCAAAATGATTATCTTACAGATTGGGATAAAAGTTTCATTTCAAGTTATACTTTAAGAAAATGCAAGAGGTTAGGACATTTTCCTGGAGAAGGTCAACTTCAAAAGATATCTAATCATGATAATTCAGAATCTGCAATTTCGTAAATAACAATAAGAATAGCTCAAGAAATATTGAACTTGACCAAGACCGAAAGTACAATCTTCAATAGAGTGTCGTGGCATGGGGCGGTGCGCGGTTAGGTAACCGCATAATTGTTGAGGTAAACTCCGTAACTTCCTGCGCATCCAAATTGACATGCCTATTTTATTCGGCGGTACACCGCACATAATCATCTTGACTTTGCCTTAATTAATCGGCAAAACAATCAACTATAAATATACGATGTTGTGATTCAACAAAGAAATATATAGTATTGTACATGCATACACAATCATGTTTTGGTATCTTGAGAAATAGAATTTGCTTTTCTGTGTTCCGACTTGAATAACCATTTTGTCATTATGTTCAAGTATAAACAGATGTATACAGTCGGAATCAATGACCTTTAATTTCTTTTGAATGGTGAGACGTTTAGAGATTTTTCTTTTATGTTTCCATGTATTGTTTATCATTTTACGGAATGTTCTAATTAGGACCGTCAATATCTTCGGTTCGTACAGATGCTATATATATCAAAATAATAATAGACGGTGTATACGTTCGTGAATGCATTCCATATGCAACACAAAGACAGAATTCATATTATTTATGTTGTGTTCGTATTGTGTATAGTGTCGCCGCATATCTTTGTGAGACGGTTGTGAGACAGAATCTACGATTTAAAAAAAGTAAAATTGTACGACTTTCATTTCTATCTTCAGTTTGGGCAACTGTGAAATTGTTTTATTCAAAATACAATACATAGCATTGCAATATATCTACAACGCATGCGCAATTGGAGATTTCGCACATTTGTGTTCCTTTGTGAGTCAAAAACTTAGACAAACAGTAGAATACGTACGCGTGTACATTTCTGTGGTCCGTCCAGCAAAACAGCAGTAGTGTATAAAACTACGGTATTAAACGGGCTTACTGCAGGCGCGTGCGTTTCATTGTTCGCTTGTTGTTTTTGTTTTACCCGGCACGCGCGGGCACCTGTCGCTCCATTGTCCCGCCCCTTTATACGGGTTCGTTTGTCAATGTTTGTTGCGCCTTAAAGGGAACCAACACCCCCGAGATAGTATTATCCTTCAATACATAAATAAGATCAGTCTTAGTTATCAATTTGACCAGCAACAATATAAATATATATGTCTCCAACATATTGTATTTCAAACTTGACAAATTATAAATACTGCGAACAAACATGCATGGGTCTGCATAAACTGATTAGTTCTATTGTCTTATAGGATCTTAACCACCTTTTCCTGCAAACACATGAGCACATAATTTAGTATGATGGTGAGTTTCCAAATTATGATAAAACATTCTTGAAACTTTTGAACTTCTTGAACTTGTTGGTGTATATGGACTCCTAAAGCTATTCTCTTGCATATGGGTGTTGTTCCCTAATTCGAACAATGACGTTTGTGACCAGTCTGCCTGTTTAGCTTTTATGAGGCACTTTGCACAATGGTTAGTGTTCTGGCCTCTACTCTTTGCGAAAATAAGACCTTTAAGCTGCGACTCACAAATTGTGACGAGAAAGTGCAGTCCCAGACGTGAATAATGATACAAACGGAAAGAAATTGATTGAAATTGATAGATTGAATGTGTTTATAAAAAACAATGAACCAACCCATCATCTTCACTACTTGACTATGTCTGATATTTCGTCTATTTTGTCTATATGATTTCGTATAATATGATAATATTATTGATTGAACATGTTGAATATAACTATTCAAAGTTATCTTTTTGAAAGCTCGCTTATTGACAACCAAACTAACACCGTCTGGCGTCAGTAAGAGGTCTCGCAATCAAAGACTACTACCGACTGTACTTATTTTGTGTCATTTTACCGTCCTACGAATAACGTTTTACGTGTGCTTCGCCGCCTTCGCGTGGCGTATTGTTTCGTTTATTGGACCAATCACACGTCTAAATGAACGCTTTGTTATATAGCTTTAACATAGCGGGCTTTATACTTTATGATACCTTTAAGCAAATTTGCCCACTTATTAGGCCTCCACTCTATATTGTAGAATCTTACGTAATTGAACCCACAAGCAGGAGCTATAAAAGTGCAAATTTACGAAGGGTCGTCGCACTGAAATGTATCGATCGAGAATCAGTTATGTACATGTATTTCAACAGGAAAAGCGTTCAACACTTGTTGCAGGATGCGAAAAAAGAAAAAAAAAACACCAACAGCACTTTGCTTCGAAGACTGACCCCAACAACAATCGATGATGGTTTATATAGACATTACGAAGAAAAAATGCACACGTCTTGCTTCAATAGCAAATATTTTGTAAGAGATGGGCGACAAAAACGTCGAGTAAAACAAAAAAAAAGACATACAAAGCAATTATTGTTAGCAACAGGTGAACTCTTTCAGGAACTGTGCGAGTTATATACGTTGCTATTGTAATTGGTTAACAATAACGACTTACTACATGGTTATTCTCAAATTTACTGAATCGGGATTCAGTCAATATTTTGCTTATGTATCTGTATTACTTAAAACATGACTTGAATGTGTTTCTTACTGAAAACGTGAATTTTCATGTGTAACTTGAAATGATAACTACCACACAAAGCTTATGCTAAAGTTGATTCCAATACATATATTATACACATTTGTATGTATTTGGCATTCGTGAAATTATACGTTATTTCAAAACTCCTTGGACTGAACCCTTTGTACCATAATGCGCGGTATCGTGAACATGATGTCTGACATCATTTGGAAGAACTGAGTTGTTGGACGTATCGGAGCGCGGTCCCATGCAGTGCTGACCCTGTAAGGCGCGTTCAACGGTCCATGAATATACCAACAAACCTTTGTGCTTATTTCGGTCATGACTTGTATATTTTTTGCAAAGTTTACAATTTGATATATGACTTTCGATTTGAGGTGATTGTTAGAATATTGATGGTTTCTGAATCATCCGGAGGTATAGTACCCAGAGTCACATACACACTTAGTGGCATACACTAACTCACTCACTCACAAACAAACACACGCGCATGCACATACACACAAAGACGCACACACAGACATCACTCATATACACTCTTACGCACGCGCATACGCATATTATAAACAAACACACAAACTCACTCGCACACACATACACACACACGCACACACAGCCAAATAAACACACACCAACATACATACTCATACGCACGCACATACCCATATTATAAACAAACAAACACACACACACACATACACAGAAAACAAACAAAACACACCCACACACACACAAACACACGCACACACACACACACACACACACACACGTACACACACACATACACATACGCATACAACCAAATTCAAATACGGGGCCCGTGCACCCTTCAAGCAGGTTGCTTTGTTTCGCAGAAGATGACTCTATTTCGGTAACCATGACTGTCCGTCTGAAACCCGAGACCAGATGTTGAGGGTCGTTAAGACGTGAACCAGATGTGACAACGGCAAATTCATTTCCAATTGATGGGCAATGCCACTGCTATTGAGTTCGAGTTTGACCGAGGTTGTTTGTGTCTTAGAAATATATACTCGTATACATTATACAAATTTGATTGAATTTTATTGAACATTAACGTTACAATAAATATGATTCACGTGAGGGACCTTTTTATACGTTGAAATATCTTGGATATGTTTGAAGGGATGTATATGTATTTTTTTTTTCGCAACTCAAACGTTTGAGAAGAAAGATGTGCGTTTTTTATTCACAATTTATGTATGATCTACACCACACTCTAATTATATCGTTTACTATTCCAGAGGTAAAAGACTAGGTGAAATATCGACAATATTTTGTCAAAAGACAGTTACGCGGAGATCCGCATCAAAAAACTGCCAAAATGGCCGGATATTTCAATCACTCAATCCGTCAACCGCACTTCCGTCCGTGCGTGTGCGCGTACGTGGCCTATAAACGCGCACGGCACGTGGCGCTGCTCATGAATATTCATGAGGTCGCGTGCGGCCACCCAAGCTCGCTGATCCATTTCACACTGTTTACACTATGGTATACGTGATAGACGTGGGGGGTTCAACGAAAACCCATGCAAAATATCAATCATCATAATAATATTATGTATTGCAGTGAAGAAGAAGATTACTTACACATTTTGATGCTGGTCTATCTTAAGCTGAAGGCAAAATAGTTTCAGCGAAACTTTCTCAGTCCAAGTACAAATCGAAAAATCTGTATTATAATAATGTACACATTGCCCCCCACCCCCCCCCCCCCCCCCACACACACACACATACAAACGAAAAACAAAACAAATACACAGAAGAAACTCTAACACTTTACATAATCTAAATGATATAACTAAAATAGGCTAAAAATAGCAACACCGAATAGGCAAACAAAATTATTCACGTTCTCGGCATTTATTGATTTCGATAACATTTCATACCAATTAATAGCGCACAGTTGTTTTTATCAATTATTTTGAACTCAAAGTACATTTCTAAGGAATTTGGTAAGGTTTTTTTTTTTTAGACGTTGGTAGAAACAACTATAAGAAATAAATATGGAGACATTACGAGCAACAAAGAATCGCGAGAGCAAACAAAAAAACACGAAAAAAGGGTAGAAGTAGAAAAGACAAAAGAGAACGTCAGCTCATTGCCATTATTTAAAGTTGTATGTATACACAGTATATTCTCGCCAAAGCGTAGCATTTTTAGATCCAGCGAGGCGAGTTGTTCTTCTTTCATTGTCTCGGTTCGGCCAACCACGGATACGGCACGGAGTCCTACCCCGGAGCGTCGGCTCGGTAAACTCTCACCGCCCCGCTATGTATACCGACGGCAAACAACCCAGCAGACCAAAGTTATACAGTATACGTATTGAGTCAGACCATGCACCTGTATGGTGAATACGTTAGCCCGAGGGACAATAAAAGAAATAAATATCGAGCGATAGAGGAGTAACCCAGGTCAACTATATACAAGGGGCAAATTAGGGACAAGAAATTCTATGAGGGGGTGGTTGGACTGATTGGGAGGGGGGGGGGGGGGGGATATACCCTATATGGCTATGTATTTTTTTTTATTTCATACAGGATTTCCCCTTATGTATTTTATTGTTTTTGTCAAATTATTTGGTGGCACGTGCCCCCTTGCCCCCTGTAGCTACGCCACTGATTGGGGGGGGGGGGGGGGGGGGTGAGCCTCGATCAAATAATGATATAATATTGTGTACTAAACGTTATCTTTTCTTTTCTTTTTAATATTCCCCAAATTTAAAGGTATATACATAGTGAGGTGTTATCCCACATGCAAGGGGTGGGGGCACTTGCCCCATTATACCAAGCCTATAGAATAAACTCGATTTGTATGTGCATCAATATACTTACGCGCATTGTATTTGCTACAAGTGGCGTAGAGTTGTCGGACTGTTTTATTTGTTTTATGTGGAGGCATATCTTATTTTTTCTTATCTTATTTTTTTCACAGATTATGTTTCAAAATACCTTTTGGCAAATTACTAAAGAGTTACATTGGCGAATAAAACACCAATGTATAAATGCAACAGGTCCCCCCCCCCCCCCCAATGTGCCCCGAGGCCCCCCCCCCCCCCCCCCCGTAGCTACGCCACTGTCAGCTACGATATTGTGCAGTGTCAGGATGTATGTGCGTATTGCTGTGTGTGTTTGTTTGTGCGTGTGCGTAGGTGTTAGCTCGAGCTTGTTGCATGCAAACGTGCATGTTTTAGCGTCAATATAACTTTTCTTGACAACTCTAACAACTACTGACCCCAACACCAATCAAGTCCACTGTACAGTAATTAAAGGGTACCACCACCCAAAAATAATATTCTTATTATAGAAAGGTACGATCTTTAGTATTTCATTCCTTTAACAAGTTCACAAAAATATGTTTTCAGAAAAAAATGTATAATTGGAAAACGCATCACCATTCTCAACCATGCGTTCATGCGGTCTGAATTACGTAGACTATATGCGTGCAGAGCCAGAGCGCACTGTGCAGAGCGAATGAATCACCCGGGAATATATTGACGTAGGCTTGAAAGCATTGGCGCACTCGCAAATGCTTGGTCCGTATGGAACCAGGAAATAGCAGTGGTTCCGTAAGTGGTGGAAATTAATCGCTTTGTTTATGAATTACACAACCCTTTGCAAAATGTTGGGTATCTATTTGATATCACAAAACGGTGCCAAAACATATAATGTGTTGTCCTTTGCCTGGTGGTCCCCTTTAAGAAATCGCTAAAATCGAGAATCTAGTCATCCAAACCTATGTCTGTATATGTATAGGTCTTTTAGCAGTGGCGTAAAGAGCAACACTCCCTACTACCGGAAAGAACACAGTCTGACACAGTGTGAACACACTGTGTTTAACAGTGTGGACCTCAGTGTTACATTGGAGCGTGTGAAAGCTAACTCACACTGTGAACACACTGTGAACACACTGTGAACATATTGTGAACACACTGTGACCACACTGTGAACACACTGTTACCGCACTGTCACAACAGTGTGACATTTTCCTGCGTTCACAGTGTGTGAAATAGTGCGCTCACACTGTGTATATATCAGCAATTTCACAGTGTGTACACAGCCGTGTGCACAGTGTGATGTGTGTTCACACTGTGGCACACTGTGTTATTTCTGGTAGGAATGTTAGGGCATTATAGCGGCACATGGAGGGGGGGGGGGGGACCTGTTGCATTTATACATTGGTGTACATTGAGCCGTGGAGGGGGGGGGAGGGGGGAGGGTGGGGGGGGGGGGGGTTGCGTGGGTCGGAGTGATACCCCTTCCCTTCCCACGGTATGAATAAGTTTACATATTGAAACATACTTTTGAGGCTCAAGAATACATGGTAACTGAAAGTAGGTTATAACGAAATAATGCGAATCGATAAGTAGTGTAAGACCCCGTTTACAGTGAAAAAAAGGCCGGGCCGAGACGCGTCTCGGCCCGGCCTTTTTTTTCACTGTAAACGCTCAAAAGGCCAAATGCGGGGCCAAAAGTGGCCGCGCATTTGGCCCCGCTCTGGAAGTAGTCTCGGCCGCGGCCGAGACGCGTCTCGGCCCCGCTTTTTCTCACTGTAAACGCACGCAGGGCCAAATGCGGTACCAAATTGGGAAAACGATTCATTGCAAATAACGCGCCTTTGTTCTGTGATCCCGGCGTGCCTCCAAAATAATGGTTTGTTTACATGCAGAGCGCCACTACGACAAGATATTGAAAGGGCGGCCGGGCCGCGAGGGCCGAGACCGCCACTGTAAACGCACCAAAATTGGGGGGCCGAGTACCGCAATTTAAGCAGGGCCAAGACGCGTCTCGGCCCGGCCCTGCACTGTAAACGGGGTCTATGTCTTCTGTACTCTAATGTCATTTATATTTGTAGTGGTGTCTGGATAGGTTTATACGTAGATTATAAGTTGACGATACAATATTTGTGTTAATAATGTTGCGTATGGCATTGTACAACCCCTTCAAACTGACAATTGTTATTTTTCATGATGTCAGTTGCTCCATCCCCAATATAGATTAGACCTGATAACGTTATTAAAGGTTCTATGACATGGAAATCACATAAACATTTAATTTTAGCCTATCGGGGATAGTTTTTCATGTGGATTTATTGTTTTCAATTGAAAAGTCATTTAAACAAGCAGTCAACTTGAAAATTCAAATTGCGAACGCCCACAAAAGTGTCTCCAGAGTGAAAATATCTGCTTGTGACCTCATCTGTCAATCACAACTCAGTAACTTATAAGATGAACAATGCACCTTCGCCCAAGCTGAGCGCCTGCTCACAATAGTATCACATGATTGAATACACTACCAACAAACACACTTTCAATTTCAATAGCAGTTGCTCTGTGAGAAAAACCCAACCATCAATAGGACAAGAAAGGCACTGAAAAGCTATTGTATGGAAGCATGCAGGGCATGATATTGTGAGCATGTTCTTTTTGTCCTTCTCTTTTACCATATAATGTAAGCTGACCAGTGATGTCAATAGCTTATAGCTTATAGCTAAATTGAGAGTGTGTGGGTTGGTAGTGTATTCAAAGAATTTCACTCTGGAGAGATTTTTTAAGAGGTGGGGCTTAGGCTTGCCTTAGCAAGATAAACAAAATAATTGCAAAAAATATTGTTTAATTAACAAAACATATTTTGGTTAAACGGTTCGCTCATTGATTATAAATTGAGTCGAATTTGGTATGATTGTGAAGGTAATCTCGTACTTAACAAGCCTCGAGAAATTCAGATTTTTTGAATTTTTAAAAATATTTTTAAATCGAAATTGAAAATGAGAAAAATTCACCCTCCTAACCAGGCCCAAATTCACCCGGATCTCGCCGCTTAGGTCGATGATATATCGCGGTATACGCAGTTTGCGTGCATTATTTTGTTTACAACGTCCATCGCTCGCTCGTTTTGCAACATCGGAAATGAAGAAACAAAAATCTAGAATTGCCCAATGTTAGTGTAAAAGTAGATATTTTACCGTATGAGTGGTTATTTTCCCAAAATTAGAGATTTGTTTGACAAATTGAGAGACGCAAATTGAACGTGCCTCGAAAAAAGAAATGCCCGTCAGTTGAATGATACGAACACGCACTAGAGTTTCAGCGGCACCGCCCCGCGAGACAGGCTGTGCTCTATAGCTATACCTAGCTAGCTGCACGCCAACTGCCATGACTGCCTTGTAAGTAATTGCACTTTTAAAATGCTCCGAAAAGGAACGAAAATGCAAGATTATTACGATCACACCTATTCTAGACTATCTCTTATTTTACTTACATGTTTGTAGGGCTTTTAAAACAAAATACGAGAACAATTACCTGCAAAAACACCTGCAATAATAGTGCACTTTACGCGAGCTGAATTGAAGCGAGCTACATACACTGCACTAGCCGCTATTATATTGCATGCATTGTCCACCGCATACGCGCACGGTCGAGGCTCTCCACGTATCATGCATGCTGCCAGCGAGTATGATTCAACTCGCAGACTAGGTGATTTATTTACCTATTTTTACTTTATCAGACACATTAATGAATAAAAGAATAACTTTACAACGAATATAAACTGTTGTTTTATTAGTTCAAACA
Source organism: Echinarachnius parma (assembly GCA_037951105.1). Taxonomy (NCBI): domain Eukaryota; kingdom Metazoa; phylum Echinodermata; class Echinoidea; order Clypeasteroida; family Echinarachniidae; genus Echinarachnius; species Echinarachnius parma. The sequence continues at coordinate 230,043 of JBAMJV010000373.1, forward strand.
GTTTAAACCACCATAATTGTATAGAAAAGAGTTTAAACAACCACGGAATCCCCGGTATAAAGGGGTATAAATCCGGTATATAATGTGGTAGAAACCGAGGCTTCTGATTGGATAACCCCTCGCTCTACGTCAGTACAACACACCCAGCTATCGGACCCCGCTCGTAGCTGGATTGTGGTTTTGAAGCAGCGTTTAGTATTTTCATTTTTGTTTTAATTTTCGGATGTGCGAGTACTTGGAAAGTGATATTTTCATTTTCTGTATGATTTGAACTTTTTGGAAAGATGAAACTTGGCTTATGTTGCTTTTTCTTTGAATAAACACTTTAAACAGTTTACAAATATTTGATGTATACCCTAATACAGATAAATAGAAGTCAACATGTATTTGCATTACATGGCCCCTTTAAAACTAACACCGAAACATCAGAAATATATCAATTTTGTAGCAAAGCTAAACAAGTGGGGAAGGTATATATATACACATTGACATAAAGGGAGAAGATGGATAGGGCTTCATTGAATTTACAAGAGCATGTAAATTCTTAAAGGGATCTAGTAACATTATCCAAATCCTCCAAAATTTACTTGACACTCTATAGCGGTTCTCACATTCCTAATTGTATTCGTATTGCCAATTGAAGCATCGAACAGCTTTTGGATTTCCAAATTTCTCTTCAGTTATAGAGATATATATGATTGAGGTGTAACCATGTAACGATGACTATACCGTGTCTACTGCCTACTGGATAGTTAAACAGTGTGAACAAAGTCAGTGCAACGATTTAGCGAATATCACTTGGCATTTTCCTCATTACTCGGCCATATAACATCCATTTAATGTGAAATGCTCACATATTACTTAGTGCACATATCAGATCACAACCATTCACATTTATCAACCATTCATCACGTTTTACACTGTCTTGTCAACAAAGGTACTAGATCCCTTTAAGCGACGCAAGCAGTGTCAAGCCACGGAGGAATAATGTAGGCTGATGGGCCACAAACATGAGTCGAGGCGAAGTTTGTAGGTCGACAAGTTATCTTAAATGTGACATGTCAGTTTAGTTCATGTCGTTACACAGACGGAAAGAAACCACATTAAAAAGAAAATCGTTGTCGATCGGATTGACCAATTCCACGTCCATGCAGCGCCATTCATCATAATAAGTATGCGAAGATAGCAGTATATGGACTCTAAAACAGCTACAGACGTGCACCCTAAGAGTGCATCTGCAGACCCCACTTTGGGGTGCAAAATTGATACGTTTTGCACCCTTAAGAAAGTAGATTTTGGACCCTTATGTTTTAGTGTGTACAGTGATGTTGTCACTGTCTTAAGCCCGGCGCAGACAGAGCCGACTCGACCCGATCCGACTGGTTTCAAACAGGCTAGAGTTGGGCCTGGTCGGTCGGATCCGATTCATCGTGTTAAATCGGCCCCAAATGGCATCCGACTGTCTCTCGACTGGCAAAATGTGTGTCGCGAGGCACTGAAAACTGAGCCGATCCGATTAAAAACCAGTCGGATCGGATCGAGTCGGCTCTGTCTGCAGAGGGCTTTATAGAGTGGTGAAGTGTGATGTCATAAATGATGTCATAAACATTTTTTTTAGAATTTTCAAATTTGGACATTTTCAGAAAGAGCATAACAAATAATGTCCAAATACCGAAAATCAAAGCAATCGGTTACGTATTGGCCGAGATATGCCCATCCGAATGATTTTTTGATCAATGGGCAATCAGTGTTATAGTGCACTGGTTCCTAAATTTAGGAACCAGTGCATTATAACACTGATTGCCCATTGAAGTAAAATTCATTCGGATGGGCATATCTCAGCCAATACGTAACCTATTCCTTTGATTTTCGGTATTTGGACATTATTTGTTATGCTCTTTCTGAAAATGAAGTCCAAATTTGAAAATTCGAAAAAAGTGTTTTTATGACGTCATGGCTTCTGTACTCTATACGAATCCGAACAACCTGAACCACCATCAGACTATTAACATTTTACTCACGTTTACAGTGAGATTTATCACGGATGATGGGACAGCCTTTATATCAGTAGAGGTAAACATGCAAAATGAAGTGTTTAACATTAAAGAATGTCGTGCGTGAGAATGTTGAGGGCACTGTTCAAAACGCTACACAGAGAAAATACCATGCAAACCGCTATTCGCCATTTTAGGCTAGTTTGTGCGCGCTACATGCAGAACACGATTTTTACACCGCAAATAAGGCAAGATGGCAAGGCAAGATGGCACCGCGCATCATATTTATGAATTTTAACAACCTTTAACATAACCTTTCTTGTAAAAACATAGGCTAAGGCTATGAGGAAACATGAACCGTAACATAGCGAAAAGGGAGAGTTAGAATGCATGGTAAAAAAGTTTGCTTATTTAAGACGTATCTTCTACCATCGCACCACTTACTCACTTCTTAGGGAAATGGAAAAACAGTCTGGTTTGGATGGGGGTAAAAGGAAACCCTCGCCCGAAGACAGAAACAAAACGAGAAGAAGAGGTTTAAGTGAGCGACGTTTGGAGGAAGAAAACGAAACAGAAAACGGCGAAAAACGCATGGTGTTCGTGCGAGTGAGCGAGCGAGCGACGGTCATCGGGAGATGGTAACGATTTACGCCGGGCCCAGCGGCTAGCAGCTGGGGAGCGGTTCGTACGCACTTGGCTGGAAACCGCTCGTGCCCTCGAGGGTTGGGCGCGCACGGACGTATGCACTTACGGACGCGCGCAGTGGCACGCACGCGCGATGCATCCGTGCACGCATATCGAATTGAATACCAAGTTACATTCAGAGAAAAATGACGAAACTGCGCCGCATAGGGATTGAACAACCAGTAGATACACCTGAGTAAATTTGCCGGAGGTGCTGTATGAGTAAAAGAAATATTGATAACACATTAAGAGTATAGTGAGTGTTGAAGGAGGTTACGTTTCTCGCGCCGCCATACAGATGGGGCGTATATAACTGCACTGGGGACCTGGGGATAAGTGCCCCCATAAATTGTAAGCCCCTATAGGTGCCCCCGTGCCCCATAAATTGTATGCCCCTATAGGTGCCCCCATAAATTGTATGCCCCTTTATAGGTGCCCCCACAAAAATGCAAATGGAAAAAGGAAACCAACACAAAATTAATCATGTCATTTTTAATGTACATAATTTTGTTGCGTGTTAGCTGAAAACATGTGCCCCTCATATGCAAGGCCTCCTGGAGCTCCCCCCCCCCCCCGACCCCACACTGGAAATATCCTATAGCTGCGCCAACAACCATGCACCCACCCCTCACGCCGATCATGCCGATGAAAGGGCAAACTTTACTCCTCCGAATTGTTATCTTATGTGCTCATCTCGTCATGAAACAAAACTGCCCCCCAAACTGCCCCCAAAACTGTCTTTTAACGTATAATATTTGTCCTTATAACGTTGTTTCTTGGCGTGATATTACCATCAAAAGCCCCTGTACAATCTACATTTCTCGTTCTCGTCGCTCTGCTCTCTTTAATAATAATAATAATAATAACTTGCATTTACAACGCGCTTAATACAGGGTTTCTAAGCGCAAGTATTATTACCCATGGTCATCAGGTACAGTTCAAACCCACACAATGATATTGCATACTTTCTCAACTCCCTGGGGAGCATACTAGCCATATGCTGCCAATGGCGCGAAGGCTAATTGACACCCGACCATGGTACCCATTTTTACACCTGGGTAGAGAGCAGCAATGTGGATTAAATGCCTTGCTGAAGGACAAACGGAGTGGGAAGGGTTCGAACTCGGGATCTCATGATCAGAAAGCGCGCGCTCTACCAATCTTGCCACACCACGTCCATAAATGTTGTGGAAGAAGTTAGAATATTTAGTTGATATCATACTCAAGAAAAAGAGCATAAATTGAAGAAAAAATCCAGACAAAAATGAAAAAAATTATATAATGTTGGCTCTTTTCCCTCGAAATAAAGAGAACGAGCAATTATTAACCATGGGAATGGTGAACGTTGCGTTATGATTCTGTATTTATTTCATTTGATTTAAGAAAACTATCAATAAATAAACAAAATCAGGATTATAGCATCCTTGTCTACGGTATGGCCATGTTCCTTTCGGTATCGACATGATTACACGACCGTCTATGTAACACTTCTTGCCATTGGCCACAACTTTTTTTCCCGTTCCAATACATTCCTAATTTCTCTTCTTCATTTTGTTAAAAGATATAGCTTTTATTAAAACACTGGGGTTATATCCTTGTCTACAGTCCTTTTGGTATCGATTAGGTCTAGAAAATCCTCATGCTTTTTTTTTTTTTTTTTTGCCACGAAGCCCTCAGCACCAATATGCATGCCTACAGTTAGCTCGTTACGCCATTGGTTTTGGGACGGATTTCTCTAAAACCTCGGGGTCTATTATATAATTGTCATGTTTACGGTTCCTCGTATATACGGCGATGGCGACGATGAATCTTGGGATGCGTTTATATAATCATTATTTTCTAGAATCATCGTTCTTAAATGTTTCACACTTAGTCCAGTATAATGATCATCCTGGGGAAACAAACGCTTTATGGGCTATTTAAACGCAACAGTATAATGTTTATCCAGTGATTATACAAAAGCCTTAAACTTAAGGTCGTTCCCGAACAACGCATCTGGGTTAAACAAGAAGTATAATTAGACACAACAGTCTAATGTTTATCCAATTAATAATATATAAGCCTGAAACACGTTCAAAACTACACATCATGGGCTAGACAAGTCTATTTAAACACAACAGTATAATGTGTATCCAATGAATATAGATCAAGGGGTGTTGCACACAAAGTTGCGATTAATCGCATAGTCAGAGAACACGCTCACTTCTGCCAATCAGAAGTTTGAATGTAGGCGCATATTCTGACTTGCGATTAATCGCAACTCTTTATGCAACACCTCCTGACTGCCTAATGTAAAAAAGTTTCAAAACGACGCTTCTAAACGCAACCGTATACTGTATTATATCCTTCATTAATGAAATCCTGTTCAGTGATTGGTATACATAGCGTTATGTGACCAAACATAGCAATGCCCATGGAAAAATGTGCTATACCGTGACGTCATTTTCATGGTATAGTGCATTATATTCCACATACTAAGAATCTTGCTCTACGATTGGTCAAAAGTTAATCACGTGATGAAATATAGTTTCGCCCATCGTTACACTCTGTAGATATCTTGGGTGAAAGTGCGTTGCACTCACTAGATAAAAAGTACTATCTACACTCCGCGGTTGCATTGAATTGAATACCAATAATTGGCGCGATAACTCTATGCGCGCGAATTACAAATTTAATTGTATACGGTATACGTAGTACACTGCATACGCTATGCACTGTACATCAGAGGCGTCGATCAGCTGTTCGGAAAACACAATGCATTGGCCGGGGCGAGCATTGTTTGTGAACAATTGCATTGTGTTTTCCGAACAGATCGACGCCCCTGTTGTAGTATCGTACATACACTGTTTGCATGCTCGTTCTGTGTACTCTACTAAAATGGCGGCCACAAACATAAGGTTTGAGCTTTTGGATGAGGATGAAATGGACACGTTTTTACTGGAGAGTGAAAGTAAAAATACAAAGCGAAACTTAAGTTCAGCCTGAAAGTGTTCCAAGATTATTGCGATGCTGGAAGCACACTTTTTAACGAATTGTCTGACGTGGACTTGAAAGCGCTAGACCAAGTGTTGGGGAGACTCTATTTTCGCGTTTGTTGACTTTTGAACTGTTTTTTTGGAGTTTACATTTCGCGTTTTAGCTTTTGGAATTACCCTGTTACCGAAATTGGAATAACAAGTCATTGTTGGTAAGTAGATCAAACCAGTAGTAACAGTACTTAGACTTAGAAGTTAGACTTAAGCCCGGCGCAGACAGAGCCGACTCGACCCGATCCGACTGGCTTTAATCAGGCTAGAGTTGGGCCTGGTCGGTCGGAGCAGATTTATCGTGTTGAATCGGCCCCAACTGGCATCCGACTGTCTCTCGACTGGCAAAATGTGTGTCGCGAGGCACTGAAAACTGAGCCGATCGGAATGACAACCAGTCGAGTCGGCTCTGGCCTCTGTCTGCGCCGGGCATTCTGAGTACTTAGAGTAGACTAGGGGTAGGCCTGCTTAGACTACTAGTACAGTAAAGTAGTAGTAGTACTACTAAACTAGATCTAAGTTCGATGTGAACCAGTCGAGTCGGCTCTGTCTGCGCCGGGCATTAGAGTACTTAGAGTAGACTAGCTCGGGGTAGGCCTGCTTACACTAGTACTAGTACAGTATTAGTACTACTAGACTAGATCTAAGTTCGATGTGGAATATAAAGCAAATAATCACCTTTTGGTTTCAGGCGATGGCAAACTATCACTTCCTCGGCGATCTGAATGTATACGCTATCTTCCCTCAGCTTCGCTTCGGAAAGATAGCTACATCCAGCTCGCCTCGGAAGTGATAGATTGTCCCATCGCCTTCACCAACGGTAATTATTTGCTTACTATACCATGAAAATGACGTCATAGATATGCGATCGATCAATGCGATCAATGGTTATCATCGATATCAACACGATATACACAATATCAAGGCGATATATCGGATCGATATCGCTCCTCATAGACTTGTGTTACCAAAATGGCAGCCTCAGTTTGGTTCACATTGATTGATTAATGACGAGGATTTAGACAAGTTTATCGGTTCTACAGATAGTGAAAACACAAAAATAAAGATTAAATACGGACTGTCAAGATTCAAGGAGTACGACTCTCTCACTAATGTGAATTTTGACGATTTAGCGAGCACAGACATTGGTGAATTAGACAAGCTTTCGTCGCGTCGCGGTTTACTTTTACGCTGGTGCATGCAGTGTGTGTACGGCCGTGATGTGTACTTGTACTTGTAATCATTCTGTGACTTCGGTCTAAATCATCGACTTAAAGGGATAGTTGAGTTTTGGTACAGAGGGCGCTACACAAAATTTTTTTTTTGTGAGATAATGAAAAACTGAGTGTCAAATTCAAAAGAGCGTACAATTTTAATGACAGAATAAACTTTATTTGATCAAAATCGGTTCAGAAATGGCTGAAATATCCATAAACATAACCATTTGTAATAAATGTGGGGCCCCACAATTATTCAACAATTTTGAACCAGCCGTTAAAATTTTTTATAAATGCTTCCTCATTTAAAAAATTTAAAAAATTGGTTTTTAGATAATTGTTGATTATCTCTCTATCTAATCACTATTTCAACAAAACATCACATGCACAATATTTTATTTAAAATGGTTGAAACTGATGAGTGTTTAGAGAGCGCCCTCTTGAGTTTTAACGGCTCTTTTTTTAATGATAACAGGCTTTTTACTTAATCATTTGTAATGTATTATTCCTTTTGAGCATGGTGGAGTTATAACTATATATTCGTTTGTAATGTAATGGTGCAGGTTTTGATTACTAAAATTCAGTTTGACCAAAACTGTACTCTCTTTACCAGAACCCAACTATCCCTTTAAAGTGACATTTATGGTAAGTGAAAACATTTTTATTATTTTAAGGATATAAAACAAATATATCATGCACTATTTCGAGCCACTAGTGAAATTATGGATTCCTCGGTGACAGAAAAAGCACTATTTTCTTCGGGCTGCGGCCCTCAGAAAATAGTGCTTTTCCTGTCACCTCGGAATCCGTAATTTCAACTAGAGGCTCTCAGCGCATGGTATATTTGTTTACTATATAGGCTATGTGCGCCAGCAGCAGTTTTACATCGATACGTTGCTTCCATGCCCATTGATGATGTTGAGAGCAAGTCTGGAGGAAAGCTGACAATTATATCATCTGATAATTCTTCCCAAGCCTTTGGCTATTTCCTGCCATGATGACTGTGTCAGTGATGAGATCATAGATCTATACCAGCCAATCTTGTATTTCATCATATTAAGTTGAAATACAAAATATCTCAGCTCATCTTACAAGTTTTATTTAGATAAGTATTATTTTGTTTATAATTTGCGTGATGATTCATATTGTGCGCTACATTAGTGAAACATTGTTATAATTATTTTCATCAGTGTATAATACAAATGAAAATTGATGCTCGAAGAATATTTTCGTCATGCAAACACACTCAAGCAAACTTAATACATTTTGTGACACACATACACACAAGGACACTAACACACGTGTCAATCACATTGTATTTAGAAACTTTTCAGAGAATATTGACCATCACGTGACATCAAAAGCGTTAGTTTAATCATAATTATAACTAAAACACCGTTAATTTAATCTCTAATTTGCAGATCCGCTGAAATGTTAGGCTACAAAGTGTCTTAAACGTGTTTCTTTTGCATAAATTATACTCGTGATAAGAATATGCATGGTATGTGGTCACTTGTATCGACTCATGCATATAATTAATACAATATTGGACGGTATAGTAACACAAAAAGTATAAAGGAACAGTAATAGATGGTGGTGTGTCACGATTTTTTTTCCGGGAGACGACGGTGATGACGAGAAAATGACCCAAGGGCGATTAGATAATGCAACAAGGCGCCACAATAATTTGACCGAAATGTATTCATTGCCCGGATAAAATACACATGCTGATACATTGGTGTCTTGCCACATAAAGTGAGAGACAAAATTAGTCTAGAGAAACAAGATTAGTCAATGATTAAGGCCCGGTCACATATCACCGGATAGCGTAAACGGATGCCCGACGAATAGAAAATTTGTGAAATCAAATCATCCGATGGTGAACGACGTCTCCATAATTGCTGCATGCACAAAACATTCCGCCGGATAGAGAGAACAATGTACATCGCCTGAAAAGGAACGGACAAGAAACGCATTCGAACGGAGACGAACGGATTGAAAATGTTACTCTCCGTCGCGCATCCGTTAACGCTATCCGGTGATATGTGACTGGGCTTCTACAGATTCACTTGCCATCAACGGTGGGAGACCAAATGAAATAGATGTGAATGTTGGGACTAGGGCCCCATTGCAGAAAAAGATACAATTGATTGTAAGTCAGATCATGTGTTCTAAATGCGCAAATCTGATTGGTTGAAACGCGCATATTTTCTGGCTTACAATGTATTGTATCTCTTTCTGCAACGGGGCCATGATCTTCGCGAAAATAGGGGAGAAACACTTGGAAATATGCAGAGTTGGCGAGCGGTTTAAAAAGTGAGTCACTTATAATCATCACACAAAATTAGGAATACTTTGTCACCCTAATTGTAATTGTTTTCATAGCTTTGGCCAATTATCAGCTCCCTGCTTTGACCAAAATACATTGATTATGATCATCGTTTTATTGCAAAATAGCTGTAGTGGTCTTGCTCGCTGGTTTTTGAAGTGACTTGGATCGACTAAACTTTGTTGACATGTGGAAAAAAATTTACTGACGAAGGGTTGATAACATGCGTATTTCTGTGATTCGATATGTCCACTTAGTAATGTGTGACAGTTCCATGGTAAATGAGTGACCGAGTATTACACAGAGATATTCACTAATTCATTGCACCGACTGTGTGCAATTGTGAAATTCTCGACTAGAGAATTTCAAATCCGAACACTTCAATCATAGATATCTTTATAACGAAAAAGAACTTGGTAAAACCGAAAGCTGTTCCAAGCTTAATATATTGGTAATATGAACACAATGACGTATCCCTTTAAAGGAAGGGGTGTAACAAAACGTTACTAGATACTTTAAAGGGAGGGGGTGTACTCTTAAAGGGATCTAATAACATTGTCCAAATCCTCAAAACTTACTTGTAATTCCAGTGGTTCTCTCATTCCTTTTTTGTATTAACAATATAAGCATGGGACAGTTTTTTTCCCTTTCGTGGAAAAGATATTTACGATTGAATTGTTCAGATGTTTAACTATCCCCTGGATAGTCTTAACCGCGTACAAAGTCAGTGCAATGAGTTAGTTCATATCACTTCGCATTTTTGCTCATTAATCGGCCATATAACGTCCATTTAACTTGAAATTTATACGCAATACCCAGTGGACATAATCAGATAACAATGTTTTAAGCACTTCGCGCGCTATGAAGTTGTGTATGCTAGCGATTTGCATGTGTTAATTCGAGAACGATCATGTCATGCATGTGTTACACAAATCTTTATATGAAGTGACACCACAAGGGTTAAAGTAATAATCTTATCAATATAAAACATAGAACAATGTAGTGGGGGCAGCGTTTGACAAATCTGCACTTTCACTCTAACACATCATTAATCCGACAACTCGAACGTAAGTGGATATACCCCACCCATACTTCAAAGATCAATCAATGTATTCAAATGGGTTTGAGCACACTTCTATTCTGAGAAAAGTGCTACTAGAAAGCAAGAGCAGCGGTCACGCGAACAGGCAGGCCGCCACGTGCAGCGGCCTGAGTGCCGGTCAACGGGGTCCCCCTGGCACCGTAAACTGGTTCACAGTCGATCGGGTTTTTACACCTGCAGTTTCCGATTTAGATTAAACCCTTTCGTTCCCGATGGCGTGCGCGCATACAATCCCACATACAGTAATTATTTGCGCTCCGAGTCTTTTCGATGAGCGTGTCGTCGCCAAAAAGTTCTATTATAGACAGTTTTATGATCATCGCATAAATAAACCTCGCCCACAGTGCGTACAAACATATGCGTGATTGACTCGTCGAACAGGTTTCCTGTGATCAGAATTAAGAGCGCAATATAGATTTAGACGCCACAGAGAATAAATATATATAAATACTAGTGGCAAAGCGCATCTCCGCGACGCCGTGCGTGCGCGCATTATTATGATCACGTATACAGTAATCGCTTGCGCTCTGAGTCTTTTCAATAGCGTATTATATCATCGCCATAAAGTTGTATAATATATACAGTTCTCTGATCATCGCATACATAAACCTCGCTCACAGTGCATACGAACACACTACCAGCTGTCACACTACCAGTTCGTATACTTTGTGATAGTTCCACATCCGGGATAGATCAATGAAAGATGCTTCAAAGGACTGGTGTCTCCGGACTCTCTTAGTTGCTCTGCCCGACATCAGCACCTGACCAGAAAGGGCAAGGGGCAGGGTTGAGTGCAGGTGTCCCGGGCGCGTCTTTTTTTCCCGTAACGTTAATGCGTCGCAACTCGTGAAAGCGCGCTGGAAAGCCAAGACTAGCTCGCGTGTGTTGATTTACACGCAAGCGCCTAGCTATTTTCTCAATAAAATCGTGGCTTCACACACCATGATGACTGTGAGTGTGATAGTTATACGCCTAGATGAATGTTCCTAGTCTCATTGTCGTGGTCGTAGTCCGCATCGAGATCGGCCACTAATTAATGGTCACCCTTGCCCTTGGACTTGTCTTATCTAGTTCGATGTCGCAGAGCCGCAGATTTTGATACATAATAGCAGCGGGGGCTAGTCTTGGCTTACCAGCGCGCTTTTACGAGTTTTTGAGGAAAAGCGACGCATTAATGTTACGGGAAAAAAGACGCGTCCCGGGCTCTAAGCGGTACTTAGTTGGGTTCACACCTATGCTTACATACCAAACGTACTTTTAACCCGTTCAGGGAGGTGTTACCTACAATTTGGGGGCGCGTTTAATCGCATCTTTACGTTTAAACGCAACTTTGCAATCGATTTCAAAAGTAATATTTTAGTGTCCAAGTAAACAACACGTCATGTCGAGAAGTAACATAGAACCCTGATCACATAACAGTCATAATTCCCTACCGGAAAGAACACAGTGTACCATAGTGTGGACCACAGTGTTAAATTTGAGCGTGTGAAAACCAACTCACACTATGAACACACTGTGAACACACTGTTACCACACTGTGAGCGCACTGTCGCTACAGTGTGAAATTGCCTGTGTCCACAGTGTGTACAAATAGTGCGCTTACACTATGATATATCTCAGCAATGTGTTCCCAGGTTGATGAGTGTTCACACTGTAAAAACGCTCGAATTTAACACAGTGTTTTCACACTGTGGTCCATACTGTGAAACACAGTGTGTTCACACTGTGTTCTTTCAGGTTTTTATAGAAAGATCATGATTGATAATCATCTCTAAGTGATATTGCTAATAACATTGTCTGCTATAGTGTTATAAGTGTATCATTCATATTTTTGTCTCACCATGGTTTATTATAAACACCATACTATGCAATGAATTACCACGACGTTCTACACGGTAATCAAATCCGGATGCGCGCGTGTGATAATAAACACGACGAAGTGCTTAGCAATATATTAGCTAAATTAATTTTGAATTGAGTACTCTTTAAATACCTCTTCAGCCACCAGTGCATCGTTTACAAGTTGTTACGAGAGAGCAAAAATAAATACACTTTGACGAGAAATCCGACGAGACACGAGGATGAGCGGGAAAAGGAAAATAAACACACCCGTCTCCACGCATAAACGTATCTCTCAATGCGGCTCGTTCAAAACGAATTATCGACTATAAATTATAGTGAGCGCTCTGCACATGAACCGTAAACGCAATGGCGCGCGACTCGACCACGCGCTGTGTATAGGTGACATAAACGTATCCATTGGTGCGCGTCGGCACTGTCACTGGTGGAGATGGTGGAGGTGCGCCGATGGGGTCATGATATTTATATGATATGTATCCTATATATTTCAAGCTAATTAACAAGATCTTAGACTCGACCACGTGCTGTGTAAAGATGACATACACGGATCCATGTATGCGCATCCGTATCAGAGGTGGTTAGGGTATGGTCAGAAATAGACAAGACTACTGGGCAAAGATGGGGTCAATGATTTATGCGTGATCCTTTATATATTTTAAACTGATGTACGTGCTCGTATACACGCAAACACGTGCCTGTGTGTAGGTAACATAAACATATCTATTGATGCGCGTCGGGGCGCGTCGGCACTGTCACTGGTGGTTAAAACGGCCAAGAGAAGGAGCTAAGGGGAGGGGGTCAATGATTTATGTGATAGATATCATAATTATACACGTATTTTAAGCTGACTTACGAACTCGTAGACCCAAACACGCGCTGTATTTAAATGATGAGAACATATACTTGAATGCGCGTCGTTTACAATCATCGATGGCTATATAATAGGAGTAATCTTTTTAGTCAGAAACAGCCATGAGAAAAGGGCAAAGATGGGGTCAATGATTTATGATAGATATCCTATATATTTTGAACTGATTTAGAATATCGTAAAGTCGAACACACGCATGCGTATAACATAAACGTATCCATTGATGCGCGTCGATACTGCCACTGGTGGCCTATATGTGTAACATGCAGGTCCAAAACGTCACGTGAAGGTTATGCCCGGCGCAGACAGAGCCGACTCGACTGGTTGTCATTCCGATCGGCTCAGTTTTCAGTGCCTCGCGACACACATTTTGCCAGTCGAGAGACAGTCGGATGCCAGTTGGGGCCGATTAAACAAGATAAATCTGCTCCGACCGACCGGGCCCAACTCTAGCCTGATTTAAACCAGTCGGATCGGGTCGAGTCGGCACTGTCTGCGCCGGGCTTAAGGAATGTGAAGGTGGAGGAGACGGTAACACGAGGGCCACTATAGGCACCCAGGGATGAGAGGTGGTTCATAACTAGCTGACATTCACTCGAACACGCGCTTGATGACATATAAGAAGGTCAACTGATGCGCGTCGCCACTGTCACTGTACATGCTGTATAGGTCAGGATATGGGCGTATACTTATAGGCCTGTGTATAGACCCAGACCCCATAATAGGAGAGAGGGGGCAAACCTGACTTGGATAGGGGCGAGGATACTACATAATGAGTGGAAACGAATTTGAGGTGAAACAGAACCATGAGAACGAAGGGAGCATTAAAATACTGGAAGACAAATCAATGGCAAAACTTTTATATTTTAAGCCCTCTGCAGACAGAGCCGACTCGACCCGATTCGACTGGTTTTCATTCCGATCGGCTCAGTTTTCAGTGCCTCGCGACACACATTTTGCCAGTCGAGAGACAGTCGGATGCCAGTCGGGGCCGATTCAACACGATAAATCTGCTCCGACCGACCAGGCCCAACTCTAGCCTGATTGAAACCAGTCGGATCGGGTCGAGTCGGCTCTGTCTGCGCCGGGCTTAACGTGAAGGGGGGATAACATATATAGATAAAGATTACGCAGAATAAAACAATCCATAACCAGATTACTAAACGATGCTAAATGAGGCACATAAATAACATTGGATATAAATACGACAGAAGAAAGATACATATAAAGACAGAATTATAGACCGTAAGACAACGAAAAACAAGAATACAAACAAATTACTGAAGAAAAGTAAATGGTGAAGAATAAAGAGAGAACTCTCGAGGGACCGTTCAACAACAACCAGCACACAAAAAAGGCTTCACCGTACGGAGATGATAGGGTCTATTGGCACCTAATTAAAGACCCCGTATTGGTTACCGTCGCCCAGCTAATCGCCGTCAGCGTGCCTCGCAGTCATGGCGGAACGGAGACGGGTCGTGACTGACGTTCTGCGGCCGGGGCTCCGGGGCGCGGTTAGCGGCGCATGAAGCTCGATTTAATATCAAAATCAGCGGGATAATAAGACTAAGAAGAGCCAGCGCGTGTGTAAGGAGGGGTTACCGTTATACCATCATCCGAAGAGAGGGGGAACGCTAAGAGAAGAGTGGCGTTGCTAAGGGGGTGGTAAAAGGGGGGCAACTGTTCGCTCTGCACACATTAGTCTTCGCAGTTCAGACCGCATGAACGCATGCTTTAAAATGGTGATGCGTTTTCCAATTATATATTTTTTTTTATGGAAACATATTTTTGTGAACTTGTTTATGGAATGGAATGATAAAGATGTTACCTTTCTTAAATAAGAATATTATTTGTGGGTGGTGGTACCCTTTAAGAAAAGGATATGATACTGAGGAGAAGATTGATAATGTGATAAATAATTATGATCATAGATCGAACGAGGTTTTTTGGAGTATTATAGGTGATAGGAAAGGAGCAGGAAAATTGAAACAAAAATGGGTACACAATTAAAAGGAGATTTAAACAGAGATGTGCAAGAAAGAAGAGAACGAGTACATATCCACATAAATTAAAGATTTAGTGAAGAAGAGGAATTGATAAACAAATTTATAGGATAGATTAACATATATTAAGGGATGGAGGGAGATGGGGAGAAGGGGATTAAGGATATTCAGTGGATATGCATAGACAGCGCTACACATGGATTAATGGAGATTTGGAGCGGGGACATCGGAAGAAAACGATGGAACAAAAGTGAAAGAACAAAAAATAGAAAGAGAATTTAGAAAATAGAAGAGAAGAAGATATTAGTATTAAAGATGAGCAGACTGATACACGCATTGTCTGATGATCACTGATATGGAACGTGGTGGTTGAATGGTTCAGGGGGTTCAGATTTCACGCACACATGTTCACAACTTGGTATAGAAATAATATGTCTACGCACGCACAACCATCGTACACCATCTACTGCTAGGAGTGTAGCTAATGGAGGGGTGGGGGGGGGGGTGGGGGGGGGGGGGGGGGTGGGGGCAAAACTTGTAGTCCCCCACTGCCCCCAGTGGGGAGTAAAATGAAAAAATACATAACGTAATGTTATCAAAGCTTATATGCTCTTCTCGCCCCAGTGGCGTAACTCCGGGGGGGGGGGGGGGGGGGGGGGGTTGTGTCAAGTGCCCCCAATAGTTTGACAAAACAAAACAACAACAACAACAACATAAGGGGGAATACTTTATAATAATAAAGAAAATAATATACAAAAAGTGTCCATCCGACCCCACTATACGGCAATGACTCGCTCCATCATACATAATGACCTCATGGGAAACCATGCACGTTGAACCCTACATAATGGGCAACACATCACCCCCCCCCCCCCCCCCCCCCCATCTCCATACACCCTCCGCCCCCCCCCCCCCCCCCCCCTCCGTCTTTGCCCCCGCCTGGGATGAACCCGGTTACACCTCTGTCGTCATCCTTCATTCTCGGCATGAAATTAAATTGCAATTAAATTTATGATCTTTAGCCAGTGGATTCGTATAGTCCCCTAAACTCTCCGGGGACAGTTTTGATGCCACATTATATATTACGTTGCATTATTACGCTGAGATATCACCTTTGTCAAGACAGTGGTTTGAACTGTATACTGTTAAAAAAATGTACTACCATGCATGTTTGTTTATTATTATATTATCAGTCGTAAAATGAAAACGCGATTAATAAATATAGCGGACTCAATAGATACTGACCCCTAGGAACTACGTTCCTTTGCTGATTCGTTGTAAAGATTTATCGGCATTGGGGAAATATTTTTAGTGTCAGCAAAATTCGACATGATAAATATGACGTTTGTCATTTTCGTCACATACAAATTGAATTGAAGTGAGAACTAGTATTAATTATGCACGATTCTAAAACTACATAATATACAAGAATTGCATCACATGATACAAATACAATTGTGTTTTAATATCAGAAGAATAACACGACATTGATCCAACGACAATTATTAAAGTAGTTTACCGTTAATTGTTAGTGAAAGTAAGGATAGGGTAAGGTTACGGTGATGTTTAAAGATTATACTTTAATGTTAATTGGTAACTTTTTGCCTGGGGTTATTTGTTGTTTTTATAGGGATTTGGGACAATAATAGCGGCTCAATGTATTGACGACGGATTAAAATGTCATGGAACGACAAAACATTTTCATTGGTGTAAAGAATAATAATCTGTACACTAGTTTAACATCTAACAAAGATCTACATGCATTATCATAAATGCAATATGAAACGCGTACTCCTATGACTTGTATAATGTATAATTTAATTAATCTTATAAGTTCATATATTTAATTATACTTTCCTTGCGCTATCTCCTAAAAATCTTCTTCAATTTGACCAAGACATAAGAATACGAATACGTTGGAGTCACCGCAGCTAAAACAATGATCTTGTAAAAAGGCTTGTACTTCTTCAAACGGTCTCCATAACAAACCAAAACATCAAGATGATCCAGAAAATCTAGATGGACCAAAAAGATGTATATAGGGTTAAATACCTTGGGGGCATAGAAGCGTATCTGCTCACCGATCATTATCGAATACAGTATTCCTGAGATTTAATGATTAAGTCACTCACCACCAAACTATGCACATGTACATCGAGTCCTTATAATATAGACCTACATGTAATGCGCTTATATTAGATCAGGGAGAGGGTTAAACAAGATTATGCACACTCTTTGGCGGAGCAAAGGAAATTCGTCGTAACGAAGAACATGGGTGCATAATAATGAGAAGATGCATGGAAGATGCTCCCGTCAATTTGTCTCATCAAGAGTTAAATGCTCATGCGGTTCAATCGGTGGTCAGACGAAGTATACTTCTATATGTCATCGTTCTACATAATATCTCTTTTCTTTAAACAAAATGTAATAGTGTAATTCCCTTCTAATTGCGGGAGGCGGTCCGAGAATCGTCGGACCGGTTTTAAACGCTTGTAGCTACATCTTGTACATCAATGTAAGATATCAACGTTATTATGCACAAAGGGTTTCGCCTAATTGAGAAAGAATTTGTTGCGATGCTTGGTAGGACGTGATGAAAATGATTATGAGAAGGATGGTCTGAAGTGGATAGAGACATGTCTCTCGGTATGATGTATATTTTGTGTCTGTCCATTCTGCAGTAATTGTCTAAATAAATCGCCCGTGTGGTTGCCGGTTACTCGGGGGCAAAAATTGGACTATATAGATTTGAGAAAAGAGCTACGCTTGCATACCTTCTTCTCCTCCGGAGCTGGAACACTGAAGCATAATTATGTACCCTTATTGGTCTATTTTGTCAGTCTATATTTCTACATTCATCTTTAAATATCATCTCTTCAGTATTTCGTTTGTTTATGTTGTAGTAACAAAACTAATAATGATAGGTTCGATTTATATAGCGCCCAATATCATGAATATGATACAACTATCATCTCTAAGCGCTTTACACGAGCCATTTTTATCCCGGTCATAGGCTGTACAATGCAAACCAGCCCCCATTGTGTGCACCATCCCCACTCACTGGGGAGTATTCCTTCCAAGCGGCTCATGGGCTCATGGGCTTTCACCTCCTACCGGGATCCCATGTATACACCTGGGTAGAGAGCAGCAATTGTCTTGCTGAAGGACAAACGCGGTGGGCAGGGTTTTAACTCGGGATCTCACGATTGGAAAGCGCGCGCTCTACCAATTTTTCCACACCATATCCACACGTATTGGGAATAGTTATTCAAAAGAAGTGATCGCAATATGCATTTCATTTTATATTAGAAATATATTTGTTGTTGTTGTTGTTGCTTTTGTTATTAACACAGTTAATTAATACAGTGCGTGCGTATGATAAGTATTTGATTATTATGAAATTAAACATGTTACTTAAACTCTGTACCTATGGGTATAGATAGGTTTTCCCGTCCATTTTCAAACAATCGTCATTCAATATCATTAATTTGTTAACTTCAAATTCGTCTGAAAAGTCTTTCACCGGTTATATGTAATGTTCGATTTCGTCATTGCGCACCCAATTTCGTTCTTTCGCAATCAAATTCGTCATTGTACCGATCATTTTAGTCAAAGCTTATTCAATTTCGTCCGATCACTCCAGCCGATGTACAATGTGATGAACAATTTCGTTATTTCCCATTCAAATTCGGCAAACAATATAGAAAGCTATATTTGATACTTTGTTTCATCATCCTTTCATTATTATCCTTTGTATATTTGATCCCAATGTCTATGTTTGATTTGTGTCCCGTAAATTCACACAATTTGAGTCAATCGTCTATTGAACAGATTTTGTATTTTTGAAGAACATTTGATATGTTAATGTCGCAAATGTATTGCTTGAATCAATCAATCAATCAATCAGACTTTTGGTGAATTATGTGGGTTTTGTTTTATTGTAATATCGAAATGAATTGTTTTGTGATCAGTTTAAAGTTTTAGAAACACTTATTATTGAAGTTATTCATTTTGAAATGAATTGTATGAGCTACAATAGGAAAATACATATGACCCAGGGCAACCAGACTACATGACGAATTTGAACGACTAAGTCTTGAAATCGAATGATCAATGACGAAATTCAATTCGAACTTCACATTGTGCGTTTTTTAACCAGTCGGGACGAATTCCATTGCAAAAAGACGAATTAGAATGAGCCAAGTTTGAATTTGAATGACCATTGATCAATTAGAATGGTAAATGACTAAATCGAATGTAGCAATTGTAGTTTCCAGACTTCTCGGGACAAAATTGAAGTTAGCATTGTTTGAATTTGATTGAAAATGGATGGGAAAACCTATATTAAAATGAATATCAATATACATTAGGATGTCATTATTAAAACAAACTAAAAACTATTTGACTCCTAAATGTACAAGCTACCATTGTATGTGCTATATATCTTGCTCGACAGTTTAGTTTCTGATTGGTGGTGTTGAGATAGGACTTGAATACGAGTAAAGAAAGTACGAGTAACCAAAGAATTGTACACATTTCGATCAGGTGAGTGTAATCGGATGGTCGGAAGGGGCTGTCTTCGATCGGTTAAAGTGCGTTCAACCGCAAGAGTGTGACACACGCAACTTGAGAACGGTAGATATATGGGACGCCAGTTGTCAGTTATAATAGGACTAGTGCATTTCCTCACAAAATACAAAAACATGCAACCGCTAGCTATACTTTTAGTGAAAACAAAATAGATGAATATTCTTTACTAAAAGTAATCATGAAATAAACTTATTTAGATTAAGTGAAAATGCGGTTGAAATGTAAATAAAATTACTCCGATATTTGGTCAAGATGCGGTTGGTTTTAATTTTCACAACTAAATTACCATTCGACAGATCTTTAGATTTTCCGGATAGCACTGTCCCACGTATGTATAATTGTGTAAGTATGTTCACCAATAAAAAAATGAAGTGACATACTGTGAACCATGCTATTTTAGTTCAATACCACCAGTCATACTTTGTAATTTCAAGTGCTAAATAGCACCATTATTAAAATTAAACCAAATAAGTCGTTGCCTATAGTCATCCTGCATGAAAATGCAATACTTATACTGTGGGGTTTATTATTAGCAACCCATCCCTACGGGAAATAACACAGTGTGCCACCACAGTGTGAACACTGTTCACACTGTGAGAACGCTCTAATTTAACATTGGCTACACAGTGTGTTCACACTGTGTCACACTGTCTTCTTTCCGGTAGGGATATCAGACCACAGCAGTATAACCAACCAGATTAAGAAAACAAATTCGATACAAGTATACGTGGTGTAAAAAGAGTATGTTAGCCGTGTAAGAGAAGATGTGTTGAGTGGTTAGATGGAAGTATGGAAAAGGAGCTAAATTAGATACTTAAAAAGAAACACAATTTGTAGCTAGTTATTTGAGCACTTGTGTGTGAATGTTTTCGCCTGTGTACATACAATTCATTCATATCCATGTGTAAGCCCATCGATACTTGTGTTAAATTATGTAACCATGTTAACATGGACTAATCTATACTTAAGCCATATGCTATAACGTTTATTGTAGTTTCCGTTTTCTTTGAATGATTTTACATTGAAGATTTGTTTGAAGCAATAAAAAAACTGAACTGAACTGAACTGAGTTATCCTTTTGTAATAAGTCCTATTTTCAGCTAAAAATACGGTGAATAAGTAACATTATTACTTTGAGTTTCAGTTCAGCTAGTACAGTCAAGTTCCGATTTTGTCATTTCCAGCAACGTTTCATAAACAGTGTATATACTTTTGTACAAACAAAATAGAGTGTACCTATGTTAAAGAACATTAACTAAGCGCAATGGAAATTTAAATCCTAACAATTTCAAAGGACGTTGCCTGAAAATATTGATGCAAGAAAACGCGGTTCAAAATAATAAAAGCACTCGTTTTTAATTGCGGCCCCTTCTGCCTTTGAACCTCAATAGGCGTTTTAAACTTTTTTAAACGTTTCGCCTTGCCATTCATGTATATCCCAATAGTAACAAACTAAATTCCACACAAGCGTCCGATCTTCTGACCATTTAGTGGCGGGATTTCGAACACTGATGGATTGAGTGCAGCCAACGAATTGGCTTAATTGTTGAGAGGTTCGATGTACCCTTTTAAAGTACTCTATGACTGTTCCCTAAACGTGGGTCTTTTAAGCCCCGTTGTTGTTGTTTTCTAGCCATTCTAGCCAGTTTCATACAAACTACTCGCTCTTTTTTCGGGTAATAATGTTTACTTACATGCATCGCAACATTTTAAATTTTTTTATTCCTATATAGCATTAATTTTAATTTTAATAAAGTAAATTGTTCAAACTATAGTAGTGTCAGCGCAGTGAATATCTACTCCATAATTGTTTCTTCCATTCACCTTTATGTTTATTTGGTCATATTTCGCAAATTGTAAATGGGGGCCTTAAACATCTCTCTCTCTCACTCTCTTTCCATATCTTTCTTAGCTCTTCAATTGTTAAGGAAACTTGGTTTTGAAAGTAATGGTTCATCATTGTGTTGAGGGTGTTGGTTTCTTATTTCGCTTTATTGCCATGCAGGTGTACATGGAGATAGATGTATGACCGGTGGCAATATTTGGCGCGCGATCCACAATATTATTTCTGGTCCTCCCAGCATGCCCAATATACAGATTCTTTCCTTTTTTCCTAACCTTTTGTTTTTTGTCACTTGCGTATCACGTCACCGTTCCGGGCGTCGGCCTGCAAGCGTGTAGATGTCTCATCAATAAGTTATTGAATGAAATTATGATCGTGATGTTGGGAGATAATGTGTCTGGGTCTGTGTCTGTGTATGTGTGTCTGTGTATTTGTCTGTGTAAGTGTCTGTGTCTGTGTATTTGTCTGTGTCTATGTCTGTGTATTTGTCTTTTATGTGTATGTGCCTGTGTCTGTGTGTGTATGTGTCTGTGTCTGTGTATTTGTCTTTTCTGTGTATGTGTATGTATCTGTGTCTGTGTCTGTGTTTGTGTCTGTGTATGTATCTGTGTCTGTGTCTGTGTATTTGTCTATGTCTGTGTCTGTGTATTTGTCTTTTCTGTGTATGTGCCTGTGTCTGTGTATGTGTCTGTCTATGTGTCTGTTATGTGTATGTGCCTGTGTCTGTGTATGTGTCTGTGTCTGTGTCTGTGTCTGTGTATTTGTCTTTTCTGTGTATGTGTCTGTGTCTGTGTCTGTGTATGTATCTGTGTCTGTGTCTGTGTTTGTGTCTGTTTATGTGTCTATGTCGGTGTCTGTGTCTGTGTTTGTGTCTGTGTCTGTGTCTGTGTGTGCACGAGCCAATTAAACAGGAATTTAGAAATGAATAATAATAGTTCACTTGATTTATATCATTATATATACATTGTTTGGGAAGATTTGCGCAAGTCCACCTGTTATCCATGCATGCTAAACAATCTCAAGATATACTACAGGTCAACGCACCGACCAGAGGTCAGTTTGAGATAGTAGTAAACTAGACCAAACATGTTAACATCATTATTGAATAGATAGCCAACGACCCATCTTCACGAAATCAGATGGACATATATACCTTTTACAATACTCACCATCCACGTAATACCTGCGAAATATTGGCACACTGCCTCATCAATGACACGGCCGCTTAATCATGTTAATTTGGCTGACCAAGTCGTGCCGATATAACACACGACCCGTCATGTAGGGCATAATGTCTAAGGGAGCATCGTTTTATATGGTATTTGCTCGATTTATGAGCGAAAATCAATTCGTGTGCCCTATTTTGTTAAACAGAACAAGATGAGTGACTTTGTGACATCACAGCAGCATAACCCATTTTTTTAAGGATGCGAATCATTTTACTAAAAATGCTTGCAGAAACGATTGATACGTACTAAATTTGTTTATAACATTATACAGTTTCTTCATAACTGAAATGAAATGCACATGTGCAAAACAGTTAACATATTTCTGTAGCATAATCGGCACGCCATACTTTACGAACCCGCCATTGTTCAAGTGGAGATATGAGTCGTTTCATACAGAGTACAGCAGCACTCCTTTATCAAAGTCTCACGTTTGAATGCCAGAAAACGAATGGTGTATTAACCCCTTGACTACGGGAACCGAATGAGATATGTACAAAGTATATGGGTTAAGAATAGTCACGCGTACAGGATGAGTTTGCAGTTAAAGGTTCTATCAGGGATAGTTTTTCACGTGGATTTCAACTACAATAAAAAAAAATTAAAGGAAAAGTAAATGAAACAAGAAATCAACTTGAAAATTCAAATTGGGAACGCCCACAAAAAATGTCTCCAGAGTGAAATTCTGCAAGTGACCTCATCTTTCAATCACAACTCAGTTACTTATAAGATGAACAATGCACCTTCACCAAAGCTGAGCGCCTGCTCACAATAGTATCACATGATTGAATACACTACCAACTAACACACTTTCAATTTCAATAGCAGTTGCTATGTGAGAAAAGCCCAACCATCATTATGACAAGAAAGGCATTGACAAGCTATTGTATGGAAGCATGCAGGGCATGCTATTGTTTTTTTGTCCATCTCCTTTTCCATCTAATGTAAGCTGACCAGTGATGCCAATAGCTTATCAGTGCTTTTCTTGTCCTTATGATGGTTGAGGTTTTCTCACATACATGTAGCAACTGCTATTGAAATTGAAATTGTGTGGGTTGGAAGTGTATTCAAAGATGTGATACTTTTGTGAGCAGGCGCTCAGCCTGGGCGAAGGTGCATTGTTCATCTTACAAGTAACTGAGTTGCGATTGACGGATGAGGTCATTATACAGAATTTCACTCTAGAGAGTTTTTTTAAGAGGTGGGGCTTAGGCTTGCCTCAGCAAGATGAACAAAATAATTGCAAACATATTTTAAAATCAACAAAACATATTTCAGTTAAACAGTTTACAAATATTTGATGTATACACTAATACAGATAAATAGAAGTCAACATCTATTCGCATTACATGGCCCCTTTAAGCCTTGGTCACAATGAAACCCACAACGATTCTGTCGTATGAAATGTAAATGTTTCTTTCGTGGTTAAATGTTGTACGACATGATATATTGTCATGGAAGTGGTCACAATGAAACTTAGCTCCCACGACGGGAACAAACAGAGAAGTCGTGGTCAATTCGCAGGTCTATCGTACGACATCAAACTTTTAGCATCCACTACATAATTTTGTTTTTGTACGAATGTCGTACGATTGTCGTATGATGTTATCACGACACCAGTCGACAAAAACGTCGTGGATCTATCGTGGCAGGGTAGTCCGAATTTCAAGCCACGACACCCATTTATTATTATACGACTGTCGGGCGATTTTCGTACAACATCGCAAAACAAGCCAAGACATTCACCAAATTTTCGTCGTGAACCTGTCGTCGAGCTGAGTTGTTTCTACCATGCATTCAGCTAAAGCCCTCTGCAGACAGAGCTGACTCGACCCGATCCGACTGGTTTCAATCAGACTAGAGTTAGGCCCGGTCGGTCGGATCCGATTCATCGTGTTGAATCGGCCCCAACTGGCATCCGACAGTCTCTCGACTGGCAAAATGTGTGTCGCGATCGAGGCACTGAAAACTGAGTCGATCCGAATGAAAACCAGGCGAATCGGGTCGAGTCGGCTCTGTCTGCATGAGGGCTTAAGACGCGAGTATATTTCTCGTCTAAAGGCTATAGAATATAGACAGCGTGTCCAGAGTTGACTTTCAAAAGCGGAAAACCGGGCCTGGAATATTAGACAGAACAAAAAAGGAGTTAGCTACAAATTCGTGCAACCTTTTCACCTTGCTCTCAAGCACGTCTCTAGGATATCGCATGACCATATGACCGTTACACTGTTTGCGCCCAGATCAGCGGGACCGCGTCATGAATATGAATGATATGCTCGATACGGGGGTTGGGGCAGTGGCAGTGACGAATGGCGTGGTCCTCCCAGTGATCCTACTGTTTGGTGGGCACGCTCTTTGTATTCTGTTTTTTTTTTTTTCGAATTTGTACCCTTATGTTTTGTATTGTTTTGTAAAATTATTGCATGGGGTGGGGGTGACGTTGCGTGCCCGACAGGTTGAATGCATGCACGCTTTTTGTATTTCTGTATTGTTAGAATGTGTACCCTTACGTTTTATATTGTTTTTGTTAAATTATTTGGGGCACGTGACACCCCCTGCCCAGCCCCCTCCCCTCCCCCCCCCCCCCCCCCCCGGACTCTTCGCTTCTGGTGGAGTATAGGGGTCTGCAACCCACGGATAATAGTGAAGGCGCCATTAATCGGACACAATTTCTGAGTAAAACGGTCTCATATCCGAAACATTAATTTACTTTAGCAAAAACTATATTTTGTTTAAATAGCATCAGCCCCCTCCCCCCTCCACCCCCACCCATGCAGCCCAATTTGCTAATGTGCCAATGGTACGATATTACCCGTTTGCTTGCGTATGCGGGCCGCTCAAGGTTACCCAATCCGACTGGAGTGGACCGGCCTTCCGCATTACAGTCCCAGGTATTCATTTCCGTGCGTGGTTTGAATCGTAATTAGCCGAGCATAATCCTTAGTATTCTGCGCACGGATGGATGGCGACATGAGTGCAAAAAGAACGAAGACAACGTAGTACAAAGAAAAGTGTCCAAGTGTCAAACAAAACGTGTCAAAACAAAAAGTGCGAGAACTCATTATTCCTGCCAGCCACTCATCCATATAAGAATAGAGTGTGTATCCAATGATACCGCACTAAATTTGTTGAAATGTTAGATTGGAGCGTTTTAACTTACAGTGTCGACGCTCATCACACTGTGAGCACTGTGATCACAATGTGAACACGCTGAATAACACTGTGAACATCGACTGTATAAGAACATTTTGATTATATCCCCTGCGTTCACAGTGTGTAAAACAGTGTGTTCGCACTGTGTATTGCAGTACACTCACAGTGTGATCACAGTGTCATCGCAGTATGATTACAGTGTAATCATAGTGTGATCACAGTGCAATCACAGTGAGATAACAGTATATTCACAGTGTGATGAGTTCAATTCAATTCAATTAAATTGAATTAAATTCAATTCAAATGTTACTATTGAGTGTCGACCCTGTTAAAATACTTCCATTTAACATTATCTACACAACGTGGTCACACTGTATACACACACTGTGACACGCAGTGTGCAACTATGGTAATGTGTTCACACTGTGGTATGCACTATGTTCTTTCTGGTAGAAAAAAGCGAGGAAAATGCAGTATCTAAAGTCAATTATCTATTCAGCATAACACATTCATATCTTATGAAATATATAGGTATCCCTACCGGAAAGATAATAGTGTGCCACAGTGTGAACACAGTGTAATCACAGTTTAATCACATTGTGATCACAGTGAGATAACAGTATATTCACAGTGTGATGAGTTCAATTCAGTTCAATTAAAATGTTACTATTGAGTGTCGACACTGTTATATGCTTTGATTTATCATGATCTACACAGTGTGCTCACTATGTAGACACACACTGTGACACGCAGTGTGTAACTATGGTAATGTGTTCACACTGTGGTAAACGCTGTGTTTTTTCCGGTAGGAAAATACAGGAGGACAATATACAGGATATATAAGTCAATATATATTTAATTAAATTAAATACAGCATAACACATTCATATCTTATGAAGATAGGTATCCCTACCGGAAAGAGAACAGTGTGGACCACAGTGTGATCACACTGTGTAGACTATGTTTGTAGACTATGTTGGATTGTTTTCACAGTGTGAACATTCATCACACTGTAAACACACTGTGAACACACTGTAAGCACACTGTGAAATTGCTGAGATGAATATAGTGTGAGTACACTATTTTACACACTGTGAACGCAGGAAATGTCATAATGTGGTGACAGTGCGTTCACAGTGTGGCCGCAGTACGTTCAGTGTGTTCACAATGTGATGAGTATATTTAACACAGTTTAACACAGTTTAACACAGTCTGCACAGTGTGTTCGCACTGTGGTCCACACTGTGAAATACAGTGAGTTCACACCGTGGCACACTGTATTATTTCCGGTATAATAGGGTATATGTCAGCATGATAGTAAGACACTTTATCCAAATTTGCTACGCAACACCATGTAGTATGGGGACCTGTACAGGGTAATGCAGTATAATGGGAAGCAGATAGGCTCGTCGGATGTTCGGCGGGGAGTTGACTCTGCACACTATACGCTGTGCTGGCTCGTATTAATTATGCTACCAATCGACCATGGCCCCGTATTATTTTGCCCGTATGATTTATTAATAACATTTATCGTATGATCAATTGATTTATTGTATGATCAATCGGTTAATCGTATACGATTGATCACGAATCGGTACGTGACGGGCCACAGTGATCATAATGTTGCTGTTCTGCTTTAAAGGGATCTGGTCACATTATCCACATCCTAAAAACTTACGTGGAACTCAGATAGCGGTTCTCTCATACTTTGTTGTATTTGTAATATTTGACATGTTTAGGTTTATCGAAATTCCCTTTCGTTAAAAAGGTTATTTACGATTGAAGTGTTTAGATTTTAAACTCTCCACTGGATAGTCATAACCGTGTACAAAGTCAGCGCAATGAGTGAGTGAACATCACTTTGCATTTTCGCTCATTACTCGGCCATATAACATCCATTTTAAGTGAAATGTTACATGTTACATGAAAACATTACACATTGAATCCACCATTCATTACTTTTGCACATTATATACATAAGTTAAAAAGTTACTAAATCCCTTTAATATAATATTATGGAAATTTAGACTTACGACCCACGGTGCTTCATTGACACGATTAGTTTGATCATTAGGAGCGCACATAAAGTAATAAATCTTACTTAAACTATGGAAATGGGTAATAATCATCGAAACATGGCTTATAACTTAAAATCCAATGCCGTAGTGCATGGCCAAAAAAATATGTAAAATGAAAGCCGCATCTCTTTCCCGTGGGTTATATGAAATAGGTAATCTTTAAAAAAAAACTAAAAGGCAGAACATTTTCCTGTTAAAAGTGTTGACTGAACAATCGTGCATCTTAGGATATGAGGACAAAATAAAGTACCTCGAACTTAGACGTTTACATCAAACAATTTGCGTTTGTCACACCGTTAAGTCTCTAAGCTGCTAGCTTGAGTGGATTGGCACGGTTTTCCCACCCGGTAGGGTCGGCGGCCTATTTGAGTAGTTACCGCTTAAGCGGCAACCTTCTTCGTATAATGGCTTGATGGCGATGCACGCACATCAACGGATTTGCTTCGTAAACACACATTTTAAAGGAACATTCATGATTTTGCGAATCCTCACTATAGATAGGTCGGGTCATCGAGATGGCATGATTTATACGGTTTTGTAAACAATTATTGTAAACACAAAACGAATCAAAGTAAAACAAATGCTTGAATTTAAATTTAAACAAAACTTCTCCTACGGAATTGAGGTCACCAGATATTTCAATAAGGATTAGAATAATCATGGTTTGTATCATTATAGTTAAAGCTAGACGACACTTCTAAAAAGTTCATACATTTTTATTTAAATACATACCAATAATATAAAAATTAATGACAAACAGACATTCACAACAACAATAATTATTATTGTGCGTGTGCGTTGCATTTACGGTAGCTCTTTTGCCTTCGATAATTCAGCTTTTCAATTTCTTCTATGTACTTAATTCGCCCTATTTAGTATTGCCCTTATATTTGCATTATGTTTTCTGATCTTTAATATGATTGGAAAGTCACAAAGTCACAGGGCTTCAAATTTTGAAGTGGTGCAAACAAATGAGTGTGACTTTAATAGCAGTAAAACTCCTGTGCAGTGTTGGCGCAAACATATCTAAAATACTTTCAATTCAAGTTAGAAAAGGTGGTGTGGCGTTCAATTTACAACGATACAGGTATAACAACTTAACAGCAAATGCAAAGTGTTACAAGCTATATCTACGCGTTTTAAAAGCATCGTGTAAGTGGGACAGCAGAAGATTTAAGACGTATTAAATTGTGTCAGCTGATTTGGGGGCTTCTATCTCTAACTCCTACGCTCAGGCCGAGCAGGGAACCTATTTTTCTTCTCGGTGGGCAGTGTAAATTATGCCTTCTCCATCCTATAGAAATAATAAATGGCGAAAAAATAGCATGATGTGAGAAGTGTAGGGGAGGTTGAAGTGTGGGAAGGATTCCCTCATATGTATTAACACTCTTTAAAAGTTAGGGCAATGCAACACGGTATTTATACACTTGAAATTTGTCAGGTTTGGGTGTTGCAGCCCGAAGCACATCCTTAGCACCACGACGACCTCCACTACTAACATTACCACTATCACCATACCACCATAACCACCATTACCAACACCACCAACAACAACAAAAAGTGCAGCAACAGTTGCATTACTTATATCAACATAACCTCCTCCGCCAACACAACTATCACAACCATCACCACATCATCATAATGTTCACCCCATAACCAGCCCCACAGTCTATATAATCACCACCACCACTACTACCACCACAACAACCACCATCAGTATTAATACCACCACCTCAATCACCACCACCACCACCATCATCATCATCATCATCACCACCACCACTACCACCACCACCACCACCACCACCACCACTACCACATTTGCCATCATCATCATCGCCAACCACAACCACCAACAACAACAACATCCACCACCACCACCACAACCATCTGCATCAGCAGCCCTACCACCACCACCACCACCACCACCACCACCATCACCACCACCACCACCACCACCACCACCACCATTACTACCACCACAACCACCACCACCACCCCCCTCCCCCACCACCACCACCACCACAGTATTCAACACCAGACCACACCGCACAATCAATCCATTGCAATATACACCCCGCATCCATCGATTTAGCGCGGGGGTACTGTATATAATTGTCATGAATTGGAAAGGAAATTAACCGTTCATCATGGGGGTAAGCATCGAGGCCTGGCGAAAGGAAATGAGCGGATGTATAGGGTTCGACCGATCTTATTCTGAACACACACCGCCATGCATGGAACTCACACAGGAGTGCAGCTAGGGGGGCTAGGGTGGGGTCTAAGGGGTGTCACACGCCCCCTTATGAATCCTTATGTTACCCCCTTCCCTACCTGTACTCTCACTGTGAGGCAGACTAAAATTGATTTTTATTTAAGGTTTATTCGATTTTTAGTTTGAATTCTCCAGGAAACCTTTCCCTTTTTTTCAGGCAATGGCTGTTTTTAGACGTTCTCTTGAAGAAAAATAATACATTAAAAGAAACAAATGAGAGACTTGTTGAACATGGTATGTAAAAAGAGAGAAAGATAATTACATTATTTCAGGAAAATTTCACCGTACCAATTCGGGGAAGGAAGGATGGAAATGGGGATGGGGATGGGGTTTGTCCCCTCTCCCCTCCCCCTCCCTCTCACCTATACCCCATAGTTTGTGTTAGTACGTACTACGCCACTTAAATCACGCTCGCTACAATGTCTATTAATAGTGGCTACAAACCACACCAATGGCCAATGCTCCCGATATATTACTATAGTTGATGGCTTCTGAAATGTAAAATTATAAATATCATTTTATTTTCCCCATCGATTTCACAGCTATATTGTCAAGGCTGCAGTCACTATGATTTATTTGTGTCATTTCCTCCCGATAATCATGACACTCACTGGGTATTTTTTTTCTTCATGAAATAGTCACTGTTTTTCAACAATAAAATGACGTAGGTTACTCGACAACACAAGGGCACAGTTTCGATCTCTGGACACAATTGAAACTATCATCATCAATTATTGTTCACGTTAGGTGGGGTTGCCATGTAATGCTCCGTACTTAGGACAGACATGACAGAGACGGGAAAATGGCCCCCACGGCTAGGGCACTATGCATTATAACATAATGTTCTATAATATGTCACATAAAGAAACAACAAGTGTAATATTATATAATATTATACAAGTGAATGCACAAGTGTATTGTTTATGTTCATGAATGTGTGCGAAAATGCGCGTGTGTGTGTGTGTGTGTGTGTGTGTGTGTGTGTGTGTGTGTGTGTGTGTGTGTGTGTGTGTGTGTGTGTGTGTGTGTGTGTGGTGAAATCAGAGGGATTTAACAATGATGTGCAAAATTCAGTTATTAAAAACGTATGCACTTTCAACATTTTATGTTGTTTCTTCTTTATTCTCGGTTCCTCGGTGGGTTTATGAGGAAGTTGATAAACTCTCATTTGATTTTTTGTGGAATGGTAAGGATCGAATTAAGAGAATAAAATCAGAATTATGAATTTGGAGGACTTAGAATGACATTTTGAAATTGTTGTAAAAAATCAACGAATAATGTGGCTTAAACGTCTTTTGTATGGGGATAAGCATTTAAGATGGAAGGTTCATTTTGATTATTGTTGTTGATCAGTAGGAGGAAGGATTGTGTTCTTATGTGACTATGATATTCATAAGATGGATTTAAAAGAAGTTCCGCCCTTCTATGTAGACATTATTAAAGTTTGGCAAGATATAGAAAATTGTAGACACTTTGAAAATGAAAATATGAATCCCATTGTTTTTAATAATATACATGCGTGCTTAAGAAAAAGAATGATCTTTGATCAAGATTTATTACAACAATACTTTCCACAAAAAATATGCAAAACGTGAACGTGAACATTACTGGATCGAATGACAGATTGTTTCGAGCTCATAACGTATGTATAAAGACAACACCACATGTCTGCATTTAAAAACACTAACGCTAAGAGAAAGAAAATCAGAAAATGTATTGCTGCTGCATATAATACATACGTAAATAAATCAACTGATATCAATTATATTACAAGTTAACAATAATTATACATTTAATGGTAGATCTATACGTGCAAACATATTCCAAATACATGGAGTTAAAGTGTGAGTTATAGTATTGGTGATTTAATTTGTAGATGTACATGTAATTATAGTCCTGAAAGCTTTCATAATGATCTACTGAATCAACTGTAATGTGATAAATACTCATGATGTTACATTAATTAATAGAAACAGCCTTTGCGTCCTTGACTTTAATAAAACAATCCGATCATACGTCATATCGAATTTCATAAGATACCAAGGAGCACGAATACCTATGTAGCATCTTGTTAACCCGTTTCTACGGGAACCGTGTTTCCACGATATCACCACGCATGTAGTGTGTGTACATAAGCCTAGCGAGCGCGAATGGCGAGCAGTTTGATGTAACTAGAGTCCCTTTATAGAGAGAGTTGCGACATCTATAATTGTTCACAAAATGGATACAAAATGGCAAAAGGAATTTAAACCACTGAATGCTCAAAGAGGTTCGTCATAGTTTAGCGCATTTTTAAACTCAGCATTCCTGCATGCAGTAACTTAAACCCGTGTCCAGACTACTACCCCCTGGACAACCACCCCCGGACGATTACCCCCCGAACAACTACCCCCCTAGGACAATTACCCCCGGACAACTACCACCCGGACATTACCCCCCTAGGACAATTACCCCACAATACAATTACCCCCAAGACAACTACCCCCAAGACAATTACCCCAAGACAATTATCCCCAAAGACAACTACCCCCCAAGACAACTACCCCCCGGATGATTACCCCCCGGACGATTACCCCCAGACAATTACCCCCCCCCCGGACAACTACCCCCCGGAATATTACCCCCCAAGACAACTACCCCCCGGATGATTACCCCCCGGACGATTACCCCCCAGACAATTACCCCCCGGACAACTGCCCCCCGGACAACTACCCCCCGGAATATTACCCCCCAAGACAACTACCCCCCGGACAACTACACCCCGGAATATTACCCCCCCCCCCCCCCAGGACAACTACCCCCGGATAATTACCCCCCGGACGATTACCCCCCAGACAACTACCCCCCTGGAATATTCCCCCCCAAGACAATTACCCCCCTCCCCCAAAGACAATTACCCCCCAAGACAACGACCCCAAGACAAAATATGTGATCGCTCAGGCCGGTAGCCTGGATTTTTCAAGTCGGTGGGTTTGGGCTTTGGGGGTGCGTATATTCAAAAACGGGACCAAGACAACTGGTTGAGTCGTGTAAGTGTGTGTGTGTGTGTAAGGGGGGGGGTGGGGGGGGGGGGGGGTGGGGGGGGGGGGGGGTCCGTCGCTGATTTAGACCACTGTTTTAGTTTTGTAGGCCGGGAGTTGGGGTCGTCAAATTTCAAATGGGCCGATCGCTGCCCGAGACCGATAACGATAAAAAGTGGACCTTTCTGAATGGGGGTGTACGCACCCAACGCACCCTATGCTACGGGACTGCCAATACACGAATATACTGCAGACATCGTACGATATCGCAATCCGAAATGTAGGTAAAAACATTGTGCGGCATCCGGTGCATTTGTGACCTAGGCGTATCACATGTTTGATATGTTTTTCGGTCAATTTCGTAAGCTTTTCATTCGTTTCAATAAGCGTGTCATTCAATTTCACGAAATTGAGCTGAAGGCTTGTAATTTTGGTTCAAAATTGCGTTATGTTCATACGATTTAGCTCTTCGATCAAGTGATTTACCACTTTTAGCATTCAATTAAAAAAACACGCTATTTGCATTTATTGTGTTTACAAAATCAAATTGATATTATCATGTTCGATTCCCAGTTTCCCACGACCTAGTTAACGGTAACTGCAACCGCATACCGCGCGTTCGCGCGATTACCAGGAATGAGTAATGTATCCGCCATGTGGCATAATGTATGTTTTTATTCAATAAAGCTCAGTTACAAGTTATACTCTGAATGAAGTAATTGTCTTGGGGGGTAATTGTCCTAGGGGGGTAATTGTCCGGGTGGTAGTTGTCCGTGGGGTAATTGTCCTAGGGGGGTAATAATCCGGGTGGTAGTTGTCCGGGGGGTAGTTGTCCGGGGGGTAATTATCCGGGGGGTAGTTGTCCGGGGGGTAGTTGTCCGGGGGTAATTGTCTGGGGGGTAATCGTCCGGGGGGTAATC
Organism: Echinarachnius parma; assembly: GCA_037951105.1. NCBI lineage: Eukaryota > Metazoa > Echinodermata > Echinoidea > Clypeasteroida > Echinarachniidae > Echinarachnius > Echinarachnius parma. The sequence continues at coordinate 264,231 of JBAMJV010000373.1, forward strand.
ATCCGGGGGTAGTTGTCCGGGGGGTAGTTGTCTAGGGGGGTAATAATCCGGGTGGTAGTTGTTCGGGGGGTAGTTGTCCGGGGGGTAATTATCCGGGGGGTAGTTGTCTTGGGGGGTAATATTCCGGGGGGTAGTTGTCCGGGGGGTAGTTGTCCGGGGGTAATTGTCTGGGGGGTAATCGTCCGGGGGGTAATCATCCGGGGGGTAGTTGTCCGGGGGGTAGTTGTCTAGGGGGGGTAATAATCCGGGTGGTAGTTTTCCGGGGGTAGTTGTCCGGGGGGTAATTGTCTGGGGGGTAATCGTCCGGGGGGTAATTATCCGGGGGGTAGTTGTCTTGGGGGGTAATTGTCTTGGGGGATAATTGTCTTGGGGGTAGTTGTCTTGGGGGTAATTGTCTTGGGGGGGTAATTGTCTTGGGGGTAATTGTCTTGGGGGGTAATTGTCCTAGGGGGGTAATTGTCCGGGTGGTAGTTGTCCGTGGGGTAATTGTCCTAGGGGGGTAGTTGTCCGGGGGGTAATCGTCCGGGGGTGGTTGTCCAGGGGGTAGTAGTCCTAGAACCACTTAAACCAGCTGTCACCATTTTGTTTCCATTTGTGTACACAAGTTGTCGCAACTCTCTCTATAAAGGGACTCTAGATGTAACTGAACAAGTACGCCCCCTAGCGTCACACCATCGCCCGTGCCACCAGTCGTTCTGGGCAAAAATCCTGCACTGTTCCGATACATGCCACTTGCGGCTGCGGCTAATTATCGATGTTGCAGCTCCGCTCGGTCATATGAGCGTGGAATTGAAATTGTTCGAGTATACATACTGTACATATCAGTAAGAGAACGAGGAACATTATTACGTACACCTTAATTAAGAGCGACTACCGACATGATCGACCCCCTGTCGAAGGGCCGTTAGTATCGAATTATTACATATTGAAGCATCATATACCCGTGCCGGTTCTAGGATTACTACCCCCTGGACAACCACCCCCCGGAAGATTACCCCCCGGACAACTACCCCCCTAGGACAATTACCCCCCGGACAACTACCACCCGGACAATTACACCCCTAGGACAATTACCCCCCCCCCCCCCCCAAGATCATTACCCCCCAAGACAACTACCCCCAAAGACAACTGCCCCCCGGATAACTACCCCCGGACGATTACCCCCCAGACAATTACCCGCAAGACAACTACCCCCCAAGACAACTACCCCCCGGATAATTACCCCCCGGACGATTACCCCCCAGACAATTACCCCCCGGCCAACTACCCCCTGGACAACTACCCCCGGAATATTACCCCCCCAAGACAACTACCCCCAAGATAACTACCCACCGGATAATCACCCACTGTCTTGACGAGAAGCTATTTGAGCGCGAGATTGTCGGTCTTTTTTCAAAGTAAAAATAAGTATTATAATGGTTGATTATTGTTTTTTCCCCTTCTTTGGCATTATATCTGCTGATTTGTTCTTCCTTATTTTCGGAATAGTTACGGATACTGGGGGCAAAACAATGTGTTCGCACCAATATGTTCACGGGGGAGGGCGCTAGCTCGATGACATACCGGGGTATGTGTGCAAGCCAAGCCTAGAGGTGTTTGTTTGTTTGTTTGTTTGTTTATTTTATTTAATCACGGTATATACAATAATAAAATGCCCGCTTTCAGCTACAAGCTGTTTTTCAGCAGGGCCGTGAAAAGACATCGCCCGATGTGTCAAGTGCAATAACAGTTTTGTTCGGGGCGGGTGGGGCAACATTTCGTTATACCACCCCCTCTAATAATTCAAAGAATAAAGAAATACATCGCCCGATGTAATGCCCAAGAGGGGATGATTGTATTTCTCCTTGTGAAAATATATAGAATTTATCTGTCTATTTCGTAAGTTGGCCGCACGAATTCATTTTGTGTGCATTCAATTTCGCCAATTTTGTTACCGCAGTTACATGTCTTTTGCAGTTCAAAATCGTTTTTTAGCATTCGAATTCATTGACCATTCGGAAACATTTTGTTTGCATTCGATTTAAAACGTGTTTCTATTATTTTCGTGCCATTGTCATTCAATTTAAAGCGAGTAAATTCGTGATTACGTAATCCCGCCCTCCAGGAAATCCGTCGGCGAAATTGAATGCAAATAGCATGTTTTTAAATTGAATGCTAATTGGTAAATCACTTGACCGAAGTGCTAAATCGTACAAACATAATGCAATTTTGAACCGCAATTGCAAGCCTTCAGCTCAATTTCACGCTTATTGAAACGAATGAGAGGCTTACGAAATAGACCGCTTCTGTAATCCTATGCAAATACCATGCGTATGACGTAAGACTCCCCGTTGGCAAGCTTAACAATAGTAACTAGGTCCGGCAAGCTAAAGCCCAATGCCCACTATGCGATCTGGGCTTAGCGATCTATAGCGATCTTGCCCGAATAGGAGCGATCCCCTGAGATATGTGGTTAAGTCGCAAAGTGGGCACCAGTGGCCGCACCAGATCGCTGTAACTCGCGTCCGCAAGGGTGGTGTTGGTTGCGGTCGCCGGGGACCAGATCGGTCTCGATCGCATTTGCGACTTAACACAGATCTCAGGGGATCGATCCTATTCGGGCAAGATCGCATAGTGGGCATTGGGCTAGCGACCTTAAAATCACATCAGTTCGTAGTGAGTCAGCCCAATTCCATTGTGCACGCGATCTATTCAGTGTGACTTCTTCGGGGTCATGCCTTGGCCCCATTTCCACGCATTGTCGAGGAATACAATAGCCAGGAATTAATGCTTGTTTGATTTGAATTTGTTGGAATGGGTTGAATATGTGAGCATGGCCAGGCATGGCTAGCCGTTTTAACATATATTTCCTTTTCTTGATATCAAGAATTACCATTGCTTAACAACAACAAATAATTTCTTGATTATCAAGAATTCATTTCTTGATATCAAGAAAAGAATTCTTGATTCTCGCAGGGCGCCTTTCTAAAGCAGTTTCGCATAACTGAACATCGAATTCTTGATATAAAGAAATTTTTCTGTTGTTAACCAATGGTAATTCTTGATTTCAAGAATTCAATTCTTGATATCAAGAAATCGAATTCTTGATATCAAGAAATCAAATTCTGGATATCATGAATTTATTTCTTGATATCAAGAATTTAATTATTGATATATAAAAACAGAATTCTTTTATATCAAGGATTGAATTCTTGTTATCAGGAAATATGAACAATTGTTCAAACGGCTTGCCATTTGTGCGATCCCGCCCGACATGCGATCGAGAACGAAATTTTTGAACATGTCCAAAACCTGGCGACCGCAACCGAAACCACCCTTGCGGACGCGAGTAACAGCGATCTGGTGCGGCCATTGGTGCCCACTTTGCGACTTAACCACAGATCTCAGGGGATCACTCCTTTTCGGGCAAGATCGCTCTAGATCGCTAGGCGCAGATCGCAAAGTGGGCACTGGGTTTATAAACAAAACTCGCAAAGCTGATTATGATGTCTAGACAAGCAAGAGCGAACAATACCTGGCTATAATCATCAACCATGCACGCATGCGTGGAAATAGGGACAATGCATTTCTCAGGGGAAGTCGCCGTGAGATCGCATAGTGGGCACCGAAAAGATCGCGTACGCAATGAGATCGGGCTGACTCGCGGCGAACTGGTGCGATTCACACCGAACCGAGATCGCTAGCAACTCGGGCTAGATCGCAAGCGCAGATCGTATAGTGGGCACTAGGCTTAAGTTTGCCGGAGCTTGCCGGACCTATATTACTATTATGCTGTTTTCGCTCAGGGACGTACGCGGCTTTCAGCGACCCAGGAACGATCTATTGGTACGTCCGCCGCGCTCAAACAACTCTCGCTTACAACTTTAGCGGTTTCGCAATTCGGTGAACGCGGACGTACGTAGACTCAAATCGTTTCAGCTGCCAGCACACTACACACGTGCGAGCGATTGGGATGAACGTTTGACCTCGCTCCGAGCGGGGAGCGCTCTGATTGGTTGGTGCCTGATCGGGCGGTCGCATAGCACGGACGCAATTCTGTCGAAAAACCGTCGGTGATTTCAACCCAAGAACGATCGGGCCGATGTTTAGATTTTGCACACGAGCCGCAAGTTTCTACGTCCGCGTTTAGGTCGCGAAAAGACTATGATGTTAAGCTTGCCAACGGGGAGTCTGACGTTATACGCATATTATTTGCATACATTACCGAAGCGGTCTATTGGTCGAAATACATCATAGAACATGTGATATGCCTAGGTCACAAATGCACCAGATGCCGCACAATCTTTTTACCTACATCGGATTTTCTACGATTTCGGATTGGGATCGTTCTCGGTCTCGGGCAGCGATCAGTCCATTTGACCTTTGACGACCCCAACTCCCTGCTTACAAAACTAAATAAGTGGTCTATAGTCAGCGACGGACCACCCCCCTCCCCCCCCCCCCCCCCCCGACTGACACGACTCAACCAGTGGCCTTGGTCCCGTTTTTGCAAATACGCACCCCCAAACTTGGGGGTAGTTGTCTGCGGGGGGGGGGGGGGGGGTAAATGTCTTGGGGGTAATTGTCTTGGCGTTAGTTGTCTTGGGGGGTAATATTCCGGGGGGTAGTTGTCCGGGGGGTAGTTGTCGAGGGGGTAGTCGTCCGGGGGGGGGGGGTAATTGTCTGGGGGGTAATCGTCCGGGGGTAATTATCCGGGGGGTAGTTGTCTTGGGTGGTAGTTGTCTTGGGGGGTAATATTCCTGGGGGTAGTTGTCCGGGGGGTAGTTGTCCGGGGGGTAATTGTCTGGGGGGTAATCGTCCGGGGAGTATTTATCCGGGGGGTAATTGTTTTGGGGGGTAGTTGTCTTGGGGGGTAATTGTCTTGGGGGTAATTGTCTTGGGGGGTAATTGTCTAGGGGGGTAGTTGTCTTTGGGGGTAGTTGTCTTGGGGGTAATTGTCTTGGGGGTAATTGTCCTAGGGGGTAATTGTCCGGGTGGTAGTTGTCCGGGGGGTAATTGTCCTAGGGGGTTGTTGTCCGGGGGGTAATCGCCCGGGGGGTGGTTGTCCATGGGGGTAGTTGTCCGGACACGCCCGTGCCATCGATAAGGAAGCCCCCCCCCCCCCCCCCCCCCTCCCGCTCCAGGAAAAGAATAAAAAGACATCTGTTTATTGCCTCAAAATGTGCAATATCCTAATTTATTGTCCCTCGTTGAACTTTTTCTGATTGTAAATGCCATTGAAATGGGATATAAATTAAATATTGCAGATTCATAATGACTGATCTTCTCAGGCTTGTACGACACGAATATGTCTTATAATCCGTGTATTACTACATTTTCATATCTAATTGTATGCACCTATGTCGTTAAACACATCATATCGCTGACATTAAAACAATCAATGTCTACCTGAAGGATGAAATATTGTCAAGTTTAATTTCGATTCTCTTTTTCATCAGTGTGCTCATGATTTGCCAACGTTATGATTAAAGGGATAGTTGGGTTTGGGTATAGAGGCGGCCGCCGGGGCACTGCATGAAGTATTTTTTGTTTAGGTAATGACAAAACTGAGTGTCAAATTTGAAAGAGCATACAAATTCAATGACAGAGGAAACTTTATTTCATAACAAATCGGTTCAGACACGGCTAAAATATCCATCAACATTTGTAATTATTGTGGGGACCCACAATAATTCAATAATTTTGAACCAGCCGTTGAACAAAAAATGCTGAACAAAATTTCAACATTTACAAACGATGTTTTTGGATAGTTGTGAATGATCTCTCTGTATTTAATCATTATTCTAACAAAATATCACATGCACAATTGATGGTTGAAACCAATGAGTTTGCTGAGAGCGACCTGTTGAGTTTTAACGGCTCTGTTTTTTTAAAATGAGAACAGGGTTCTTTCTTAGTTGTTTGGAATTTGGTATACCTTTCGAGTATAGTGGAGTTATTACAATTAGTTTGCAATGTAATGGTGCAGGCCTTGGTTACTAAAATTTTGTTTGACCTAAACTATACTCTCTATACCAAAACTCAACGATCCCTTTAAATACAAGTACAGCCACTGTAACATTATAAGAAGCATAGGCATACCGAAGGGGTGTTTGGGGTGTACAACAACCCCCTTTAGCAAAAAGACATTACTGTGTTAAGTATTCAAACACACCCTAATTATGACACTGAATGAAGCTTAAATATCCCCCTTGAAAAAAAAACATGGGTACGTTTAGGCTATGGTAAGAAGAATGATAAATGTAGGTTGTGTTAGGTAGGGCTTGATATGTGGTATGTTTCTGTAGATATCAATTCGTTAATAGAATACTCGTATCACATCTTGCAGTGATTGTGATAGCAAGGATTCACGAAGGCTGTATAAATATTGGTAAGCAGTTCACTTTAGACAATATAGTTCGTTAGGCATTTCTCCACTCTGTAGTAATATAAATTATCTTTGACATTCAAAACTACTTGAAACGAATGATAAATGTTGAAGGCTTACTTTCATTAGTCAATTTTCTTTTTAATTCTCTATTCGTCATGATTAACTACTGCAATGATTAATTTACAGTAGTAATCACAGGGTTTAATACTGTGTGTTTCTACATTGGTCACGTGAGTAGGGTGTGGCTTGGTATTTGGAAAGTTCCTACGGATATCAACGAGTAGCTATATCTATTATTTCAATGTTGGTAATGAGTGTGATAGCACGGAAAGTCAAATTACATCCAACCATTATTTTGTTTTAGCTGCATCGGTGTTACGTCCGTTCAATTTTGTGGGTGAGTAACTTATAGGGTCATTTATCTATTTTATCAATACTTGTATATAAACGTTATTAAGTAATATTCGTTGTGACATTTTAGCTTTGCTGATAAACTTTGATGAGTTGCAAACAAAGAAATGACGCATAACACATTGGTATGCAAATCGAATTTCATTGTTACGAACTTTTCCTGGCGATACTGAATGTTACTTTAAGTTCATGAGATAATCAAACATATCATAGTATAGTCATATTGTGCAGTTTATATTGTTCTCATTTTATACCATTCGTATTTCATTGTCTCGAAATCTTTATATTGGCTTATATGTAATCTAGACTGTCCTATTTTATTGTAAGATACAATTATGTCATCATGATCATCACAATTATCATTTGTATTAGTATAATTTTGTTATTCTGTCTGTCGATTCCCAGATACACATCGAGTGCAGATAAAATCATGGGAATGGCATACAGACACGTTTACCTTCTACTCATCATAGCGATGTGTGGAGTGGAAGAGACATACACCTTCACCACTGGCGGCAAAGAAACATTATCTGGTTGGTTTAATGAGCCCCAGATACAGAAAGGTCGCTGTACTCCACCCTGTCATTTTGATCAGGGTGATAAATCAGTAATGTGTGACGACAAGCACCTCAGAAGAGTTCCGAACGATTGTCCTCAATTTACATTGATATTATGCCTACTTAACAACAAGATCAGTGATCTGTTGAACACTTCATTTGTTCGCTATCCATATCTAGTATCTTTGGATGTCTCTTACAACAGACTTACAACGATTCAGTCCGCGGCTTTCCAGCCTCTCAAACATCTGGAGACATTGGATCTGTCTGGAAATATCAATCTGGAAATACCAAGCAGTGTCCCATTCCGACCTCTTGATTCACTTATTAAATTGTACATTGCTTCGTGTAACCTGAACGGTTTGCCAAACGATTTAATGGACTGCTTTCCAAATTTGAGATATCTTTCTTTATATGAGAATCGTCTATGTTCCTTGAATGTGTCTCGATGTAAAACAGACAGACTGGACACAGTAAGCTTTAGTAAAAACAAATTCAAAGATCTAACTCCAGATAAGTTCATTTTTGCTTGCCCGACCGTAATGTTTGTGCTGACTTGGAATCCGATCCGTTACATTTCGGAAGGCGCAATAGCAGCATTGCCAGTCCGCTCACTGGCGCTAACGATAGAACCTGCAACCGCCATGACTGAATCAATGTGGCTAAACCTTACCAAAGGAGTTGCAAGGTCCGCAATCAACGATGTCATTCTTACTGATATGACTGTCATTCCAGTTGGCGTTTTCAAACCGTTATATGATCACCCATTTAACACGCTTACCATTTGCAGATGTGGGGCTCTCTCGCTCTATAAAGACGTCTTCTACGGGTTGAACCGTCTCAATACATTGATGTTATTTGACAATAATATCAACTCAATAGAACCGGAGTATTTCAATGGAATGTATAGTCCTATATATCTATCATTGTCTGGCAACGATATCATTCATTTCAATCCATATAACACCGCGTGGGAATGTAGTATAGTTTATCTCGATCTGTCGGAAAATAAAATCACCGAACTTGAAGGTTATCAATTACGTGGCCTTAGCAAATTGACTACCCTGGATCTTAGGCTAAATAAAGGAATGCATCGGTTACTATTATCATCTCACGATGGGTTGGAAAGCCTTCAAATTGTTATTGTTACAGGAACGAAATTAATGCAGTTATCATTGACGCCTAGTATTTTAAAATTTTACTTTATGGATCGCATACTTTACCGAACAATACAACCCTTTGTGCCAGGTCGAACATTTAATGACACAAAAATGCTTGAGTTCATAGACGTCAGTCGCTCAGAACTCACCCGGGGGGCTATTTGGGTCTCATATCGTAGTGTGTCTCTATTCCGAGGATTAACACATTTGAGGGAGCTCCATCTGAGCAACAATCCGATAGGAAATTTGCCAGATATGGTTTTTGAGGACAATTTATCACTCGCTTACCTGACGATAGATAGCTGCGGCATTTCAAGTCTCAACGCGAACGTATTTAAGGGATTGCAGTCTCTCATTTATTTAGTTTTGACAGGGAATAAGCTGCTCTTAATAACGGCCGATGCCCTGAAGTACATGCCGGTTCTGGAGAATTTAGGCATCAGTGACAATTACCTTATGTTCATTGAGGAAGGGGCCATGGAAAAGGTCCCACGTCTTAGGAATCTAAGTATTTCAAGTAATCGGTTGGTCGCATTTAATCGCAGCACATGGAAAACTTTGATGAATTACAATCTGGAATATATCAATATTTTCGGAAACCCGTGGGCATGTCAGTGCAGGTATGACTGGCTTCACAACCTCCCTAACCATGCTAACTCGTCTGGAAATGTTCTACACCAAAATGAAACCCTTTGCTCGGGCGATTCATTGAGCCAATTGCGAGGAAAGCCTTTGCTGGAGTTTGATCCGAGTAAATATTGCGTTCCAAATATTGTACTCCTGTCCACCCTTCCTTTCGTTGCTCTCGCCCTGCTTATTGGTTTGCTGCTGGCATTCCATAACAGATGGTTGATCAGGTACAAACTATTCCTGGTGAAACTAGCCATCATCGGCTACAGAGAAATGCAAGACGCGCGAGAACACGACGAATTTGTATTTGATCTCAACATCATGTTTACTGAAGAAGACGAGATATGGGCCAGAGATCACCTGCGACCGACCCTGGAAGAGCACCTTCCCGATTACGATAGGTATTCCTTCGGTGATGAGGACCTCATCCTTGGTATGCACTACCTGGAAGCAGTTCACTACGCCGTGGAGCATAGCTTCAAGACCATAATGCTCCTCAGCAGACGAGCTGTCCGAGACAACTGGTTTCTCATCAAGTTTCGCACGGCAATGGACCACGTACATGATGAGCTGACAGAAAACACCGTGGTCATCTTTCTAGAAGATATTCCTGAAGATGAGATCCCGTACCTGGTTCGTCTGTATCTTAGCGACCGCAGACCGTATATGAGATGGCCTGAAGCTATTCGGGGGCAGGAGTACTTCTGGAACCAGCTTACAAAGGTCGTAACTGTTAATTTGAAATACAACCCTTTGATACCACCAGAGTAAATTTTAACAAAACATGTATTTCTCCGTGGACAACTTGCAACGTGCTTTGTACACAAAACTACCGCAAACGTTCTAAATTGTCTCAACAAATGTGTTCCATCACATCTTAAAGACGCTGTCCGTCTGCTGCGAGTCAAAGTTTTGTTGCGAGATTATTGCCTTATATGAAGGGCAACTTGACACCGCCTTTTCACGGAGTTATATTGATTTTCCTTTAAAAGAAGTAGCTGTTAGTTAACTGAAGGTTTGGGAAACATATATTTAATTTTATTTTTATTGAAATAATGCTTGGATTTGTTCTCAAATACTAAGCGTAAATGTAAAGCGAAACTGTTTCGTGTTAATGTTTTTTACTGTCAAATCCTGCTTTATTTAGAAAAAAAATTAGATGATTCTGTCTCTGTATTTGATTTGATTTGATTTGATTTGATTTATTCAACCATTATAAACACACAAATATTTACAGCAATGGTATAACAATTTATGTATGTCAGGTCGATAATGGTTATGGCCCTTTAAAGACGTATACGCTTGTCAGTAAGGACCCTGGTATGTATAAAAGTAAACGCAACAATATTCCATTTGTTTATGATTACAATTGCCGATAACTAAATACCCCACCCCGATCCCACACTCTTAAAGGGGAAGGAACTCCTAGCCTTTTGACTTACTGGATGTGATGAGAGCATAACTCTTGTCATTTCTAGTCACTTATTTCCTCATGAATATTCCCAATAATGAAAATAATCAATATTTTATGGCCCACTGTCGTCTGCTTTTAATGCCAACAGGAGGCGGCCATTTCTTCAACTTCTCGCGGTGAAATGACGTATCAGGCGGAGAACACAATAGCGGTTTACGATAATGCTATTGTGTTCTCCGCCTGCCACGTCATTTCACCGCGAGTAGGTGAAGAAATGGCCGCCTCCTATGGGCATTGAAAGCAGACGACAGTGGTCCATAAAATATTGATTATTTTTGTAATCGGGAATATTTATGAGGAAATAAGTGACTAGCAATGATAGTAGTTATGCTCTCATCACATCCAGTAAGTCAAAAGGATAAGGGTTAATTCCCCTTTAACATGTCGATTTAAAAAGCACATCATAAAAGGCCATTAAAATGTTGCATTGCTTTTACAAGACGAAAAAGACCATGCAATTACAATCACGTTTCTGGAAAAGTACCTGTAATAATTAACTAGTATGAAGTTGTATTTTAAGGATACTCAAACATACGTAAACATTATTAGAAACATTTTCTCATCTAAACTTTTCTTGCTTTTCGTTATATTTTTACATATATTTGTTGACATCATATTAGTAGATTCCTCATCCAATATAATTTATAATAATGTTTTCACGCGTTTGGATAAAGATACTTTGACTTGGAGTACATTTGTCATGATCTATTGTATTGTGCATACCTAAATATTGTACAAAAAGATGATTGCACAAAATTACATTACCATATCTGAAACATAGCAAATGATATACCATACGAAAGGTACAATCACGCTTAATTGAATTATGCATACAACATTTCACTAAGTGGATAAGATTTTTCTCCAGTGGCGATATTTTAATGATACTTTTGTTGTCTAATTTTCGTCATATTTTAGCCCATTTTTTTGACACACCCTGTACAGTTGTTTTTAAAACAGCACAAATGGAATCCTGGTACCATATCCTTTCCAAAAATATATACCTTCATGGGTCCTGGATGTAAATTAATAACAATATTTTGACTTTAATCAAATTTGTCATGATCTCTTGAAAACCGAGCAGTGTAACGCTTACTGGCCCAGTTCAAAACACATGGCCATTTATCAATGGTGTGCCACGTATCTGGACCAGAATGCCTAATTGATCGTTCAGCGATTTGGGATTTAGGATTGACCAAGTGAAAGCTCACTGAATTTCTACTTCTAGTATTGTATTTATGGACTTGGCCATTATATAGGAACATACATTTAAATTATAAGGGAAATAAATAAGTGTACAAATTATACATACTATTGCAGTTTGTATGAAAGTGATATTATTTTAACATTTCAAAACACCAAGCATATAGAATAATGGATTGGAATGAGCAAAATATGAAGAATCGGTACATTATGATTCGCACTGCTTTCTTTTGCAAAATTAACAAGGAATCGATATTCTGTTTATATTTAATTCTACCCCAAGCTTTATTACAATATGACAATCTTAATTGCATCAAATAATTGTACAATAAAATGAGAGATTATAATGGTAATATTTCTTTAAGTTTACGTAATAGTCCTACAAGTTTTGAAATTACGGATACAGTGTTCTGAAAGTGGACATTCCAATTTACATTAAAGTGACACCTAAAAATATTGTGTTATCTTTTCTTTGTAAAGAGTAGCCATTTATAAATAATTCACATTGTTGATAATCCATGGTAACTCTAGGGTTTGTAAATGTTACATAATTTGTTTTGAATGGATTAATTATAATGATTTTACAATTAAGACATCAAAATAATGTTGGTCATTCTCTAATAAGAGAGCGTATACGATAATGTAGATTGCAATGTGAGAGCATTTTACCGGTTGAATTGTACACGCTTCCAAAAACTATTGTTCGTTTTGTTTGTTTGTTTGTTTGGGGTGGATTTCCCCCTGTCCTCCCCCCCCCCCCCCCCCCCCTCCACCCCCTTGCAGGATCAATTGTTAGCTATGCATTAAAATGTCAAATACATATGCTAGGCCGTAAGATTTGTATAATATGAGATATTACAAACAAATTGGCGCTTCAAACTTCAAGATATTATAAATAAAGCTCATTCTCGGTAAGATGGTAAGTAATGTATAATGTGTATTTCACAAGAAAATGATGTGTACAAACCACTCCAGATAATCCCATGTTTCGCTATAGAATATTTACCAATACACTTACACAATATAATTATGCTAGGCCGTACAATATGTATAATACGCGATATTAAGTAATCTATAATGTGTATTTAAAGGACATGAAGAATACAACGTACTTTGGCACTGATTCCATAGTTGATGACTTGTAAAATAGGTCTGCCGAAAAAAAATCCATGAAAATAAACACAGTAGTGATTTAAGACCAATTTTCAAATGCCAAATCTCATTTAGCAGCCAGTTTACGCCCCACCCACATTTAGGGTCCAGAATCGGCAGCGTGATTGACATGTAATTGACAATTCATTGGCTTACGTCATGACGCGTCATCTACAGAATTTAGTTCATTAGTCCGTACTTTAGATGACGTCACATTTTGGTGATTTAAAAAGGGCGTTCCCGGGACAATTAGATATTTACTAATTACCCCAAAATTGATTGATTTCATGAGAAATGACTGGCAAATTCTTTTTCTTCAGGACAATTGTGAAAATCAGGCCATCTAGACGCTATAGGTCCTTTAACAAGAAAAGTATCTGTACAAAACACATTGTATAATTCTATGTTATGTCTTTAAATAACTTTTTCAAACAAACTTTACAATAAATGCTATATAGGCATTAAATCTGTATAATGTGAGAGATTTTTGTTAATGGCACCTCAATGTTAAATGGTTAACTTCAAGACATATCATAAATAAAGTTCAAATTTACGATTATGATAACAAACATTTAGAGTATCTATGAAAGCTAAATTTGTACTTTTCATTTTAGATTATCACAACGCCTGGAATATGCACATAAATTGTTTTTACATTTAGATTCAGCTTAATTATTACATTCATTGAATTAAATCAAAATAGCTATCTAAGAACGAAGGAGGTTTATGTTTTAAAGCATTAATAAGAAAAGGGATTATCATCAATTAAAAGAGGCTTAAGCATTAATCGCACTCAAATATACCGCTGAAACCAGCATAAATATGTGACGTCATACCCAAATGGTGTCACTTTAAATTGGTCGTGTGGCGTAGCTACGGGGGGCACGTGCCCCCCCCCCCCCCCCAATAATTTGGAAAACAAAATAGAAAACATAAGGGGACATTTTTTCTTAAAACAAATAAATACATTGGGTGTGCCCCCCCCCCACCCCCCCCCCCCCCCCCCCATCAGTCCGACCACGCTACGCCACTGGTCGTGTGTACACATAATTGTTTACAATTTCGAAAAAAGGGGGTATAATTTTTTGGCAAGTGAAAATATTCCTGGGGGTAGTTGTCCGGGGGGTAATTGTCTGGGGGGTAATCGTCCGGGGAGTATTTATCCGGGGGGGGGGGGGGGGTAATTGTTTTGGGGGGTAGTTGTCTTGGGGGTAATTGTCTTGGGGGTAATTGTCTTGGGGGTAATTGTCTAGGGGGGTAATTGTCCTAGGGGGTAGTTGTCCGGGGGGTAATCGCCCGGGGGGTGGTTGTCCATGGGGGTAGTTGTCCGGACACGCCCGTGCCATCGATAAGGAAGCCCCCCCCCCCCCCCCCTCCCGCTCCAGGAAAAGAATAAAAAGACATCTGTTTATTGCCTCAAAATTTGCAATATCCTAATTTATTGTCCCTCGTTGAACTTTTTCTGATCGTAAATGCCATTGAAATGGGATATAAATTAAATATTGCAGATTCATAATGACTGATCTTCTCAGGCTTGTACGACACGAATATGTCTTATAATCCGTGTATTACTACATTTTCATATCTAATTGTATGCACCTATGTCGTTAAACACATAATATCGCTGACATTAAAACAATCAATGTCTACCTGAAGGATGAAATATTGTAGGCCTTCGATCACTTGTCAAGTTTAATTTCGATTCTCTTTTTCATCAGTGTGCTTATGATTTGCAAACGTTATGATTAAAGGGATAGTTGGGTTTGGGTATAGAGGCGGCCGCCGGGGCACTGCATGAAGTATTTTTTGTTTAGGTAATTACAAAACTGAGTGTCAAATTTGAAAGAGCATACAAATTCAATGACAGAGGGAACTTTATTTCATAAAAAATCGGTTCAGACACGGCTAAAATATCCATCAACATTTGTAATTATTGTGGGGACCCACAATAATTCAATAATTTTGAACCAGCCGTTGAACAAAAAATGCTGAACAAAATTTCAACATTTACAAACGATGTTTTTGGATAGTTGTGAATGGTCTCTCTGTATTTAATCATTATTCTAACAAAATATCACATGCACAATTGATGGTTGAAACCAATGAGTTTGCTGAGAGCGACCTGTTGAGTTTTAACGGCTCTGTTTTGTTTTAAATGAGAACAGGGTGCTTTCTTAGTTGTTTGGAATTTGGTATACCTTTCGAGTATAGTGGAGTTATTACAATTAGTTTGCAATGTAATGGTGCAGGCCTTGGTTACTAAAATTTTGTTTGACCAAAACTATACTCTCTATACCAAAACTCAACGATCCCTTTAAATACAAGTACAGCCACTGTAACATTATAAGAAGCATAGGCATACCGAAGGGGTGTTTGGGGTGTACAACAACCCCCTTTAGCAAAAAGACATTACTGTGTTAAGTATTCAAACACACCCTAATTATTACACTGAATGAAACTTAAATATCCCCCTTGAAAAAAAAAACATGGGTACGTTTAGGCTATGGTAAGAAGAATGATAAATGTAGGTTGTGTTAGGTAGGGCTTGATATGTGGTATGTTTCTGTAGATATCAATTCGTTAATAGAATACTCGTATCACATCTTGCAGTGATTGTGATAGCAAGGATTCACGAAGGCTGTATAAATATTGGTAAGAAGTTCACTTTAGACAATATAGTTCGTTAGGCATTTCTCCACTCTGTAGTAATATAAATTATCTTTGACATTCAAAACTACTTGAAACGAATGATAAATGTTGAAGGCTTACTTTCATTAGTCAAATTTCTTTTTAATTCTCTATTCGTCATGATTAACTACTGCAATGATTAATTTACAGTAGTAATCACAGGGTTTAATACTGTCAGTTTCTACATTGGTCACGTGAGTAGGGTGTGGCTTGGTATTTGGAAAGTTCCTACGGATATCAACGAGTAGCTATATCTATTATTTCACTGTTAGTAATGAGTGTGATAGCACGGAAAGTCAAATTACATCCAACCATTATTTTGTTTAGCTGCATCGGTGTTACGTCCGTTCAATTTTGTGGGTGAGTAACTTATAGGGTCATTTATCTATTTTATCAATACTTGTGTACAAACGTTATTAAGTAATATTCGTTGTGACATTTTAGCTTTGCTGATAAACTTTGATGAGTTGCAAACAAAGAAATGACGCATAACACATTGGTATGCAAATCGTATTTCATTGTTACGAACTTTTCCTGTTTAAGTTCATGAGATAATCAAACATATCATAATATAGTCATATTGTGCAGTTTATATTGTTCTCATTTTATACCATTCGTATTTCATTGTCTCGAAATCTTTACATTGGCTTATATGTAATCTAGACTGTCCTATTTTATTGTAAGATACAATTATGTCATCATGATCATCACAATTATCATAAGTATTAGTATAATTTTGTTATTCTGTCTGTCGATTCCCAGATACACATTGAGTGCCGATAAAATCATGGGAATGGCATACAGACACGTTTACCTTCTACTCATCATAGCGATGTGTGGAGTGGAAGAGACATACACCTTCACCACTGGCGGCAAAGAAACATTATCTGGTTGGTTTAATGAGCCCCAGATACAGAAAGGTCGCTGTACTCCATCCTGTCATTTTGATCAGGGTGATAAATCAGTAATGTGTGACGACAAGCACCTCAGAAGAGTTCCGAACGATTGTCCTCAATTTACATTGATATTATGCCTACATAACAACGACATCAGTGATTTGTTGAACACTTCATTTGTTCGCTATCCATACCTAGTAACTTTGGATGTCTCTTACAACAGACTTACAACGATTCAGTCCGCGGCTTTCCAGCCTCTCAAACATCTGGAGACATTGGATCTGTCTGGAAATATCAATCTGGAAATACCAAGCAGTGACCCATTCCGACCTCTTGATTCACTTATTAAATTGGACATTGTTTCGTGTAACCTGAACGGTTTGCCAAACGATTTAATGGACTGCTTTCCAAATTTGAGATATCTTTATTTATGGGAGAATCGTCTATACTCCTTGAATGTGTCTCGATGTAAAACAGACAGACTGGAAAGAGTAAGCTTTAGTAAAAACAAATTCAATGATCTAACTCCAGATAAGTTCATTTTTGCTTGCCCGACCGTAATGTTTGTGCTGACTTGGAATCCGATCCGTTACATTTCGGAAGGCGCAATAGCAGCATTGTCAGTCCACTCACTGGCGCTAACGATAGAACCTGCAACCGCCATGACTGAATCAATGTGGCTAAACCTTACCAAAGGAGTTGCAAGGTCCGCAATCAACGAAGTCATTCTTACTGATATGACGGATATGCCTGTCATTCCAGTTGGCGTTTTCAAACCGTTATATGATCACCCATTTAACACGCTTACCATTTGCAGATGTGGGGCTCTCTCGCTCTATAAAGACGTCTTCTACGGGTTGAACCGTCTCAATACATTGGTGTTATTTGACAATAATATCAACTCAATAGAACCGGAGTATTTCAATGGAATGTATAGTCCTATATATATATCATTGTCTGGCAACAATATCATTCATTTCAATCCATATAACACCACGTGGGAATGCAATATAGTTCATCTCGATCTGTCGGAAAATAAAATCAGCTTTCTTGAAGGTTATCAATTACGTGGCCTTAGCAATTTGACTACCCTGGATCTTAGGCGAAATAAAGGAATGCATCGGTTACTATTATCATCTCACGATGGGTTGGAAAGCCTTCAAAATGTTAATGTTACAGGAACGAACTTAATGCAGTTATCATTGACGCCTAGTATTTTAACATTTTACTTTATGGATCGCATACTTTACCAAAAAATACAACCCTTCGTGCCAGGTCGAACATTTAATGACACAAAAATGCTTGAGTTCATAGACGTCAGTCGCTCAGAACTCACCCGACGGGCTATTTGGGACTCATATCGTAGTGTGTCTCTATTCCGAGGATTAACACATTTGAGGGAGCTCCATCTGAGCAACAATCCGATAGGAAATTTGCCAGATATGGTTTTTGAGGACAATTTATCACTCGCTTACCTGACGATAGATAGCTGCGGCATTTCAAGTCTCAACGCGAACGCATTCAAGGGATTGCAGTCTCTCATTTATTTAGTTTTGACAGGGAATAAGCTGCTCTTAATAACGGCCGATGCCCTGAAGTACATGCCTGTTCTGGAGAATTTAGGCATCAGTGACAATTACCTTATGTTCATTGAGGAAGGGGCCATGGAAAAGGTCCCACGTCTTAGGAATCTAAGTATTTCAAGTAATCGGTTGGTCGCATTTAATCGCAGCACATGGAAAACTTTGATGAATTACAATCTGGAATATATCGATATTTTCGGAAACCCGTGGGCATGTCAGTGCAGGTATGACTGGCTTCACAACCTCCCTAACCAAGCTAACTCGTCTGGAAATGTTCTACACCAAAATGAAACCCTTTGCTCGGTCGATTCCTTGAGCCAATTGCGAGGAAAGCCTTTGCTGGAGTTTGATCCGAGTAAATATTGCGTACCAAACATTGTACTCCTTTCCACTCTCCCTCTTGTTGCTCTCGCCTTGCTTATTGGTCTGTTGCTTGCATTCCACAACAGATGGTTGATTAGGTACAAACTATTCCTGGTGAAACTTGCTATCATTGGTTACAGAGAAATGCGAGACGCACGAGAACACGACGAATTTGTATTTGATCTCAACATCATGTTTACTGAAGAAGACGAGATATGGGCCAGAGATCACCTGCGACCGACCCTGGAAGAGCACCTTCCCGATTACGATAGGTATTCCTTCGGTGATGAGGATCTCATCCTTGGTATGCACTACCTGGAAGCAGTTCACTACGCCGTGGAGCATAGCTTCAAGACCATAATGCTCCTCAGCAGACGAGCTGTCCGAGACAACTGGTTTCTCATCAAGTTTCGCACGGCAATGGACCACGTACATGATGAGATGACAGAAAAAACCGTGGTCATCTTTCTAGAAGATATTCCTGAAGATGAGATCCCGTACCTGGTTCGTCTGTATCTTAGCGACCGCAGACCGTATATGAGATGGCCTGAAGCTATTAGGGGGCAGGAGTACTTCTGGAACCAGCTTACAAAGGTCGTAACTGTTAATTTGAAATACAACCCTTTGATACCACCAGAGTAAATTTTAACAAAACATGTATTTCTCCATGGACAACTTGCAACGTGCTTTGTACACAAAACTGCCGCAAACGTTCTAAATTGTCTCAACAAATGTGTTCCATCACAACTTAAAGACGCTGTCCGTCTGCTGCGAGTCAAAATTTTGTTGCGAGATTATTGCCTTATATGAAGGGCAACTTGACACCGCCTTTTCACGGAGTTCTATTGATTTTCCTTTAAAAGAAGTAGCTGTTAGTTAACTGAAGGTTTGGGAAACATATATTTTATGTTATTTTTATTGAAATAATGCTTGGATTTGTTCTCAAATACTAAGCGTAAATGTAAAGCGAAACTGTTTCGTGTTAATGTTTTTTACTGTCAAATCCTGCTTTATTTAGAAAAAAATTAGATGATTCTGTCTCTGTATTTGATTTGATTTGATTTATTCAACCATTAAAAACACACAAATATTTACAGCAATGGTATAACAATTTATGTATGTCAGGTCGATAATGGTTATGGCGCTTTAAAGACGTTATACGCTTGTCAGTAAGGACCCTGGTATGTATAAAAGTAAACGCAACAATATTCCATTTGTTTATGATTACAATTGCCGATAACTAAATACCCCACCCCGATCCCACACTCTTAACATGTCGATTAAAAAAGCACATCATAAAAGGCCATTAAAAAGTGTCACAATACCAACTGTTGTAGCTAGTCATTTGGAAGCATACATGTATAATGTTAACAGTGTCCTTTAATCTTAATTTTAAAGGTGGAGAATGAAACTGATTTTATATTACATTTATCAATGGTGTGCCACGTATCTGGACCAGAATGCCTAATTGATCGTTCAGCGATTTGGGATTTAGGATTGACCAAGTGAAAGTTCACTGAATTTCTACTTCTAGTATTGTATTTATGGACTTGGCCATTATATAGGAACATACATTTAAAATATAAGGGAAATAAATCAGTGTAAAAATTATACATACTATTGCAGTTTGTATGAAAGTGATATTTTAACATTTCAAAACACCAAGCATATAGAAAAATGGATTGGAATGAGCAAAATATGAAGAATTGGTACATTATGATTCGCACTGCTTTCTTTTGCAAAATTAACAAGGAATTGATATTCTGTTTATATTTAATTCTACCCCAAGCTTTATTACAATATGACAATCTTAATTGCATCAAATAATTGTACAATAAAATGAGAGATTATAATGGTAATATTTCTTTAAGTTTACGTAATAGTCCTACAAGTTTTGAAATTACGGATACAGTGTTCTGAAAGTGGACATTCCAATTTACATTAAAGTGACACCTAAAAATATTGTGTTATCTTTTCTTTGTAAAGAGTAGCCATTTATAAATAATTCACATTGTTGATAATCCATGGTAACTCTAGGGTTTGTAAATGTTACATAATTTGTTTTTAATGGATTAATTATAATGATTTTACAATTAAGACATCAAAATAATGTTGGTCATTCACTAATAAGAGTGCGTATACAATAATGTAGATTGCAATGTGAGAGCATTTTACCGGTTGAATTGTACACGCTTCCAAAAACTATTGTTCGTTTTGTTTGTTTGTTTGTTTGGGGTGGATTTCCCCCTGTCCTACCCCCCCCCCCCCCCCCTCCACCCCCTTGCAGGATCAATTGTTAGCTATGCATTAAAATGTCAAATACATATGCTAGGCCGTAAGATTTGTATAATATGAGATATTACAAACAAATTGGCGCTTCAAACTTCAAGATATTATAAATAAAGTTCATTCTTGGTAAGTAATGTATAATGTGTATTTCACAAGAAAATGATGTGTACAAACCACTCCAGATAATCCTATGTTATATCGCTATAGAATATTTACCAATAAACTTATACAATATAATTATGCTAGGCCGTACAATATGTATAATACGCGATATTAAGTAATCTATAATGTGTATTTAAAAAAAAAAAGTATCTGTACAAAACACATTGTATAATTCTATGTTATGTCGTTGAATAACTTTTTCAAACAAACTTTACAATAAATGCTATATAGGCATTAAATCTGTCTAATGTGAGAGTTTTTTGTTAAAGTGCATTTTACATAGAGTTAATACATGACACACCATGTCCCTGATAAATGGGTTAATAAGACGGTACAATTTGCTGAATATGTACTTGAAATGCTGCGAAAGTTAAAGGGGTAGTACAGTTTTGGTGAGGCTAAACTTTAGTTACCAAAACCTGCACAGTAACATAACAAACTAATAGTTATAACTCCACCATGATCGAAAGGTACACAAAGTTACAAACGACTAAGTAAAAAGCATGTTATCATTCAAAAAGAGCCATTAAAACACAAAAGAGCGCTCTCTAAAAAGGCATTGGTGTCAACCATTTTTCATACAAAATTATGCATGTGATGTTTTGTTGAAATAATGATTTAATAGAGAGATCATCAACAACTATTTAATAACCGCTTTTGAACATTTTGGAAAAAGTGTAAGCATTTTTATTTTTTATCTTTTAATCATCGAATAAATTTGGGGCCCAAATTTATTACGATCGGATATATTTTTTTTAATATTCCACAGCCTACTAAGAATCTTGCTCTACAATTGGTCAAAAGTTGATCACGTGATGAAATATAGTTTCGCCCATCATTGATGAGAGAAGAAAAGTTCGTTACACTGTGTACTATCTTGGGTGAAAGTGCGTTGCGCTCACTACTATCTTCGGTGAAAGTGCGTTGCACTGCGTACTATCTTCAATTGTTCGCGCGCAAGTACGCGTGCGCGCGTTAGTGCGCAGAAAGATATCGCGCTGGTGCGCAACGTTTACGCTCGGCTACGCTAAATAAACAATGGTATAAGCGTCTTTGACTTTTAATAATAAATCTTGTTCATGTGCAGGATTTACGAAATTAAAATAAAAGACTCGATTAATTGCTAAATATTATACAATTTTTAGCCCTTTGTGTTAGTTATAGGTCGTTTGTGATCAAAATAATTGATGTGGAATATAAAGCAAATAACCACCTTTTGGTTTCACCAACATTGACCCTTTGGTCAAGGACGGAGCAGTCAAAGTCACTCACTGAGCTGGCTAATCCCATTCATCGCATACAGCATGGAGGCTGCCATTGTGGTTTCAGTGTAGCTCGGATTTAGAAATGTTCGCTCAAAAATGTGACGTCAAATAGTGTTTGTGCACACTCTCTGCTAGCTGCGAGAGCTCATGCTGCCGTCACACATAAGCCACGCTCTCTCTGCGTTCTCGTACTTATAAAAAAAAAAAACAGTTTGATCAAAGCGCAGGGGAAGCGCCGACAAATCGAGCGTTAATGACACAATGGTAGCTCGTTCACTCTCTTGCCACGCTCTCCGTACGCTTTGGCCACGCTTTCCGAGCTATTCACTGTGCACGCTCCGTGTATCTTTAATAATAGCTCATAACAATGAGACGAGACCATTTGCTCTACGCTCTCGACACGATCTCGACACGCTCTCTGCGATCCTATACCATGCACGCATGTAGTTGAACACACTCAGTGCGTTTCCTACTAGCACACTACGCATGCTCTTGGCGTAGATCTGTTTTAAAAACTGGGGTGGAGGGGATGGGGAGGGTTATTATTGTTCATTATATTCCACATACTAAGAATCTTGCTCTGCGATTGGTCAAAAGTTAATCACGTGATGAAACATAGTTTCGCCCATCATTGATGGGAGAAGAAAACTTCGTTACACTGTGTGGATATCTTGGGCGAAAGTGCGTTGCACTCACTATATAATTGGTAAAGTACTATCTACACTCCGCGGTTGCTTTTAATTTAACGTGGAGTGTGTGGCCACTCAAATTCCGTACCGGCGCGATAACTCTATGCGCGCGAATTACAAATTTAATTGTATTCGTTGTCCATACGGTAGTACACTGCACGGTATGCACTGTACTATACGTATCGTACATTACACCCTATACTGATTACACCGTTTGCTGTTAATTGCTCGTTCTGTTGCTCTACTAAAATGGCGGCAACAAACGTAAGGTTTTTGATGAGGATGAAATGGACAAGTTTTTACTTGAGAGTGAAAGTAAAAATACAAAGCGACAACTTAAGTTCAGCCTGAAAGTGATCCAAGATTATTGCGATGCTGGAATCATACATTTTGACAAACTGTCTGACATGGACTTGAAATCGCTAGACCAAGTGTTGGGGAGATTGTATGCTGGTGTGAAATCGCGAAATGGTGAGTCATACAGTAAGAAACCTCTACAAGCTTTGAGGTATGTGGTCTGCAGAGACATTTTTTGAATTTGCGAGACATAGACATTATCAAGGATACCAACTTTGCGAAACCTGGTCGAGTGTTCAAAACTGTTCTTCGGAAACTCAAGGAAGAGGGGAAAGCCCATGTAAAACATCATATACCTGTCAGTGAAACCGGCATGAACACGATTCAAGACAGTCTAGTCTAGACCAGGTCCAGGACTCTCCTTGTGGACTACAACGTAAAGTTTTCAATTTCATCGACATTATGACCAATTGTGCGAACAGGGGTGAAAAGAATTTGCATGTTGAACTGTTATGGAATTGTCATGGAATAACATATTGGTAAGTAGATCAAACCTAGTAACACAGTAACAGTAGACTAGTACTAGATATAGAAGATCTAGAAGATGAGGAATATAAAGCAAATAATCACCTTTTGGTTTCAGGCGATGGCAAACTATCACTTCCTCGGCGATCTGAATGTATACGCTATCTTTCCTCAGCTTCGCTTCGGAAAGATAGCTACATCCAGATTGCCTCGGAAGTGATAGATTGTGCCATCGCCTTTACCAACGGTAATTATTTGCTTACTATCATTGTTATTATTATTATTAGTAGTAGTAGTAGTAGTAGTAGTAGTAGTAGTAGTAGTAGTAGTAGTAGTAGTAGTAGTAGTAGTAGTAGTAGTATCATAATGATTGTTAAATTGTTAGTATGCAATTCAGACAAATGTAATTTGGAAACATAACTTTTGGGGAAATGGGGGTGTCTGTACCATCGATATAAATCGATGGGGAAATCTGTGTTCATAATGCATACATAGGGTGTGCGTATGTCCCCATTCATTGGAGCCTCATATAATTTGTATGCCGCCATGCCACGTTTTAGCCAGGAATTGAGTTTCCCCCAAATGTACATTATTTTTGCCCGGACATGCCATTTTAAATTGTGACATCATTTTACCTATAGTTGAAACGTGTCAAACTTCGCAATCTATAGCCTAGGCTATAGCGTCCACTAGCAGAAGTGCTGGAATAGATCTGCAAGAATGTCTTTTGTTCAACTTGGAAATGAATGAGAAGATTATGACACTTGTGTGAAAAGATATCCTCCCATGCATGCATGGACATACAATAGCCCCTGAACAAAAGAGTAGATCGCCGAAGACCCAAGTTCGTTTTCAACATGTCCAAAGCGAACGCCGAGCTCCTACGTCCTGCTCTTTTGTTCATCGAGCTATTGACTGTGCATTCATGGAAGGATATCTATTGACGCATGTGAGATAATCTTCCCATTCATTGCCCACTGCGTTGCCAATTTGCTAATTTAACTTGGACGCAGCGCGAGCGCCGCGAGAGCGGCCAAGAAAAGTGTACGATCTAAACAATAGCGAACAATGAACGCCGCTCTCCCCACGACCTCCACACGCTCTCCCCACGTCCTCCACACGCTTCCAATTTTATGAATGGGGATATAGGAGCGGCGCGAGATCGGCGCGAGAGCGTAGCTATGTGTGACGGGGGTATCACAAAAAGAGCCCGAGCTCGTTAGTTCGGGTACGACGTAACATTTTAGCGCGAACAATTACAAATCCGGGTTTTAAAACATATTATAATGGCAGCCTCTATCTTGTACGCGATGAATGATATACAGCTATTGACTTTGAATGATGCCCAACCTTTGCTCCGAGGGCAAACGTTGGACATATTTGCATGAAATTATGTTTGTGTGTGTGTGTGTGTGTGCGCGTGTGTGTGTGTGTGTGTGTGTGTGTGCGTGTTTGAGTGTATGTGTGTGTTTGTTTGCCTGTGTTTTTGTATGTATGGGTATGTGTGTGAGTGTGTGTGTCTGTGTGTGTGTGTGTGTGTGTGTGTGTGTGTGTGTGTGTGTGTGTGTGTGTGTGGGTGTGTGTGTGTGTGTGTGTGTGTGTGTGTGTATGTGTGGGTGTGTGTGTGTGTGCGTGTGTGTGTGTGTGTATGTGTGTGTGTGGGTGTGTGTGTGTGTGTGTGTGTGTGTGGGTGTGTGCGTGTGTGTGTGTGTGTGTGTGCCTGAGTGAGTGCGTCTATGGATTTTATATGTAATACAAAAGTGACATGAATTTCGACATCATTATCAACAATAAACTGCTGCACGCACGTGGTATAGCGCCACGATTTAAACGGTATCAAGAACACAATTCCGGTTAAAAACTTTAACCTCAGGCAGTCAGGCAGCCTATAGAATTGTCTTACTCGTACACTTCTCTTTTAATTTCTACATTGTATAACCATAATGAAAAGGTTTGGTGTCCGTACGTACAATATCAATGTTCAATCCGCACAGGTGCTGAAGCACGCACGTAGACTGGCGGCGTCGATGCATCTCACCATCGATTTGCAATCAAAGGAATTAGTAACTTTGTCCAAATCGACCAACATAATTTGGCCCGTAAGTGGTTCCTTTTGTCCCTTGATGATTTCCTCTTACCATGCTTACTGAAAATCATGAGCACGTTGTATTTCTGTCATTATCCCCTTCGTTCTCATGGTTACTGGGATATGTTATAATATAAATTTAAAGTATCATCGGGATACTTTCAACCGTGTACAAACATAATTATGCCAATGAGAGTCAGCGAACATCATATTGCAAGGTCGCCTGTTTCTCAGCCGTTTGCCATTTTTACACAACAGTGAGTGTCACACACTACTTTAACTGACATAGCATATCACAGTAATATACGCTTTACCCATCCTATCGGTTGCGTTTTACCGATTATTTGTATTTTGTAATGACTAGATTCTCACTTGCGAGGCAGTACTATAATTATTATGCAGTACAAGATGGCAGCCGATGGCCTCATATTTACAGGGCACTGATACATCCACTAGTCTTAAAACTTTACATCGGTGCGCCATACGTGTGCCACGCACTATCCATTTACTGACCGGTAGGTGGCGTGCGTTAACAATGAAACTAATACACACTCTCCGCACTATGCATGCAAACGTTATCACTCCTAACTTTAAACTTGCCGACTGTATATTATATCTTTAATGTATGACAAAGATATGCACCATTATGAATCCGTCAAAATAAATACATCTACCTCATGGCACTGACTTTGTACACAGTTATAACTATCCAGTATAAAGTTATAAATCTGAACACTTTAATCATACATATCTTTCCAACGAAAGGGTAATTCGAAAAACCAAAACCTACATGCTTCTATTGTTAATACGAATACAACAAAGTATGAGGGAACCGCTATAATTCCAATTGAATTTTGAGGTTTTGGGACAATGTTACTAGATCCCTTTAAGAGTTAATGCTCGCCTACGGAGCGGCCACGCTTGGGGCGGGCAAATTACTCCCCTTGATACTATTATCTGAAACCCTAACTATATCCCTAACCTTAACCCTAACCCTAACACTAACCCTAACCCTAACACTAATGCTCGTCTACAGTAGATGTGAAAACACTGCCACGCTGTGGGCGGGCGAGTCACTCCCTTTGATACTATTATCTGAAACCCTAACTATCCCTAACCTTAACCCTAATCCTAACCCGAACTCTATCTCTAACCCTAAACCAAACCCCTTACTCTAATCCTATACTACTCGTCTACTGTAGGTGTGAAAACACCGCCTCGCTTTGGGCGGGCGAGTCAGTCCCCTTGATATCATTAATCTGAAACCCTTACTCTATTCCTAACCCTAACCCCAAACCAAACCCTTACTCTAACCCTATAATACTCGTCTACTGTAGGTGTGAAAACACCGCCTCGCTTTGGGCGGGGAAGTCAGTCCCCTTGATATTATTATCTGAGACCCTAACTATATTCCTAACCTTGAAGTGATACCTGTAAAGTGTCAGATATTGCACAAAATGACATTTGAGACTTCAATCCTATATCAATATCATTGTAAAATACAATTGAAAGATTTGTGAAAGTTAGAAAGAAAACAAACACTGTTTACCTAGTGAAAAAAACGAATATTGAGTTCATATTTTATCACCGAATACTGATGGTCTGCCATATACATTTGTATAATTATCTTCATACTAAAGGGACATTGGACAAAATCAAACCCTATTTTATTCTTCTCTTACCATAAGCTAAACAACACGGTAGAAGAGAAACGAGGAAGCTCCAAGTAATTTTTGTGGATTTGGACACTTTACAGGTATGACTTTAACCCTAACCCTAACACTAACCCTAACCCTAAACCTAACCCTAACCCCAATTCTCGTCTACGGTAGATATGAAAACACAGCCACGCTTTGGACGGGCGAGTCACTCCCCTTCATACTTATATCTGAAACCCTAACTCTATCTCTAACTCTAACCCTAAACCAAACCCTATAATACTCGTCTACGGTATATGTGAAAACACCGCCACGCTTTGGGCGGGCGAGTCACTCCCCTTGATCTCATTATCTGAAACCCTTACTCTATCCCTAACCCTAAACCTAAACCAAACCCTAACTCTAACCAAAGACGCTTACCCTATAATACTCGTCTACCGTAGATGTGAGAACACCGCCACGCTTTAGGCGGGTGAATCACTCCCTTTGATATTATTATCTGAAACCCTGGCGTCGGTCCTAAGCTTGCATAGCTCAGATAACAATCATTTCGGAGAAAGAAATAGATATATAATTACTTATATTTTCCATAAGACAATTAGAGACTATAAAAGAAAGCCGAAAAGGAAATTTGACAAAGAAGAGATATATATATATATATATAGTATAGTAAGGACATATATACAAAGAGAAGAATACAGCAGAAGAAGAAGATTCAGCGATGAAACTTAAATGGATAATTTAGTTTCGGTTCAAATGAGTTTTAGTGACAAGAAAAGTGTATGGACAATACAAACATTTCTTAACCAATTTTGATCAAACAAAGTTAGTCATGTACCTCACAAAACTATTTATTAAAATGCCCTCTCAACTAAAACTGTACTATTTGAAAAGTTACTGCCCAACAAAATTGTTCTCATAATATTGGCGACCTTCCTGTGCACCAAGAGGAATCTCGAAAATATTTGTCAATATGCAAGTAATAAAACTGTTCGCATTTTGACTTTGTGCCCTCCCAAAAGACCTATCCAAAAATCCCTTTAAAGGCTTAAACATAATGTTTATGATACATATTGATCAACATCCACCTATATTCTCTTGCGAGATGAGGTATTATTATCATCCGCATTTCGTGAATTGCGTGGATAATGTGACCCTACGAGTGAACATTGTAAGTAACATTTTTCAAGATCACATTTCGCACCAATTTTCATTTTAAGAAGGCTCATTGAGAAAGAGAAGTGTGCTCAGTATGTTGTGTACTTCAAAGATAATTATGTTTTTAAGTTTGGGAGCCTTAGCGAAACCTAATGTAGCTTTCATTTTTAAATTTGTAATAAATATCCTCCAAATTAGAAACAGTATTTTCTTCAAAATGTGGCATCATAAAGAGAAGGCTCGTACCTACAACAGTGTATACAGTGGGGGGGGGGGGGGGGGCACACGTGCCCCCCCCCCCCCCCCCCCCAATATGACACAATCCATACAACAACAAAAAGAAATACACACACTAAGTAATAAAGGTTTCAAAATGGGTCTCCACCCTCAGGGTGCCAATACCCCAAATGTTGGTTGCAGAATTGCACTCTTAAGGTTGCTCCTATTGTAGCAGCGTTTTGCACCACATTATTGTATACCGACTTTCTTATAGTGTGCATAAGGTGTGCCCCTAAGGCCCGGCGCAGACAGAGCCGACTCGACCCGATCCGACTGGTTTTCAGCCTGATTAACTGAGTGTGCGTTGCCTTAGGACTCTGGTTTTGTCAATCAACTGCCAGTCAGAGGTCATTCGATGCCGATTCAACATGTTGAATCGGCTCCGACTGAGCGAAACTGACTGAAAACCAGTCGGATCGGGTCGAGTCGGCTCTGTCTGCGCCGGGCTTAAGAGTTCGCGTCTGACCGCGCTACGTAACTGATTATCTCCATATAACTCAATTTAATCAGAAATCGACTCAACGCCCTTCTCCCTCTCACACCCGACGATTCATTTTGGCTTTCATCCACCTCCCCTCCATCGCTCCATCTTCTCTCCTCGTCATCACACCGGCGGGGCAGGGGAAGGCCACTGGCTTTATAGTCCATTTTTTATTGCTTCTTCCCCCAACCGAAGATTAGTTCCTGTCGCCCCAAATTACCCCGTCTGCGACCGACATGAGCCGATGATATTGGTTTCTAAAATATTTTCGCTTTGCATGAAGGGCTTGTATATTGATGTGAGCAACATTGGCCGATTATATTGGTTTCCAAAATATTTGGTTCTCTTTGCACGGGCTTGAAGTAAGCAACATGGGCCGATATATTGGTTCCCAAAATTTGTTGTACGCTTTACAATGGCTTGATGTGAGCACTATGGGCCGTTGTAATATTGGTTTCCAAAATATTTTCGGTTTGCACGGGCTTGTATTGGTGTGAGCTGCGTTTAGGGTACGATTTTTTTGTCGAAGAAGCGCCGAGGCCGATCTTAGGTCAAAGTACTTTAAATCAATACATACGATTGTTCTTTTCTTTATTTTCAACAACAAAAAATAAACAAAGAATTAGTGTACAATCAGTTATCTTGGCATCGTAATATGCTATTAAGCATATAATATGGTGATGGTACGTGTGTGATTTGTGTTGTGTTGATATAGGAAAGTAGTATAGCACAAGACTATAGTGGACAAGCTATGAATCAGTCAGTAAGTAATCTATAAGTATTATATTTATGATTCTTAGCATATAACAGTTACTTTTTAGGTTAAAACGCCCTATGAAAGTTATACAGGATTCGCCTGAAAATGCATACTATGAATTTTTATATTTTGCTTCAACGAAATTCAATACCGATGTTTTGTAAAAATGAAAATATGCATAGGACATATTAGGCTTCATCGGGATTCGAACCCGAGACCTCCGGATTGTTATACCAGTGTTCTAACCATTGAGCAACAAGGCCCCATTGTAGGTGGTACTTCCCAAAACCTTTTCATTGTATACATTCCTTTCTTTTAGCATTTTTCCATTATTTGATCTTCTTATTTTCATGAACTAAGTTGTACATTATTCATGCTCAAAAATGTTAAGTAAAAACACAAAGAGTAAATTTCCCATGTTGATTTGCAGTTACAGTAACAGAAACAGTCATGTTGAACTTGAAAAGATAAACAACAGGTTTGATGTTGTGTGTGTGTATTTGTTGTTGTTTGGTCGATGTTTCATCAGTATATTTTTTTATAATTCAAAACTAAAACATTAGTGGCGTAGCTACGAGGGCACGGGGGCCTGTGTCCCCAATCATTTCGAAAAACAATACAAAACATAAAGAGTAAATTGTCCAAAACATATCAGGTGTGCCCCTCCCAATCATTTTGTCACCCCTCAAAAAGAAAATGATTCCGACCACGACACGCTACTGTTTAACGTGTTAAAGAAAAACTCTTTCAATTAGTAATCACTTTAAAACATTAGTAATTACTTTCAAATAAAAAAAAGTATATATGATAGTAAATCTTGTGACTATTTGTTCAAACCACACAAACCCAGAAGAGAACAGAGGTATCTTTTTTATTATAAAAGTACTAATTTTTGGTAATAACAAATTCCTTGAAACAAACAGTTTAGGTCCGTTGTATATTGGTAAGGAGAGAACAGTTTTAGTGAAACTGAATTTTAGTAACCAAAACCTGCATCATTACATTACAAACTAATAGTTATAACTAGAAAGGAACAAAAAATTACAAATGACGTAGTAAAGATCATGTTATCATTCAAAAAGAGCCGTTAAAACGTAAGAGGGCGCTCTCTAAACACTCATCGGTTTCAACCATTTTGAATAAAATATTGTGCATGTGATGCTTTGTTGAAATAGTGATTAGACAGAGAAATAACCAACAACTATTTAAATACCTATTTTGTAACTTTTTTGAAAAGAGGAAGCATTTTTTTGAATTTTTAACGGCTGGTTCAAAATTCTCTAATAAACCCGGGGCCCCGGGTTTATTACAAATTGTTATATTTATGGATATTTCAGCCCTTTCTGAACCGATTTTGATCAAACAAAGATGATTTTATTGTTTAAATATTATGCTCTTTCAAATTTTACACTCAGTTTTTCATTACCTCACAAACCAATTAAGTAGTCTAGCGCCCTCTCTACCAAAACTCAACTTTCCCTTTAAACGAACGCAAAGAATGATATACAGTACTTGAAAATGTTTTTTTGTTTGACTTTAAAGTACTTTAAAGTACATTCAACGTAATATTACCCCATATTTGTATTTTATTTCATGAATCAATAAACATAATATTTAAACATTAAAAAAAAACTATTTAGCAGCATAATATCCTTTCAAGAATTTAAAGGAAATGTATCCGGATATATTTCATTTCCTTTGCCGTTCAAATACTTCCAGTAACGCATCAGGTTGCGGTTTTTAAGACTCCTTTTCGTCCTTTCTCCGCGGAAACAATGCAACCTGTACTTTCGACTCCCGCAAAATGAAACTATAATGCCATTACATTGGTTGTTTATTTGCACTTCATGTTGCGCCATAGCGAACCTATATTCGCGGCAATCAAAATGCGATTAGCACGGGCTTTTGTAGTTCTACGCGGTTGCGACATTTTCCGACCAACTTCAAAGAGGCGAATGAATTAAGCCAACATTGTGTGGTACGTCTTGAAACCGCATCAAACGCTTAATAGGGGTCGAGCGGCCGTCTTTTTGAGCCGCCGAAGCTTCGGCGCGGCATACACAGTATTGTGCGCCTGGCTTGGTGGCAGCGAGTACGATCAGAATGTATGATATGAGCGGAGACGGACTGGAATGCGGCGCCACTACATGCCCGCACATCTTTCTTGCAATTTCGGACTATTAAGTATTACGTAGCGGGCTGTAATAAGATGCATCCAATAGTCGGGGCGGCAAGGCGCGGCGGTGTGGCGGTGTATAGCGGTGGGCGGCCTGTCCGTAACTGACTAACTAACTGCACCTCATTAACTCGTCGGGTGGCTTTATAGATCTTTTCCCCCTCTCGCCGGCCGGCCCGATGACATTATAGCAAACGATATTGCCATATCTTCCCACTTTCTAAATTTCATCGCCCCTGATCGCCTTTGCTTGTGAGCAAGTAGCTGTGATGTGCCGCGCGCCGCAATGTAGTATAATATTAGGCCTATGTGGATGGTGTGTATATTATAAGGTGTGATTAGGAAGTTATATTGTTATAGTTGGTAATTACGTGGCAAGGCAATATAGTGCGCGCGACCTCACATGGCAATATCAGTCTCTCCGAGCGATATGAGGCCCGTACTGTATAGGTTGGGGCAGTATGGGGGTGAGAGGGGTGAAAAATATGGTATATAGGAGTAAAGAATACCCCCCCCCCCCCCCGCCAAAAAAAGAAAAGGAAATTGCCGTCCCCTCCAATATTTTACAATATATGAAAAGAAAAAACAAAGATTAAAACGTGGTTATAGCACTGCATCATGTGAGTCCTAGAATGCTACATAATATAGGGAGTGTTAAATGCGCACTTCGTGAGCTGGTTTGACGCAAGTGTTTGTATCATATTATAATTATTATTCTCGTGCATCATAATATGACCATACTTATTTTTGCCATAAGCTGCAACAACTTGGCCACTTGGTAAAATATCGCCCCCGACCCCCAATTTTGCCCTCCCCCCCCCCCCCCCCCCCCCACCCACCCCCCTAGATACACCATCGGCACACCACAGAGGTTGGGGAACATAATTATATACGCTACCTGATACAAAATTGGTGGTAACAAAAAAACAGGCTTGGTCATACTTGCATGGACGCGATATTAGAAATAAATTCAGCCTAGCAACCTTGTTACAAACAATAAGACGGTTTGCCGCCAAAAAAGTGCATTGCATCAAAATGTTACGGTATACAGTATTATACAGGGAATCCCGGGAAAAGTCTCATTATTGAGTTTATTTGTTTTTCCTTTGAAAATGGGCAGTATTGCCACAGGTTTTGGTCTCCACGCCGCAGTATTGTAGGTCCCTTATACTCATGTTTGTAACCCATATATCTCTTTATGATTCATCGGTTTACTATACATGCCGACAACCGATTGGGGTGACTTATTATCGCAAAGTTAGTGAGATGTTTAAAATGGCATCGGAAAATAAAACATACACATAGAGTGGAATTCAAAGAAAATGATTCACGGGCGGGCAAGCATCCGTGCAGTGAAACGATTTGTGATTTGACATAATAAAGCCAACTGTAACGATTATATATGAGTAAACAAACTAAAAACGTATCGATCTAATGAATAGCCGACAAAACGAACGTTCGAGATTGCCAATAATAAAAAGGCAGAACAAGCGATGACTTGCTATTGTAAAGTTAAAGATTATTCAAATGATGCCAACATAAATACAATGAAAATCACAGAGAATGATTAAAAAATTAGAAGATATTTGTGAAGCATCCATTATAAGTAAAGGTATATAGACAAAGTAGAAAAATGCACAGTCACGCAAACAATTAAATTAATATCCTACATAATCATTGAGCTTTCCAGATTGTTGATAAAAGAAAGGCAGAAAAAAGAACCCGCGGAATAAGTCCGGACGGATTTTGTCCGACTTGCCGATATATTATTCTTGGTAGCTAACTTCAATTTTCAAAAATATGGTTGCGAACAAAACTATCCCTATCTACAACCGTAAGTATGGTGGCTATTTGTTATATTTGGTGGCTATGGTTATATTTGGTGGCTATAATTAGATTAAGGGGCTTTGATTACATTTGGTGGCTAAAACTAAGAAAATTGAAGTTATCAGCAATTCCCCCCCTAAATTGCACTGCCCAGACTAATTCCGCAACCAGGCTTTTGTGACTAAAAACGACAAGAACTGTGAAACGATACGCAGCACCAACATCGTATGTTGTAACAGAGGAGAATTCACTTTATATCGGGCTTATTTGTTATAAGTTGTGTTGAAACGCTACAAGGGAACACAAATAAACAAAGTAAAATTCGATGCTTTTATAAAGTGTAATAAGTGTAATAATAAGATAGTATACTAAGATCGATGAAGTAAGAGTGGTGAATTGAACGAATCAACAACAAAAAATGATGTATAGAGAAAATTATATTTCTATATTGCGGAACATTCATTCAATTTGGATGAAACTTTGCCAACTGGAAATTTTACGATGGAGGGAACGAAAATGACAAACTTACGAGTATTTAAACATGATGAAGGGAGAAAAGCATATACGCAAAATAGCTTACTGTTCGCTTGATACCAAAGCAAAAAAAACCTTTCGAAAAAAATATCAAGGTTTTTGTGTCATTGCCCTTTTCCCTTACCAAAAATTAATTTCATTTCATCTGTTCATGATGGTCCTTGCCATTTTCGACCACGTAATTATGAAATCTACACCATTTTATTTATTAAAAATGGAAATGGAAAGACGTCATTTCAATATGAAAGAGCATCGATTATTCTCTCCATATATAGATAGATAAATCAATGCTCGCTCGTTCATGAAGAATCATCATACAGTCGCAAAACATGCATGTAGATTCATATTTTATCACATTTTTGTATTATACAATTACATGAATGTATTAATATAATTCTGTTCGCAAATTTCACAGCACGAAATAGTTGCCTAACAACAAACATAAAATAGTGTTGGTTCTAAGCGTTTTTAATATAGTTTTCGTCTACCCCCAGCATATTTTCATCACCGCATACAGGGATTCATTTCTCTTCTAAACTATACGCCATATATTTCGCGAGGGTTTCATTTTCGCGAATTTCGCGAATCTCTTGTGAATCGCGAAATTAACAACACGCTAAAACATAGACACCAAATGCAAAGCAATACACGTACGTGTATTGCATGCATAACTGCACTAGCATCTCTCTCTCATGCTCAAGACAGTCATGAATGCGTGTTGGTAACAGTCGAACGCGAATTTAACCACTCGCGAAATTGTCGTAAAGTCCCGATTCGCGAAAATCTATGTACGCGAAATATATGGCGTATAAAAGCTGCTCGAATAATAATGCTCATTTCTTACTATAGAGGAGGCAGTTACAGTATAATCATGAATTATATGAAATATGATCCGATCAATTATTACATTGTGTGGTCTGGATTTTCGGGGAGGGGGTTTATCATTCGTTCATCCTCTAAATGCTAAATGCCGCAGCCATGTTCATGTCGTAAAAATAAATGGGGTGCTCGTATGGCGCGCTTTACAATTCTTGGAAGCACAACACAATTTGTATTTTTTATTTGTATTTGTATTTATTTATTTTATTTTATTTTTGTTTTATTTGTATTATTATTTATTCTTATTTATTTTTTCTTCATTTATTTATTTTTATTTTATTGTTTATTTTATTTTATTTTATTTATTTTTTTTTTTTTTATTTATTTTTTTTTTTGGGGGGGGGGAGGGCGGGGTTTGTCCCCCAACCCTCCGATACGCCACTAAATGCAACTGGTATCATACAGAAGACGGTACAGAGATAATGAGGAAGATATTGGCCGAGCCGAGCTTAATATTTCCTCTCCAGACGGCTCGTAATAGATTCTGACAGTTTAATCAAACCTGGAGCTACCCCCTATATATCCAGCCATCATGCCCATGCATGGACTACATTTTCTGTTGGTTAATAACCCAAACAGTTAAAGGGATCTAGTAACATTCTCAAAATCCACAAAACTAAATTAGAAATCTAGTGGTTCTCTCATACCGTGTTGTATCCGTATTACCAATTATGACCAATTATTACCGGTTTTTCAAATTTCCCTTTCGTAAAAAAAATATATATTTACGATTGAAGCGTTCGGATTTTTAACCATCCACGGGGTAGTCATAACCGTGTCCAAAGTCATTGTAATGAGTTAGGGAATATCACTTTGCAATTTTGATAATTTCTCAACCATAAAATATCAATTTAACGTGAAATTTCCACACAGTACTCAGAGGAAGTATACAATCCCCAAACTACACATTTTACCATCCATTCATCACTTTCTGCACATTCTGCCAACAAAGTTATCAGATCCCTTTAAACGACTGCAATATTATATACTTTTTTTTCCTCAAAACAAAAAGCTTGTTTTGTTCTGTCTGACTGATTCTACCGGAGGTAGCTCAGATGAACTGCTTGAACGACAGGGTTATGCATTGGTAAGTGAGTTACATGGACTCGTGATGGTGATATAAGATTATAAACAAAAGAATACAACATATAATAAGGAATCAGCTTTACAAACATGACAAAGGGTATGAATAATATTATTTAAAAAGGCAAATAACACAATATTATTATACGCTTATAAGATTTACAATTTACATGAGTGATGTATTACAAACAGACAACTTTGCCATATTATACGTAATGCATAGAATTGAACTGGAGATACGATAGGCATGTATATTTGAAATGGATGATGGTAAATTTAGGCAGGTGTCTTATAATGAAAAACAACTCACTTTTAAATCACCTTTCTTACTTCTTTGTCTCACACGCAATTTGTTTTGCAGACAAACCTGGCTATAAAGACCACCAGAAAAACTCAGAAAATGCATGTGGTCTTTATAAATAGGTGGCCTTCATAGACAGGTTGTTGGTAGAGCACGTTTAACTCTGACAAAGTTCACTCTTATTCTCACTATTCAATATCATCGTTCCCTTTCACCCACCTCTGCTCAAATCCTTTTCTCAAAGTCTCCAGATATTGCTTTTTGAGCCTGGATGTTTGCCTTACACCAAATCTCCCAACCAAAGAAATCCATTCCACATCGATATAAAAACATCTCACAGACGCAATAATAACTTCCCTCTTTTTTGTTTTGCCTGTGTGTGTGTAATCAAAATGAAGAAAGATCGAAATCAATTTTTGCCCAGCGGGGTCAGAAAACACATACGTGAAAAAGCAACGTTACGGCAGACCCAAAAGAAAATAATCATATTATAATAAACATGAAAAAACCACGAAGACTGGCTGGCGTCCTTTTGATGAAATCCGATATCAATTCTCAAAATAATCAAGATATAAAGCAACATATAAATAGAATTAAGTAGAACTTCTGTGATGATAATGTTATCATGTAAGATCAATTAGATGTTTGTTTTAATCCTTTCACGACAATATGACAATTTCATGTTTATAATTATGAATTCTGGATAATGACTGTATTCTTGGGTGCGTTAAAACTAATGAAATTAATCAAATGAATCAAACGCACCCGTAGATTGTACGGATAAATGGATTGACAATTTTATAAAGCATAGCAAGTAACACTATACATGTATATATTTCGTTGACACTCGAATTATTAAAGGGATCTAGTAACATTGTCAAATCCACAAAAAAAGTATAGCGGTTTTCGCATAGCTCGCTGTATTTGTACCATGTTTCGGTTTTTTCACATTTCTCTTTCGTTATAAAGATTATGTATGATTGACGTGGTCGGATTCAAAATCTCTACGGGAGAATTTAACCTGTGTACAAAGTCAGTTTCAGTTTCAGTTTCATTTCCCCAAAAAATGTCAAATACATAACATTGTACAAAACAAAACCAAGTTTACAATGTGTAAATCTAACTAGAATCAGTGCAGTGAGTCAGTGAATATCCGAATTTTCCTTATTTCTCTTTCGTTATAAAGATATTTATGATTTTTTTTAAGTGTGCGGATTTGAAAGCCTTACTGGGAGACTTTCAACTCAGAGGTGTAAGGTGTTAGGTATTAGGTATAACTTGTTAGGTGTAAGGTGTAAGGCCCGGCCCAGACAGAGCCGACTTGACCCGATCCGACTGGTTTTCAGTCAGGCTAGAGTCAGTTTCGCTCAGTCGGAGCCGATCCAACATGTTGAATCGGCCTCGAATGACCACCGACTGGCACTTGACTGGAAAAACCGGAGTCCTGAGGCAGCACATACTGAGCTAAGCAGGCTGAAAACCAGTCGGATCTGGTCGAGTCGGCTCTGTCTGCGCCGGGCTTTAGGTGTAAGGTGTTCGGTGTTAGGTTAGGGTAACACTCTGTATTATATCATAGCATAAGGGACCAGCACCGCATAAGACTTCAATGTTCTTTCTGGTTGCTATCAGGTTTCCTCATTCGTGTATTTTGTGTTTATCTTTTGTTATGTTGTTAGTATTTTCTTTACTTATCTGTAAATATCAATGTTATATTAATAATTATGCATGTTTTGTATAAATTATGAGGAATGGAATCAAATGAAACTGTGTCTCTCGATTCAGCCCACGTATATTTTCGTTGCTTCGTTTCTTTTAGTAAATTATGTTTCCTTTTACTATTTCAGAACATTTTGAATTCATAAAAATTAATTGTAAAATTGCTTTTGTTTTGGATAGAAACCATAACTATAGTTTAGAGATACCTCCCACCTGTTGTTCCACACACTCATATTCGTGTATGGTTTTATTTTTGCTTGAGTTCCACTGCACGTACTAGCCGTTATTTAACATCTAATAACGTGAATGAACAAGACTCGTTTAGATTAATCCCACAAATCAATTGAAATAAATCAGTTCAAATTCCTTGTTAAACCTAATAAACAGGGGGCAAGACATATATATGCAAACTTAATATTGACTGGAGTATAAACCATATAGTGCGTGGCTTGCGCAATATTTCGCGAAAAATAATATCGGCAAAGGCTAAGCAAGGGCAAGCGGCTTCGGAGCATGTTTATTAAATTTCGCCCCGTGACTTCATTTCATTTCATCTAAATATAAATCGGATATCGAGCTGATATACTTGTTCAATTTTCCACCAACTCCCAATACTAGCTGCCTCATCCTCTTCGCTGTCTCCTTTTTTCCGTATAGTCTCAGCCAAATAAAACGATCCGCTGCGAAAAGTAATAACGCGCGCCGCGAACTTACATTGTTTCCTTTTTATTCACCCACCTTTGTTTCTAACCCTTCGGTCTCCTTTTCCCTCCAAAATATTCCATCGTCATGAAATGAAATCGGTGTCGCAGTCACACTTTACACTAAAGATTCACCGTATATAAGAAGAGCCACGTATTTGCATTCATGTGGTTTGCTGCAGTGAAACGGGGCTATTCCGTGGTTATTCCGTGGCGATACGTGGTAATATGAGACATTACGCGAAAGTGCTTGGTAATAATACGTGCCACTTAAAAAGGGCAAGAAAGAGCTGAAATTTCAAAATGTTCAAAATTGTGCCACGTAAATTCAGCCCTGTAGACCGTGGACGCGGCTTTTGTTGCAGGTGGTCACACTTTCCACTAACACTAATGCGTAAGTAGAGCCACGTATTTGCATTTCTGTGGATTGCTGCAGTGAAACGGGGCTATTCCGTGGCTATACGTGGCAATATGAGACATCACGTGAAATGAACAAGACTCGTTTAGATTAATCCCACAAATCAATTGAAATAAATCAGTTCAAATTCCTTGTTAAACCTAATAAACAGGGGGCAAGACATATATATGCAAACTTAATATTGACTGGAGTATAAACCATATAGTGCGTGGCTTGCGCAATATTTCGCGAAAAATAATATCGGCAAAGGCTAAGCAAGGGCAAGCGGCTTCGGAGCATGTTTATTAAATTTCGCCCCGTGACTTCATTTCATTTCATCTAAATATAAATCGGATATCGAGCTGATATACTTGTTCAATTTTCCACCAACTCCCAATACTAGCTGCCTCATCCTCTTCGCTGTCTCCTTTTTTCCGTATAGTCTCAGCCAAATAAAACGATCCGCTGCGAAAAGTAATAACGCGCGCCGCGAACTTACATTGTTTCCTTTTTATTCACCCACCTTTGTTTCTAACCCTTCGGTCTCCTTTTCCCTCCAAAATATTCCATCGTCATGAAATGAAATCGGTGTCGCAGTCACACTTTACACTAAAGATTCACCGTATATAAGAAGAGCCACGTATTTGCATTCATGTGGTTTGCTGCAGTGAAACGGGGCTATTCCGTGGTTATTCCGTGGCGATACGTGGTAATATGAGACATTACGCGAAAGTGCTTGGTAATAATACGTGCCACTTAAAAAGGGCAAGAAAGAGCTGAAATTTCAAAATGTTCAAAATTGTGCCACGTAAATTCAGCCCTGTAGACCGTGGACGCGGCTTTTGTTGCAGGTGGTCACACTTTCCACTAACACTAATGCGTAAGTAGAGCCACGTATTTGCATTTCTGTGGATTGCTGCAGTGAAACGGGGCTATTCCGTGGCTATACGTGGCAATATGAGACATCACGTGAAAGTGATTGGTAATAATACGTGCCACTTATAAATGGGCAAGAAATAGCTGAAGTTGCAATATGTTCAAAATTGTGCCACGTAAATTCAGCCCCGTAGATCGTGGACATAGCTTTTGTTGCGGGTGGCCTATAGTATCTGACGTGGCTAATCAATGGCTGATCCACGAGGCCCGCGTATTACGAGGCGTTAACGGTGCCGTAAAATAACCGTTTCCTGATTTGCTTTACGTGGCTCTTATACGGCAAGGCTTTACTCGGGTACGTGGGACTGAGAAATGATTATGTTTTACGTGGCTCTTATACGGTAAGGCTTTACGGGTACGTGTGTCTGGAGACATGATTATGTTTACGTGGCTCTTATACGGCAAAGCTTTACTCGGGTACGTGTGACCGAGACATGAGATGGAATCCCACAATATACATGCACCTCTCTCGCGTTCTCTTCCTCCCTGACTCTCTTCTCCGTGCACTTTCCCCCAATCACCCTCTCCCCTTCTCATATCCCCGTTGTTTTTTCGTTTTCATCTATATTGATTGCGGCGATTATTTTTTTCTTTCTTTTCAATCTGTCCTTGTAGCTTTGTGTGGTGGCTAGCTTCGTCATGCTAGCTATGAACCCTCGGTGAAATTGATTTGTTTCGTATATTTATTATAGTGTTGGTGAGGGGACGAGGGGAGATCCAGCATGCAAACGGAGCTCAATAATATCATGAGATTCTTTTTGGTTTCGTTTTCCCCTCTCCACTTTTATTTCATTTATTTTTTGTTTTGTTTCAGATGCGGCGCTCAAAACCAATCAAAACATGCCTAGGGTATAGGTAGATAAAATAGATATATGGATTGAGGCAATGTGTTGGTCGAGATTTAGCGCGAGAGAGAACCGATCACAATCAAACTAAAGCCATAGCACAAAGGTAATAAAAATGCGAATGATATTTTATGGAAGTTGTTTTATTTTCCAAAAGTATCATCAGCGATAAAATCAAAGTTTCATTTTATGGTTATGATCTTACCCCCACTTTATTTGCCCTCCACTGTGTAAACAGCGCGTTGAAAAGTTCCAAATACAATAATATAAACGTTTCCACCTATTTGTACTTTGATGATTATCG
Source organism: Echinarachnius parma (assembly GCA_037951105.1). NCBI lineage: Eukaryota > Metazoa > Echinodermata > Echinoidea > Clypeasteroida > Echinarachniidae > Echinarachnius > Echinarachnius parma. Next base: position 306,063 of record JBAMJV010000373.1, read on the forward strand.
TAACTATGTGCCCTGGGGGTGTTTCACAAAGATTCTAAGTTGAACTTAACTCTAAGTTGGACTTAAAAAGTATTGAAAGCCACTAGTTTTTTTGAAAAATTGTTGTAAAAGTCCATTTTCAAAGGCATAAAATGTTGATTCAAATCATTAATATTTTCTATTATCAAGGAGATTTATGTTCTTGATTTATGAAAAGTCAAAAATTCATGTTTTTTTTTCTTTTGAATATATTGCATTCCAAGGCTACAAATGGCTTTCCATAATAGTTAGGTCCAACTTAGGATCTTTGTGAAACACCCCCCTGTAGATTCTGTAGCAATTATGAACTTTGTTTGAGTAATTTTCATGATAAATACGTAACGTTTTGCCTGTCTTATATACACATAGCCGACACATAGTGTCAGTTCACTATTTTATTCCCATAAATAGATGTACTGTTTTCGCAAATGATGCTTTTGCCTGTATTGTTGATTAATTAGTGTAAGTGAATTGTTGTACAAGTATTTGTCTGTGTAATGCCCTTGTAAAGGCTATATAGCATTGCTTAATTGGTTTTTTGGCATTTTGATCTTTATGAAACATCAGGTACATGCCTCTAAATAACGTTGGTAATGCGGCGTTCCCACTGTCGTGCGACTAGTTACGATCGCCACGATTGGCCATTCGTATCTGATCGTGAAGTAATCGTGGTGATCGTATCAGATATTATCAGATCGTAAGGTCAGTCGTGGCAATCGTGTTGATCGTAGAAAATTTTTGGAACGGTTCAAAAAATTTCTACGATCAGCACGATTAATTATCAATCGTAATCATCGCATCGGATCGTATTGGATCGTATTGGATCGTATTGGATCGTAACAAAGCGCATCTAATCGTGCTTCCAAATCGTGGTGATCGGGATCAACCTTGGACACCACGCTCTGTTAAGATGTGATGCGATCTCCCACGATCTGTTACGATCTATGGCGCTCTGTCGGGTACCATTGTTCACGACCTAACACGAATGACTCACGAGCAGATACGAGTTGATACAGGTAGATACGAGTAAATGCGAGTAGATACGAGTAAATGCGAGTAGATACGATTAGTCACGCTTTCCACGTACGTTCACGATCTGTTATGAGATTTCGCGCCCATATATACCGGACAAGAATGAATGCGAGCACATCGTCACTGTCAACTTGCACTTGCTTGTAATTTTGAAGCCTTTGAGAGATGCCACCCAAGGGTACAAGACGCAAGAAGGGAAAGGGCCAGACTATCACACCCCCTGAGCCTGACCCAGTCCAGCCAGAGGCAGCACCAGAGGAGGATGAGGAGACCACCCCCACCCAGAAAGCAAAGAGAAAGAAAAAACAGTACCTGACTTCACTGACTGAAAAGCAAAAAGTGGAGATCATCGAGTTCCTCATAAAAATGAGGTTCTCTACAGCAAACTCCTTGCGGGTTTCAAAGATGTCACCCAGAAGGGGGATCTCTGGGCTGCCACGATAGACACAACTGTGGCGCAACTTAAAACATGGTACACAAACCTGAGGACCACGATAGGCCGGCTGAAGAAACGCGCCAAGAAGAGTGGGTCAAGAGGAGATGTCATTACTGACATGAACAGCACCGAGAAGTGGGTGTAGGATAAGTTTTCCTTTTTGATCCCTTACACTGAGACGGTGGATGCCAGAAACGTGGCCTCCTTTGCAGCAGCAGCAACAAGTGCCGCATGGCGTCATGAGGTATAGTTCCTGAGTGCGAAGGCGTCATCCCCCAGGATGGAGAAGGGCATGTCTTGGTGGTCATCAGGGCTTGCAGTCAGAGGGCAGTGTGGGGGAGTCCTAGGGCTTCCTCTTCCAGGCTGTTGAACAGCTCAGAGTCACCAAATATATGAGAATCCGACATGTGTCATTTTCCACCAAACTCGATCCACACAAACTTGCAATCTGCATTCACCATCGCTAGGATTGGTATCAGAAAAGGCCTTTGTAATTGTAGTACAGACTGCCAGTGTGGTGTGGCTTCTTGATAGCAATGTGTTTGCCATCCAGGGCTCCAATGGCGTGGGGGATGTTCCATCTCTGCTCTTAGCTACGGCTGTCCAGGGTTCGAGGGCCACAGGTAGGCTAAACACATCATCTTTGTACGCTTGCACAATTGTCTGGCACACTTCTGGAACTATCTCTGAGATACTGGACACTTCACACCTGAGGGCATACGCAAGGGACCGATAGTTGTTTCCAGTGACAAGGTGACTCAATGTCACTGCCAGTCAGTCCAGGTGAGAGGGGTTTCCTGGAACTTCACCGAGACTTTACCGAAGAGCTGTGGTGTTAACCTGGTGTATTTTTGGAACGCTACTGGATCTTCCAGCCACAATCGGGTGTCTATGAGGCTGGAGAACTGGCCAAGCTGTTGTCTCCTCTCCTCTCCTCTAAGAGCCATGGTCGCAATCAGCACTGCCTGACTGCAGCTCTCTTGGCCCTTTGTGGTTGGGTTGTGGTGGGTCTGGCTGCTGCTCGTCTTCTTCCTCTCTGGTGATAATGTAAGCATGGCAGAAGTTGAGGATGATGACAACGTGACATTTTCAGTGTTGAGGATGATGACAACGTGACATTTGCAGTGTTGAGGATGATGACAACGTGACATTTGCAGTGTTGTGGATGATGACAACGTGATATGTGCAGTGTTGAGGATGATGACAACGTGACATTTGCAGTGTTGAGGATGATGACAACGTGACATTTGCAGTGTTGTGGATGATGACAACGTGATATGTGCAGTGTTGAGGATGATGACAACGTGACATTTGCAGTATTACTATACTGCAGATGTCACGTTGTCATCATCCTTAACTTCTGCCATCATCAATAACTGTGGGTTATAGTATTCACTCTGTAGAACTGTTCAAGAAACAATTAAGTCCATGGTCAGTCGGGCTGTATATATATCCGTCGGAGTCCAATCGTAGCTCAAATCGTGATCACTCTCGATCCTCATCGTGAAAGACATCGCGACCACAATCGTATCATATCGCAACAGAGCGCATCGTTTCGTGATGAACGTATCGGAAGGTATCCGAACGTATCTGCACGTACCCGATCGTCCCAAATCGGGGACCCCGATCGTGATGATCGTGTCACATCGAGACCCAATCGTGGACTCAATCGGGACAATCCTATCGGAACGTATATGATCGTATCTGAACGGGAGACCAGATCGTGACAGATCGGGGCACTTGAAATTGACCAATCGTGACCATATCGCATCCAAGCGCACCAGATCGCACCAGAACGTATCGACTCGCATCACCTCGTATCTAAACCTGAAATTTCAGAGAAGTTCCACGATCAGCTACAAATGGCCAATCGTGGCGTTCGTAACGGGTCGCACGATAGTGGGAACGCCGCATAAAGCCTGCGTTACAAATCCAAAGAGTCGCCGAATTTCAAATCCGCCAGGGAGTCGAGCGTATTTTTCCGCTTGAAATCTACCCCGTCACATATTGGACGGGGCTCGGGAGAACCATATAATAATGGACATCAGTGATCAGAAATCAGGCACCCATCAGTAAACAAAAAAATTCGAGCGAAAATCGCTGAATTTTGAAGCAGGTTTCGGTGCCCTGCGAACGTCGGCCGACTCCTAAAAAAACGCGGCGGAGCCCGTAGTTATCGAGCAGACACCGGCCGTATTCCTGGCGAAAATGCCCTTTTGAGCTCGCAGAGAAGTCGGGCGGACTCCGTTTTGGAAATGTGACGGCCCCTTAATGCCTGCGTCACAAATCAAGCGGACTCCGGCCGAATTTGTGGATCGCCAGAGGTCGCCGAGTTTTAATTCCGCCAGGGAGTCGAGCGTATTTTTCGCTTAAAAATATACCCGGTCACATAATGGACGGGGCTCGGGCGGAACCTTTGAACACTAGTGTTCAGATATCGTCCGGGGCCCGCCGGTAAACAAATGGTAGTCGGGCGATACCTGCTCAACATACGGGTGGGCGCCGTCCAAGTTTCGGTCGATGATAAATAGGTCTGTCCGTGCCCGTCCGACAACCGGGCGACGGCCGGGTGAGCTCCGGGTGACGTCCGGGCGTGCTCCGGTCGACGCACGGGCGGGCGTCTTCCGTGGCCAGGGGCCAAATTCCTGAGTTGGCAGGAGGAGCCCAGCCGGGGCCCGTAGAAGCCGCCCGACCGCGGCCCGACACCCGGACGAAGTGCGCTCGAAGCACGCGTGATTTGTTTACAATTCGGGCGGTATACGGGAGGAGGTCGTTCGGGTATCGTAGGGAGCCCATGCGACGGCCGCGCTGCTCCTCTGACCTCCCTCCGAATTTAAAGCCTCAAATGGTCTAAAAACGTCAGATTGCCGCCCGAATATCGATCGAATACCTGCCGATGCCCGAGCGATCTATGGGCAACCTGTTTACGAGCTCTGCGACCTCAAAAATCGGCGTTTGAAAATCGCTGATTTGGGAGCAGGTTTCGGTGCCCTGCGAACGTCGGCCGAACCCTGAAAAACGCGGCGGAGCCCGCAGTATTCGCGCAGACACCGGCCGTAGTCCTGGCGAAAATGCCCTTTTGAGCTCGCAGAAAAGTCGGGCGGGCTCCGTTTGTAATTTGTGACGGCCCCTTTACATGCATTAATTCGACACCTTTATATTATTCTAATCAACAACTCAACAACTACCGTATGAGTAGCCAACTTTTTTTTTTTAAACATCCAAGTTTTGTTGGGCAAGGCCTTATTATATCTTCCGAACCGTAAATGCAGAACCTTAAAGGGATCTATTAACAGTGTCCAAATCCACAAAAACTTCAATAGAAATCTAGTGGTTATCTCATACCTTGCTGCATTCGTATACATGGTATAATATACCAATGGAAGCATGGAACCGGTTTCGAATTGTTCGTATTTCCCTTGCGTTAGAAAGATATTTACGATTAAAGCGTTCAGATTTTTAACTATCCATTGAATAGTCATAACTGTTTACAAAGTCAGTACAATAAGTTAGCAAAAACCACTTAGAATGTTCGCTCATTACTCGGCCAAATAACATCCATTTGACGTAAAATGTTCACACATTACTCAGAGGACAAATCAGATCACAAAACTACACATTATACCAACCATTAATCACCTTTTGCACATGCCAACACAGTTACTAGATCCCTTTAATATCTTCCGAACCGTAAAATGTAGAATCCTTAAAATGGAACATGCACTATCCCATGAGGCAGAGGTCTGTGGACCCACATTCTCGCCGCCAGGGAAATTAATCACTTATATAGATCGGACTTTTTGTTAATAAACTTGGCGAGGAACACGTATGTCTACAGTATCATGAGCTAGGCACGGTTATATACGTCCCTAAAGGCATGAAAGGTGGATAAACCTGTGACAAAAGTAAACAGTTCGTTGTTTTTATTTTGTGAATTCCTTAATTTTCTCAACACCGGGAAGGGGTGTCAGTGTAAAACACGAGACTTTTAAACATGGCGAGAAACGGTTATATTTAAAAATATCATGAGCTATAATTAGCGTGTGGTAAAAGTAAACATTTTGTTTTGTATTATTTTGTTTTGTAATCCTTTAGTTTTTCAACACCAGGGCAGGACGAGGAAGTAGTGTTACAGAAATAAACTTTAGTGTGGGCGTTAGTATCGAATCTATACTGACACAAATTACCCAAACGAAAGGGCAAAATGTTTGTCAGTGCAGCCAGTATACCCCGCGGCCATGCATGTCCAAAGAATTATTAGAATGATATTGGTTTCTCTCACCCCCCCCCCCCCCCCCCCCCCCCCTCCTCCCTGTGTAAGTTGGCGTGACAAAAAACGTAAACAAAACATAAATACAAACTTTACCAAAAGTGTAACGTGCATCTGAAGTAACATTGTACTGAGAACATTAATACATAGTTTCAATCAAGTTCGGGCTAATACATGTATAATTTTCCTCCCGATAGCTACAATTATCTTTTTATTGAAATGTATGGTTAGGGTTAGGCTACAGTTTGGTATACGAGTTTTGGTTAGTGTTTATTATAGGACAATGAACCCCAATTGTTTAGTACACATATGTTACCATTTTTCCAGTATTCTTCATGTCACACTTTTCTATTCCCCAAACTCATGATAATTATGTTGTGTACAATGCATTCTACAAAACATATATTGAATTCAAACAAAGGGTAAACATTAATTTTGAGAAAATTGTAAAAAGATTGAAATGTTGTGTACAATGCATACTACAAAACATATACCGTATTGAATTCAAACAAAGGGTAAACATTAATTTTGAGAAAATAAAAAAAAAAGATTGAAATGTTGTGTACAAAATATATGGGAAGTAGTCCACAACTTTGCCAGAGTGCATTGCCCTATTTAGTCACTCGTAGAAATAAATGGCTATTTTCAAAGAGCCTTAAGCCCGGCGCAGACAGAGCCGACTCGACCCGATCCGACTGGTTTTCAGTCAGGCTAGAGTCAGTTTCGCTCAGTCGGAGCCGATTCAACATGTTGAATCGGCCTCGATTGACCTTTGACTGGCTCTTGATTGGAAAGACCGGAGTCCTGAGGCAGGGCATACTGAGTTAATCAGGCGGAAAATCATTCGGATCGGGTCGCGTCGGCTCTGTCTGCGCCGGGCTTTAGTTTTATTTCTTGACCGATAATTCTCAAACTTTCAGAGACTATTCATCCTATTTAGTGCATCTTTCAGTGCATTCGACGATTTTCTTTCTTGATTTCATTGTCCTTTAACAATTCGTGTTTGTATATGGTTACTTTAAACAAAATTAACAGCCAGGCAATTTTCGCCGGAACAATACCAGGGAATCAATTTGTTTTGAAGATGTTGATGGTAGAGCATCGGAAAGTCAACTGGCTGTCCCTGCATGGTTCAAAACCATTGTCGAACATGTCAAAAAAAGAGGTTTGCGTTGCTCTTCATAATAATCATTATTTTGTCATAATGTTAAGTTAAAATATATTTTTTTTTTAAATGCCAACTATAATTTTAAAGCTGCGTTCACATTGGAGCGAATATTCGCGGCGGAAAAGTGTTCACACCAAGCGAATGCTCGCCTGGTTTATGCAACTATAGGTTTGAGTCGATCAAGAAGAAAATGCGCTTTAGCCATTAGCAAAGACATTAACAGAAATGTAATTGAATATTTTAGACACTCTCAATCTAAGAATGCGCTAAATAAGATAGATTACACGAATATAAGTTTGTCTTCTCCTTCAAAACCATATAATTATGTATATAAAATGGATAAAGTAGCAACATGTCCAAACGATAACCCATAAAAATGTGTCCTTTTTTTTTCTTCCTTTTTCGGCATGATGGAAGCGAGTTCGGGCGCAGCGGGAGATGTCTCTTGGGTAGACGTGGCGGTGGAAAGCGGGCGAGACTGGCTGGCTGTCGACTCGAAGGTTTTAACCAATACAATGAAAATATAACCTGAAACGATGCGTTTTATTTAGTTTAAATAGGTCTTTAATACCCACGCATTACAGATGGTAGAACACAGGTTCATATAAAATGTATTTATACCTGTATTATATTTATTCAAGTGATATATACCGAGTGACTTTGTTGACATGTGCAAACACTTCCGAAGGTTTGATACAAATGTGTATAATCTGTGATCGGATATGTGTCCACTTAAAATGATGTGTAACATTCTATGGTAAATGAATGTCAAAATGCAAAGTGATATTCGCTCATTCCTTGCACTAAATTTGTACACAGTTTATAAAGTCTCCACTAGAGTCTTTCAAAATCAAATCCGAACACTTCAATCATACATATACCAGTATAACGAAAGAGAAATTTGGCAAACCAAAATCGGTTCCAGGCTTCTATTGGTAATATACGCATAATTATCACAAAGAGGTATGTATATGAGAACCGAGTTTTAAGTAATTTGTGTGGATCTTTACAATATTACTAGATCCCTTTAAAGTTCTACTTATAATAACATTGCACAATATGGAATGCATTCTATGTCGAGATTTTAAAGGCGGGCATGAGATGGTTTGCTTCGGAATCGAGTATTTTTATGCCATTGATAGAATTATATACCGGAAAACAACGCCGGAAAAGATGCGCTCCTTTCAGCATGTTCATCTAAAATGGGCTTACTATAATACAATACCAGGCATGAAAATGAAATGAGATAATCGAATACAGAATGTAAACGTTAAACGTTGTCATATATATATCAGACTAGAAAGAGAGAACGAGGGTAAGTTCAGTTAATTAAAAACATGCGTCTTTTATGATACATTTTTAGCTCGTGTAGTCTGCATGAACGGTGGTGGTTGAGAAAGCGAGCGGGCTGGCTGCGGCGCCAAATCGTGCACATGATGCTGTACCGGAAACCACCGCCAGCGCCATAAAGCAAAGGACGATCCATTTTTTATGGACTGAACAACAAATATAATATATATATATATAACGTTGGCTCCATATCATATATATGGTTTGCCTTTCTTTTTTTTTTAGGGGTTGCAATGCAGCGCAATGCACAATTAACAGGAAGCTATTGCGAGGAAAGAGGTTTTTAATGACCCGAGTATAAAAAATAGGCCTATACACATAATTTCGAAGGATGACACAGCTTCCACTATAATTTACCTTGGTCGAGTAACTGTTGCTATTTATTTTGATTGACAAATCAAGAAGTCTGTCATCGTAATACCAAACAATGTAATCTTTATAGTACTGCGTCTTCTTAATAGAGATCTTAGTTTTATGGCTGATATTATTTTGATCTGTTGATGGTATGATATACTCCGCAAAAAAAGAAACTGGACACTTGTATAAGACCAAATATTTCATATTCATTTACGATAAAATATATAATATTGTATATCAAATTAAAGATAAAATGACCCTCTTCAATATTGGCACAAAATCCAGATGAAATCATTCATGCATGACTTGTCACGGTCAATTAACCACAGCAAGGTCTGTTTTCAAAAATAGTAAAAATGGAACATCCACTCAACCATATAAATGTTGATAAGCATAATCTAAAACGCTATATTCATAACATGGCATAATTTTTCATTAAAATGTGACTTTTTTCTATCTTCATCTCAATACAAAGTATACATGAAGACAAATTGTGAACGTTATAGATTTTATTTTCATCCAAAAGTAACAAAATGGGTAATTCCATGGCAAAGGTTTATTAGTCGAAACCACAGTTTGTGCCCTTATTTCAGCATGAAAATGGTACAAATTCTTCTCAAGAATTCTACCGTAGTCCATAGATCTTCAAAACCTGATGTCACCCTTGGTCAAACAGTTGGGCAGTCTTTAACATGACATTCTCCTAGGTAACTATAGTTAAAATTGCAGGGACACAAGTCATGAAACAGACAAGCTTTATGCCTCTGATACAGACCAGTATGATGAAGCTCTCATAACCTGGCCCTGTTTTATTGACAAATTTGTATTTTCAGAGTTTGTTCATAACAATAAAGTTAAATAATGTCATAATTTACTTGCCCCGCACATCTTGTTTTAAGTGAAACGCTTACTATCATTTCAGTCGAATGGTTGTGGTCCTCCATTGTTTTTGCTATTTTGAAAACAGACCTTGCTATTGTTAATTGACCATGGCATTTCATGCATGAACGATTACACCTTTAATTAAAACTGCATGTAGAAGACTAAATTTCCTTTAATTTGATATATGATAATGTACACTTTATCGTACATTAATATAACATATTTCGACTTATACAAGTGGTCCAGTTTCTTTTTTTTGCGGAGTATACTAAATCAATTGCCTTCATGATGATGTGAGGTCTGGCGATAACACTTCGGCGGCCAACATGACCCCAAAAGACTTGACTATGTGTAAAGCGCTTAGAGATGATAGTTTTGTATCACATGAGGCGCTATATAAATCGAACCTATATATTATCATTTTATCATTTAAATCTAAAAACGGAAGAGGCCATCTCTTTTGTATGAAGGTCATTTGCCCATATCATTCCCGCGTGAGCATTATTGATAAATTACCTCGAAATACTGTTTTTATTTAAATAAAAACGGCTAAACGTATCGTACAAATCACGTCAAAGTAAGTAATGCAGCATTATACATTGTTATATCAAACTACAAAATAAAACATCCAATACCTTAACTTACTATTATTGTAGTCATAATAACTAACCTTGAAAGTATTGTAAATCAAATATGTAAGAGAAAAATTAATAAGCATTGAAAACTAAGGGGTTTCGGGAACGAGCACCGCACTAGTGTTTTCTATAGCTCATGCGGTAGAGCGCTGGTCTAGCAATCCGGAGGTCTCGGGTTGAATCCCGGAGGAATCCCATTTTCTTTTTCAATTATAGTATATAATTCTGGTCATTTTTTTTTGTATCTGTTTGAGAGAAATTTATCGTTACATTTTGAAATATGCCTGAAAACCAAATTACAAACTAGATCACAGTGACTATAGACACCTATAGCAATCCCTGAAAGAATGTACCGTGTTTAAAACAAAAAAAAATTATAGGAAACCATGCCATATAATAATGCAAATAACTGCGTACAGCCGTGGGAGCCAAATAGACGCTGGGAAATTAAAAGGTATAATCTTACATACAAAAAATGACTAGTAAGTTTTCACAAGCCACACACAAAAACCAAATATTGTACACCTATAAGAGGTTTCGATAATAAAAATGCTCTATATATTAAACTATGATTGCAAGCGGTGCGTATATTCTAGACAATGTTGGGGGTTTTTTTAACGTCTCCTTATTCATTCATCCACAATTATGATGAATGAATCTTGAAACTGAAAATATACACATTTGTATTTTATTTGTTCGGTTGTTTGTTTAAAATCTCTTATTCATTATTTTCACAAAGTTGACGATATCTTGATACTAGAAACCGACATTCAAACAAAATGGTATTCTTTTGTTCGGTTGTTTGGTTAACATCGATATACTATCATTCATTCCGAGTGGTGAATGGAATTGACTGAATTTTTATATTCCATCTAGTCTAACTATGTCAGAACGAATTCTGCGGAAGAAGGAAGGGAAATTTAAAAATATAACAATGGAAAGCGAACAGTGATTGAAAGTACTCGCTCGCGCAATGCATACATTAGTATCGAGATAAATCGTAGGTACGGCGTTACGCTACTACCATCATTATCGTGGCTATTGTTTGACAACCGCCCGCTTTTAGACTTTTTTTTTGGTCTTATTTATCCAGGTTAGCCTCTTCAGTGCTTTAGTGCATTTCATTATTAAGTTTTACATCGGCCATCGGAAACACATCCGCACTTTTATGTGCACTCTCTCCACTCCCTGTGGAGCATTCAAGCAGGTGCTACTTTATAATGCACTCATGCTTTACACACCCTCATTCATGCCAAATATAGAACGCCCATGTTATTATGTTAGTTGTTGTATGTGGTATAATATAAATTATAACATCGATCACAGCTTCAACCAGAAAGTAGGAAAGATAAACAGAATCTGCAATTTGAGAAAAGGCATACCAAATATAAATACAATTTAATGCCAGTAGACATGACACTGTGAAAACTATTAAATGGTGTCGCTTGCGCAATACTCATGCAAGCCCATGTTGGCGTTTTATATGGGGGACATTCTATGTATTTTTAATACTTTATAATATGTCGCTTTGTTTTGTCTTGTTTGGTCATATTATTGGGGACACATGCGCCTTTAGCTAGGCAACTGTGTACCACCCCCCCCCCCCCCCCCCCCCCCCACCCCCTCCCCTCCATTCCACACCAATAAGCGAATGGTATCTTGGTACCTTTTTTTTATTTGGGAAGTTTTGAAAAGCGCGCACACGATGATACTGTATGTATTACGTTGCAGCAACTGTCAAGTAAAAAAACACGGGATACACCCCGGGAGGGGCACTCGAATTATTTTTTGACGGGGGTGTGCCTCACGGAACTCTGAAATGGTGGTCTGAAGAGCTGACTACAAGCACAAAATATAGGGTCTTTGGAGCTACAAAACCCTGAAACGGGAGTTAAGGGGTCTAAGGAGCAGACTAAAACTACAAAATACATAGACTTGGAGCTACCAAAGACCTTACGGAAACCCTCAAAAAGGCTCAAATGGTGGTCCAAGGAGCCGAACTAGAAGAGAATAATGGACTTGGCGCTAGTCAAATACATAGCTATAGCCAAGTCATTCCGGGGGTCTATGGAGCCGAACTAGAAGAAGAATAATGGACTTGGCGCTACTCAACTACCTAGCCAAGTCATTCCGGGGGTCTATGGAGCGGCAATTTCTGAAAATCGGGTATCTTTAGAGCTGCGATCGGGTGTGAAAAGGGGTTCTTTTAAGCGGACATACCCGTCTTACATTATACATGAGTGCCCCCCCCCCCCCCCCCCCCCGGGATAACACTGGCCTGACGCGCTTGCCATTTTCTCCCCTAAAGTGTTCTGTCTATCGGGGGTCTATCGTTATAGTCTCCTCCGTCACCATAATATATACGATACGAGTTTAGATCCCAATCTACTGAAATCTGACGTTGACCTTGGTTGTTATTGCGCGCCATTAGGTGAGAATTTTCTCCCCCTCCGGCTTCACTTTAGTGACAGCTCCGTCGTGTGAATGTGTGGGATTTGGGGTTCATCAAAATACATCGTGTACACAGATAACGCATCTTTTATAGCTCTGTTTTCATTTACATAGTTCGATATGAAAGTTATGATTTACTGTTTACAATAAATACACGTTCATATTCATACGGCATAATATGTCGGTATTATAGGCGTACGAGGCGGGGAGTGTGGGGGGGGGGGGGGGGGGGGGGGGGGGGGGGGGGGGTAGGTTGGCTGCAACCCCCCCCCCCCCCCCCACCCCCCGAAAGTTCGGGAAAAGGGCACCTCAGATTTTTAGCAAAACCATGATATATTCGGGAAAACTCGTGTCATAATGCGTAAATGCGACCAACATAATTATGTCATAATTATTCGGACCATCAAAACAAAAATTCGGGCATCAGAGTGTGAATAACTTTTTTTCACCCTTTTCTTTTTTTTCCTTTTTTTCTTTTTGCATGCTCGTCAGGTGGAAAACGGGAAGGGTGTATTCGGTCAAAAGACCTCGGCCCCCTGACAAGTGTGCCCGTAAGCATTGATAAGTATGGCGAGTATGGCGAGTCTGTTTGGTTTAGTAAGCGTTGGTAAGTATGTTTGGTTTTGATAGGGACCTTGGGAGATTTTAACGTTACTCTTTGAAGTATTAAAGGGTACCACCACCCAAAAATAATATTCTTACTAAAGAAAGGTAACATCTTTAGTATTCCATTCCATCAACAAGTTCAAAAAAATATATAATTGGAAAACGCATCACCATTCTAAAGCATGCGTTCATGCGGTCTGAATTGCGAAGACTAATGTGTGCAGAGCGAACGAATCGCCCGGGAATCTATTGTCTACAAACGTACGCGTGAATAGCATTGGCGCACTCGCAAATGGTTGGCCCGTATGGAACCAGGAAATAGTAGTGGTTCCGTAAGTGGTGATAATTAATTGCTTTGTTTATGAATTACAGAACCCTTTGCAAAATGTTGGGTATCTATTTGATATCACAAAACGGTACCAAAACATATAATAATGTGTTGTTCTTTGCCTGGTGGTCCCCTTTAAGTCCGTGAGATAAGAGTGACGCGTTTGCGTCACCAGCCATAATGCCTAGCTTCAGAGGATCAGCATTTTGTTCTTTATACGCGATGAATAGGGGGCAGGGGGGGGGGGGGGGGGGGTATTGAGCTGAGAGAATAAAATCAGGAAGAACGGGTAACAAACCTTTTACTTAAAGCCAAATAACAGTATTGGGAAAGTTACCAAAAGCATTCATATTGGTGAAACTATTTGATCAATATTGTTGAAACAATATTTTTATAAAGGGTTTTGTGGTAAAAATCCAAACATTAGTGTCTTTAAATTCAGAAATATCGGTTGAAACGTCAATGCACGCCGCCAGCACGCCGCTGAGATTGGGCCTAAATTCGCTGCCCGTTCGCCCCTCTCCGCCGGGCTGGGTAGTGATGGCTATTCGGTCGACAAGTCCGCATGCCACTCACACATGTGGTTGTATAGCTTTTGTAATTCAGCGCGGTTGAATTGAATTTATGGTTGACATATTTTGTTTTATTACGAAAATTGTATTGCTCAAAATAGTCAATTTCAAAGCGGTTTTTGTCAAACCTTTACCATAACAGATAAAGATTCTTTCACATGGTATACTATAGGTGATAAAAGCTATCCCTGGCTAGACGATATACAGGGTTGGCCCCCAAAAATGGAACAGGGAATGCCTTCCCAGAATATAGTAACAAAATGATTATGTCCATCGGATAGAGTGTCCTTTCCAATGAAAAAAATACCAAGAACAGTAATTTTGGACGAGTAGTTTTTGTTGTAGGACGTCATAAGTGAGACCATGTCAGGTTCCCATTTTTGTCATTTTGTACCCAGTCACTGCCTGATAAATCGCACTTCCTGCCCGTAATAGCATCGAACATGTATGCCCATTCTCTCGCCACACAGCTGAATGCACACTAACAATGACGCGCGTATTGCTTGTTGTTCGATGATATGACGGGCAGTAAGTGCGATTTATCAAGCACTGCCTTGACAAAAAAAAAGGGAACCGGACATGTTGTCATTCACAGCGCTCTAATATAAAACTACACGGCCAAATTGACTGTTCTTGGTATCGTTTTTCATTTGAAAAGACACCCTATCCGGTGGACATAATCATTTTGTTAATATATGTTGGGAAATGCCTCAAAAATAATATTCTTACTAAAGAAAGGTAACATCTTTAGTATTCCATTCCATCAACAAGTTCAAAAAAATATATAATTGGAAAACGCATCACCATTCTAAAGCATGCGTTCATGCGGTCTGAATTGCGAAGACTAATGTGTGCAGAGCGAACGAATCGCCCGGGAATCTATTGTCTACAAACGTACGCGTGAATAGCATTGGCGCACTCGCAAATGGTTGGCCCGTATGGAACCAGGAAATAGTAGTGGTTCCGTAAGTGGTGATAATTAATTGCTTTGTTTATGAATTACAGAACCCTTTGCAAAATGTTGGGTATCTATTTGATATCACAAAACGGTACCAAAACATATAATAATGTGTTGTTCTTTGCCTGGTGGTCCCCTTTAAGTCCGTGAGATAAGAGTGACGCGTTTGCGTCACCAGCCATAATGCCTAGCTTCAGAGGATCAGCATTTTGTTCTTTATACGCGATGAATAGGGGGCAGGGGGGGGGGGGTATTGAGCTGAGAGAATAAAATCAGAAAGAACGGGTAACAAACCTTTTACTTAAAGCCAAATAACAGTATTGGGAAAGTTACCAAAAGCATTCATATTGGTGAAACTATTTGATCAATATTGTTGAAACAATATTTTTATAAAGGGTTTTGTGGTAAAAATCCAAACATTAGTGTCTTTAAATTCAGAAATATCGGTTGAAACGTCAATGCACGCCGCCAGCACGCCGCTGAGATTGGGCCTAAATTCGCTGCCCGTTCGCCCCTCTCCGCCGGGCTGGGTAGTGATGGCTATTCGGTCGACAAGTCCGCATGCCACTCACATATGTGGTTGTATAGCTTTTGTAATTCAGCGCGGTTGAATTGAATTTATGGTTGACATATTTTGTTTTATTACGAAAATTGTATTGCTCAAAATAGTCAATTTCAAAGCGGTTTTTGTCAAACCTTTACCATAACAGATAAAGATTCTTTCACATGGTATACTATAGGTGATAAAAGCTATCCCTGGCTAGACGATATACAGGGTTGGCCCCCAAAAATGGAACAGGGAATGCCTTCCCAGAATATAGTAACAAAATGATTATGTCCATCGGATAGAGTGTCCTTTCCAATGAAAAAAAATACCAAGAACAGTAATTTTGGACGAGTAGTTTTTGTTGTAGGACGTCATAAGTGAGACCATGTCAGGTTCCCATTTTTGTCATTTTGTACCCAGTCACTGCCTGATAAATCGCACTTCCTGCCCGTAATAGCATCGAACATGTATGCCCATTCTCTCGCCACACAGCTGAATGCACACTAACAATGACGCGCGTATTGCTTGTTGTTCGATGATATGACGGGCAGTAAGTGCGATTTATCAAGCACTGCCTTGACAAAAAAAAGGGAACCGGACATGTTGTCATTCACAGCGCTCTAATATAAAACTACGCGGCCAAATTGACTGTTCTTGGTATCGTTTTTCATTTGAAAAGACACCCTATCCGGTGGACATAATCATTTTGTTAATATATTTTGGGAAATGCCCCGTTCCGTTTTTTGGGGGCCACCCTGTATAACTCAAATGTTTTGCTATGAAAGCATTCGAAAGGGAATAATTCTCATTTCACATATTTTATTCAATAAACTTTCAAATGGAATTAAAACCGACCAAAACCCTTACAAAAATTTGTTGGGGAAGTACCAATACTCAAGTGTACCTTTAAACATAACTCAAGACCATGACATTCAGTGAGGTGTGTGACATCCTACCCTCTAACACCCTTTCCGTAAGCTAATGTCGAAATTTCAAGGTAGACTGATATTTCTGGCAGAGACAAACGAGCTTTTAATTGGCGGAGCTGTTCCAAAGTTTGCACGACACCCATCATCGATACTTCATGCGAAGAGCAACGTGCATTCCGCGAATAACTAGACACCCTTTGGACTGAAGAGGGCATACTTCACGGTTCACCAGCAGAACCGTATCCGTCACCAGCAGACTTAGACCGTCTCTCCATAGGGGTTTACTCTTATATCGGATTTTTACTTTGTATGTAGCGATCCGACCGTCCAGATAGCGGAATATGAAGACTGATTTTTCGGTCTACAGCAGACTGTGCTATATAGACATACAGCTCGGTTTACCGGTAGAGTCCTTTAAATTCCATGTTTTTACACACACAAAAAAGGACTCTATTCACCAGTGCATGATGACCTTTTTTTTTTTTAACCGGCTTATCTAGCAATTTTTTTTCAGAGACGTTTTCTTCGTCTCCCTTTCCTTCAACTCTGTTATTTATCTCTTCTCGTTTGCCTTCTGAATAAAAACATTCTTACAAACAGTCTTATTCTTTCACTTTATCTAAATGTTCCTACAATCATGTGGCTTCAATAGTACTCTCTAAATGTTTTATTTCCCTCGATGCTTGTCCCTGCTTTCTCTGTTTGTTTAGGTCGTTATGTATTGCTCTATTTCGATATTCCATCCTTGATATTGACAAATTGATTAACAAAATTAATTCAATGAGACATGGGCGTAGGGGCACGTTCTTACCAGGGGAGCTGAGGTCTTTTTGCTGAATTTTCGTATTTTCACCCGACAAGCAAAACAAAACAAAAAATCCTCGCCTTTGTGACGCCCCAAAACTCCAGGGGCGTCTGCAGCCCCCCCCCCCCCCAGCCCCCGCCTCCTACGCCAATGCGATAGGAGAGATTCTATTCCTGACAACCATCAAGTCCATTATCTCATACATCAACGAGTATTAGGCATGATACAATCCAGTGTAAACTGCGAACGAATTGTTGGCAATGAGGCGAAACGACCTTGACGCGCTATAATGTCAGATTGGGACATATAGAGTTAGTATTGATTGAGGATCGAATCTCCGATGGGACCCCGCGGTCCTAGCCCTGATGGTGACACAGATAATGTTCAATATAAAGGGGTAGAAGGGTTTAGTTCCAGAAAGCGCTAAATCCACTTTCCATAGAATCGAGTTAACGATATCAGTACATTAATAAGCTACGTAACTATCTTTAATAGAGATACAAATTGTAGGACAAATCACACAATCAAAACTAAAATACGGAACATTCCATTTTCATATTCCCATATGCATGTGTACAAAGTTGGACTAAGAAACCCATTTTCTCCAAAGTAGGAACAGCGGATTTAGCGCCTTTTGGAATTCAGCTCTTCATTTCAAATACACTGAAAAAGATGTCTGATGTATTTAGAAGAGTCGACACGTCGCCAAGTATCAAGCACGATATGAGAATCTGTATAAACTTACAACAAATTGTTGGTAACGAACGACCTTACCAAGGTGACTGCTGAAGCTATAACCAAAGGTTCGAATCTCTGGTGAGAACAATATTTCCAAGCCTTGATGGTGACAAAGATAGCGATCAATTTAATGGGTAGATCTCACACTATATTTCAAATACATTTAAATTATGGCAATGCCTAAAGACATGGTAAAAGAGTCGACACGTCATCAAGTATCAAGCATGATATAAGATTCACTGTATAAGCTGCGAACGAATAGTTGGCAATCATGCGAAGCGACCTTGACGCGCTGACAGTTATTAAAGCTCACTAAAGGTTCGAATCCCTGGTGGGAACGATCCCCAAGTCCTCGTGGTGACGGAGAATTATATCGCTCAACTTTTAGGGTAGAATATGTACTCTTTTTGAAATATTTCTTTTTAAATAATCTATGGAAGAATTTACATGTTCTCAAGTATCGAGTAAGTTGTAAGTTCTAAAGTAAAGTGTGATTTTGTAATGAGGCGAAACAACATTGACGTGCGTTTATGTCAGATTGGGGTTCGAATCCCCCGTGAGAGCAAGTTCCAACCGCTGATGATGACAATGATACAGTTCAAATTAAGATTGGGAGGGGGGGGGGGTTACATTCAGATGAAGATTAATGTTGACCAAGCTACCAGAGGTCCAGTCCGCTTCTGCAGCTGTGCATTGGAACTGTTGAAAGAACCATAAAGAACTTTGGCCTGACTTTTGACTTGACTTTGTCTCGTCATTGTATTATATCCATCTAGAGCGAAGAATCACTTATACAAAGGAATGTGTGGTAATGAGGCGGAACAGCCTTGACGTGCTGACGTCAGGTTTAAGGTTCGAATCCCAAGGGAGGCATCGCGAGTGTGACAGAGGTGACATTTCCGTGATTTAGATGGAGAAATGGATGAGCGTCGGAAAATACATTCCCTGATGTAATATAACAGGACTACGAGTATAATATACTTAGGACGGTTATAGGATGATTGTCTCTTCACAAACTTCCCCTTATCACATCATATTTATTTTAAAAAAATTGGTTTAGCAGATGTTTTCTGCATTTATTGAAAAATCAAATACAGCATATTCAAATAACAATACAAGTATATAATATAATTGATTTACATAAAATGTGACAATTGATATACACAAAGAATCAGGATAAATGCAGAGGCAAACTATCATCAGCATGAATGCTTGAGTCGATAGCAGCCACACTCTAAAAAATAACTAGTCAAACTGACCAGAAACCTAGTCAGCCGGGCACCTGCACTATTTCTAGTCAAAATGATCCGGAAAATCTAGTCAAATCAATGATGTTCTAATTTTATATTGCCTTTGTATACAGAAATTTTTTTTTTACAAATTATACTCAATAACGTGAAAAAGCTATTGAGTATAATTTGTGAATATTTTTCTGTATACAAAGACAATATTAAATTAAAACATCAATGTATTTGATTAGATATTCCGGATCATTTTGACTAGAAATAGTGCAGGTGCCCGGCTGACTAGGTTTCTGGTTATTTTGACTAGTTATTTTTTAGAGTGCAGGAGGGGGGGGGGGGGGGGGGGTACATGGCGCTGTTATAGGAGTATGTAGGAAAATAGAGTGTCACGTATAAGTGATTTTTTTTTTGCAGAAAGTATCTGAATAAAAAAATGATCCAATAACTTTGTCAAAATTTGCCAAATCACTTGAAGCTTCACATTCCAGTTGTACATTGATGATTGGATTATGGTAATAGTTTCGATGTTTCGATGTTTAAAACATGTCACGTGTCTCCCTAATTATGGAGATATTTGAAGAGCTCACTTCCAAAAGGCGCTAAATCTACTTTCCATACAAATTGAGTTAAGGGATAGTTGAGTTTTGGTAGAGAGGGCGCTAGACTACTTATTTTTTTGTGAGGTAATGAAAAACTGAGTGTAAAATTTAAAGAGCATAATATTTAAATAATAAAATCATCTTTGTTTGATCAAAATCGGTTCAAAGACGGCTGAAATATCCATAAATATAACAATTTGTAATAAGCTGGGGCCCCAGGTTTATAAGAGAATTTTGAACCAGCCGTTAAAAAATTCCAAAAAATGCTTCCTCTTTTCAAAAAGTTACAAAATAGGTATTTAAATAGTTGTTGGTAATTTCTCTATCTAATCACTATTTCAACAAAACATCACATGCACAATATTTTATTCAAAATGGTTGAATCCGATAAGTGTTTAGAGAGCGCCCTCTTACGTTTTAACGGCACTTTTGAATGATAACATGATCTTTACTACGTCATTTGTAATTTTGTGTTCCTTTCTAGTTATAACTATTAGTTTGTAATGTAATGATGCACGTTTTGGTTACTAAAATTCAGTTTCACCAAACTGTACTCTCCTTACCAGAACTCAACTATCCTTTAACGATATATCTACATGTATATTCTACGCAGCTATCTAGGAATCCACATTTTGCGACAAATAACTCACTCAAAATCAAAATATAGAAAGTTAAATTTTCATATTCCCATAGGCACGTCCCACGTGTACAAAGTGGGACAAAGAAACCTGTTTTCCTCGGAAGTTGAAAAGTGGATTTAGCGCCTTTTGGTTGAAAGCTCTTCATTTATAAGTGAATGTAAAAGCGTGCCGGGAACGCTTTTTGATTGTATAACAATCAGTAGGTAGTATATAGGTAATACAATTTTACATAAGTTTTCATAATGTTCACTAGTTTGGTGATCAAAGAACACCCCATATAATCTTACGATGATATTGGTACATGACTGAAGTCTCAACAAAATTTAGGAAACATCTTATAAAATAAATGGATCACCTTAGCAACGAAAAGGTATCACTATAATTATGCCAAACAAATTAATACATTGAAATGTGTTTTCTTAATGTTAAGGGGTCAGTTCAGTTTTGGTAGAGAGGGCACTGCACATCACTTTTTTTTGTGAGGTAGATGAACCGAATTTGAGAGAACATGCATCTTTTAATGGCAGAATAAACTTTATTGGTCAAAATCGGTCCAGAAACGGCTGAAATATCAATAAATATATCTGATCTTATAATTATTTAGGGCCCAAATAATTAGTCGATTTTTCAAAAAATTAAAAAAAGCTTACTTTTTCAAACATGTTTTTTTTAATAATTGTTGATGATCTCTCTATTAATCATTATTTCAATAAAACATCACATGCATAATTTTGTATAAACAATGGTTGAAACCAATGCCTTTTTAGAGAGCGCCCTCTGTGTCTTATTGGCTCTTTTTGAATGATAACAGGCTTTTTACTTAGTCGTTTGTAATTTTTTTATTCATTTCGAGCATGGTGGAGTTATAACTATTAGTTTGTAATGTAATGGTAGGCTACAGGTTTTGGTTACTAAAATTCAGTTTGACCAAAACTGTACTCTCTTTACCAGAACTCAACTATCCCTTTAATGTTAAAGTAATGGGCTACAAAGTAATGACATTCTATTAAAGAACTGTATGACAATTATTATAAGCTCATCTTTACTTCTACATTGCTCATTTCTCAGTCCCAAGCAAAAATCAATTCATCGAATCGTTCAAAAACTTGCAAACCTTATTGTACATAGGGGGCGCTAGTCTTCTTTCACGCCATTCGTCTTTGCTCTTTTTCGTCATTTCACGCGCCAAAAGATTTTAGGAATAACGAATATATTGTTTTTCGAATATAATATATAATATTATGTTATATGGCCGAGTAATAAGCGAA
The DNA here is from genome assembly GCA_037951105.1 of Echinarachnius parma. Classification (NCBI taxonomy): domain Eukaryota; kingdom Metazoa; phylum Echinodermata; class Echinoidea; order Clypeasteroida; family Echinarachniidae; genus Echinarachnius; species Echinarachnius parma. The sequence continues at coordinate 327,897 of JBAMJV010000373.1, forward strand.
CATGCTTAGTGATATTCACTAACTCATTACATTGAACATGTACATAGTTATAACAATCCAGCGAACAGTTCAAATACAACATGGCATGAGAGCACCGCTAGAGTTCCAAGTAAGTTTTGAGGATTTGAACAATGTTACTAAATCCCTTAAACGGTAGAATTCCATATAATTCATAGGTCTCGTGGTTTTTTGTTTGCGCTTTCGTTCCAATTTATATTCAAATGCACTTAATACTAATGGATGCATTGTGTACACAAACATTACCATCATCATCATAATCATTGCTTTAACTTTTTTTATGATTATTAATTAATTATTCTACACAAATGCGGAGTATTACTTATCTGAATTATAACCATGCCCCATTTGACACCATTGTGCGTCACACAATTTTGTGGACTTATTGTAGACATTACTCAGTCTTACTCGACAAGTCGACATGTTTTATATCAGGTAATCCAACATCATTCCTTGTGTCAGGGGCGTCGATCCGTTTTTGCGATTGGGGGGGCGAAATTTGAAAATTTTTCCAGAGTGACCACTGAGAGAGCTAAAAGCCCCACATTGGCATGCCCGGAAGTTTTATTATGCGCTCATTGAAAGTGTCTTGATGGCTCGAAGACCTGACTTTGGGGGGGGCACCCACATTTGGGGACAATAATGGGGGTCCTGGGGGCGGAGCCCCCGGAAGCTTTTAGATTTCAGACATTTGCAACTCCTATCATGGGTGTTAAAATTGTATAAAATAGTGAACCTACTCGTAACGTATTTTTAAAGGGCATAGCGAGGAAAAGATTGAGCCTTGCATGAGATGGATCCACGTGATCCTGTATACTATAGAGCCATCGATATAGTATAGGGCATTGGGCTCCCATGAAACTAAGCAAGGGCGTCAACAACTTCTCAAAAGTGGAGGGGAGACATTGCGAGGAAGCGAAGCGACCGAGCGGGGGAGGGTGTGGGAGGGGGTATCCCCCTCCCACAGTAGGGAGCTTTTGTATTTTGGGGCGTGAAATTGTGCGATTTGGTGCACACCTGAGACAGAAATTTCACGTAATATGAAGTATATAAGTATGGAACCAAACATACATAATGACAAAAGGAGGGGGACAATCTCCTCCACTTTAAAATGTGGGGGGACATGATATTCCAAGTTGATTTGCGTTCAGCGCATATGGACTGAATTGACTGAAAGATATATTTCAGATTATTTTATTTTCTGTGACGGTGTGCTATATATAGATGAGGGTTTAATAAACTTCGTTTGAGGTGTGCGTTTGAGGCAAAACAGAGATTTACAGTCCTTTTCAAACTAAAAAACGGCTATTTTGAAGATTAATTATTGATAAATGTGTTTTTCCCCTCTTTGGCATTATATCACTCGATTTTTTTCTTCCTCAATTTCGGAATTATTGGGGGGGCGAAATGATATGTTCGCCCCCCCCAATATTTTCATTGGGGGGGGGGCGACCGCCCCCCTGCCCCCCCAGGATCGACGCCCCTGCCTTGTGTCAAAATTGTATCATCATCATCAACATCATCATCATCATCATCATCATCATCATCATCAACATCATCATCATCATCATCATCATCATCATCATCATCATCATCATCATCATCATCATCCTCATCATCCTCATCATCCTCATCATCCTCATCATCCTTATCATCCTCATCATCCTCATCATCATTATCATCATCACAATCTTCATCAGCAGCAACAGCAGTATAAGCAGCAGCATCATCATCATCATCATCATCATCATCATCATCATCATCATCATCATCATCATCATCATCATCATCATCATCATCATCATCATCATCATCATCATTATTGCTTCGATGATAATCATTCCACAAAATATAAAGTATCACTTACCTGAATAAATTATAACCATGCGGCCTTTAAGTTTTCCACCATCGTATATACGTCAGAGTCGGAGCATTGTACACACTAGACATTACTCATCCCCACTCGACAGTCGTCATGTTTGATATGAGTAATCCGACAATAATCCTTGTATCAACATCTTGTTTCCAACATCGGCAAGTAACGACGGTGCAAATAAGCAAACAAAACAAAAATGGTGAAGTTTACAAATCGTTAACAAACGTCTGTCTTGTTTCCTCGTTCATGTATACTGCACCGATACCGACTAATGTGATGAATAATTATAGTTGAAACTAATGCGGTTGCATGAAAGTTGAGAACACAATCATTAGTTTAAGTCATATTCATAACTAATTCAGCATTATTTTATAGGCGTAAAATTCCGAATTGGTATGAGCGCTGGAAGCCTGGAACGAAGTATAGTCTTGCAGATGAACAGTGTATTATGCGCCTTTGATCTAGTTAGACTTGTTCAACGCGCCACACTATAAACAATCCCTGACAGGCACATTTTGTTGGAACCATCTCAACTCCCAAGTGAGCATAATAACCTTGCTGTTCTTCCTATTAGAAATCACCTTAGAAGGCAACACTCAATAATTATGTTATGCAATTATACATCAATAATAACATAATAATGTTTGTCTATTGTTAATTATAACATTATAATACAACTTGAACAACAACATTAAAATCCAAATTCAATTAGGCAATAACGTGTCACCAACACAAAACAAAATCCGAATTCAATTTATAGGCAATTTAACGAGTCAGGACAAATATTTCACCGGAATCCAATGGCGATCGAGATTCATCCAACTGTATTTATTGTTATTTTTCCATAACGTATATACGTGGCTACAGTTTTATTCAAGAATCGATGAGAAAATAATCATTGAGTTTTGCCAAACCGTATAGTTTAGTTATTCCTAAACAGTCACACTTATCCATTTATTTCATTGTTTAAAACAAAACTTATCACAACATATAAATGCAAATCAAATTACTAATGCATATTTTGTTTCTGCATGCTATACTCAAACTCCCAAGTTTAATACTGGACCTTCAAAATTGGTTGGTGGTTGGGTCAGAGTATTGACCGATAGCTAGCTCGTCCCAAAGTCATTCCTCATACAACGTGGACGTTCAAAGAATTCAAAACAAAATATTCACATTCACATTGACAAATCGAAGCACATGTAACGAAGCACATGTATACTAGATTTGTATTCTCCATTCGTGCCGTTGGTGATTGGTCCGGTCCAACTCTGTTAAATCAAGTTTTCAACAAACTATAGGCTTAACATTCCACGAAGAGAATTTTTATATCCAAACCGGCTGTAATATCATTCCAATTCATGATACATACAAAAACACGACACATTTCGAAGCACCATTATAATACAGTCATAGCAATAGTATACATGCATACCACAAATCTTTGCCAGGCCCACAAACTAAATAATCGACAAAAATAGTCATAGATAGACCTGAAAACGGGTCAGCTTTCAAAGTTTGCCGCATACATCTGTACTTGACTGCCAACGGAACCACTTTACCGTTAACCCCTCATGCAAGTCGAGCCTTGTGTCACGGTTATTAAAACAATATAACTAAACAAGTCCAGAGACGGCGCAGAGATTATACATGCATAGCGCCGTATTAAACTAAAAACGGGATACATTTGAAGAGGACGAAATTTGAGCCCATCTGTCTATGTAATGTTTGACAATACAAGAAGTGAAAGAAATAATAGAAACTTTTTTTAAAAAGGGGATTCCTCGGTGACCTTGGAACAACAGGCGCAAGTTTATTCTTGTCCGATAGTTGACGGGGGCTTTTCTGTACCCCCAAGACAACTGTTCAACTGTTTAGACATCCGTCTGTGTCCCGATCCCCCCCCCCCCCCCTCCCCTAGCCTTTTCTTTCGCCACCTCTCTCGGCCCCATTCTCTCTTTTTCCTTTTCTCTATTTATTTTCATCTTCTTTAAAATCTTACTTCTTTTTAATATATCACAGGTTGTCCACCCCCCCCCAAAAAAAAAATACAAACAAACAAAAAAGAAGCAGGCTTCCTCTTTTCACCCCCCCCCCCCCCCCCTCCTCTTCTTCCCTCTCCCTCATTCTCTCTCATATTTTTCATCTTCTTTAAAATCTAACTTCTCTTTAATATTTCAAAGCTTCTCCCCTCCCCAGTCTTCGTCTGTTCACCCTCCCCCCCCCCCCCCCCACCCCTCCCTCTCTCCCTCCCTCTCTCCCTCTCATCAGTTCTCTACATTATCTCCTATCTCTATAGAATATAATGTACTTATTTCTTTGTTGGTTATTACTCTCTGGAATAAATTAAGTATAGTCTTATTTGTAACATGGTGCGTGAAGTATATCCCATATAATGTGTGTTTGGTTTGATGTTATCTCCTCGGCATGAATGACAAATACACACCACCGTGTTTACCCAAGCATTCCTCGCTGCAATGTCAAATCCGACACCTCCTTTCACGCAAGACACTTTATTATGAGACTGGGGTGAAATCAACCCTCTAAAAAGTTACTTAAACTTTAAAGGGATAGTTGAGTGTTGGTAAAGAGAGTACAGTTTCGGTCAACTGAATTGTAGTAACCAAAACCTGCACCGTTACATTACAAAAAAACAGTTATAACTTCACCATGCTCAAAAGGAATACAAAATTACAAATGACTAAGTAAAAAACCTATTATCATTCAAAGAGAGCCGTTAAAACTGAAGAGGGCGCTCTCTAAAAACGCATGTGTTTCATCCATTTTGAATAAAATATCGTGCATGTGATGTTTTGTTGAAATAGTGATTAGAAAGAGAGATAATCAACAACTATTTAAAAACCTCCTTTGTAAATTTTTGAAAAGAGGAAGCAGTAAAAAAAAATTAACGGCTGGTTCAAAATGATCGAATAATTGTGGGGCTCCACAATTATTACAAATGGTTATGTTTATGGATATTTCAGCCATTTCTGAACCGATTTTCATAAAATAATGTTTATTCTGTCATTAAAATCGTTTGCTCTTTTAAATTAGACATTCAGTTTTTCATTATCTCACCAAAAAAAAATATATTTTGTGTAGCGCCCTCTATACCAAAACTCAACTATCCCTTTAAAGGGATCTAGTAACATTGTCAAAATCCTCAAAAATTTTAAATGCTATTGAGTAAAAAGTATCATTCTCCTGTATCGATATAGCGCGGGTCGTTCGTGTTACATAATGAAATATGTTAACATCACGTGACTGAGGTTAGCAAATCAATGACTCGTATTTGACCAAGTCAGATAACATGATTTTATACGGCTCAATCGTAACCAAGAACTTACAAGAACGTTTTATCCATTTCTCGCTAAAAAATAAAACCCAACACCCCTTTTCAAGCAAGAATTACCTGATATAGAATTAGCCTTCTCATCATATTTCAAAAGATCAGAAATTGTCGTCCTTTTGTAAAGCCAAAAGACTATGAATTGAAACTACCCAATAGTGGACTTATATTAAGACTCGACATTTACACTCTGCTTTAGAGGCATGATCAAATTTAACTTGGATTTTAGCCTTGATATTTTGTGGAATTGTTATCATTCCGCGTCCCGTCTCGATTAAAAAAAACATGCAGTTACCATGGCAACAGATTCATGATTTGTTTTAATTTTTTGTTTTTATTTGATTATTTTTATCTAGTGACCCGTTGCAGGTTCCAATAACATTTAGCCATTCATCGCAATAATATTTTTGGTACGAGAAAAAAAAAGCTACCAAATTCCGTCCCGTCGCATTTTCCATACTTATATTATGGCTTTGACACTCAACTGACTGTATTCGCTCGATTCAATGTATGCCGTAGCGCCCTCTAAGTTGCAACAACCTTGTTGTAAACGTTTAAAATTTGTATACGTTTATTTGTTTGTTTGTTTGTTTGTTTGTTTTTTGTATGCTATTTCCGTTTTTTATTTCTGCATTTTCAATATAAAAATTATTACAATAATCACTGTAAAAATAAAATAAAATTCTATTCTAAAATAAAAGATAATCAAGGGGTTATCAAAAACCACCAAAAAAAGAAGTTAAATTTACTTATTATTATGATTCATAATAAAAATGAAGAGGTGTCAAAGACTGTTATCCTTATGGTGCGTAAGATTCTTGAAGTACGTGACATCAGTCTCTCTGATCAGAACGAGCATTGGAATAGGTTATTGGGAAGTACCACCTTCAACCGACCACGCGCGTTTGGTGACTCAGCACCGGCCGGTCTAGCAAACTAGCAATCCAGGCGTCTCCGGTTTTATGTATACAAGGAAAGCTGCGTCACTTCGTGTGATCCTTCACACTTTCTTTTAAATAACCTGATTTGTTTTATTCTTCGGCTTTGTGTCAGGGTATAGTGGAGTAGCTAGAATGTTTTCAGTCGAAGGGTGGCTCACCAGGGGGCCCAGTGCCCAGGGGCCTGATATACTGACCAGCGGCATAATTGTAACATGGTAATTAGCATCATTAGCTCTAGCCTTTTAGCAAGGCCTCGCTGCAGGAACGACTTATCGCGGAGGGGGAGACTATCCCTGAGCCGCGTTACCATTCAATGTGATAGTCGCGCTGTCCAGTCGTTCCTGAAAAGTGCATACTATACCGTGAATTCAACTCAGCTCGGACGAGAGGCCTTGTCAAAAGGCTACATTAGCTCTTACTCATCGATGTCAATATGCTAGAATGACATACAAATCAACAGAACGTAGCAGAGCACACATACCGCCCTTACTCGTTGAACCGTTAATGATTACACAGACATGTCTAGAGATCAGTGAAACTATAGGGCTGGTTCTGTCTCATGATCGTGCTATTGGCCACTGCATTTCCGTGAGGAGGCACAGGTTTTCACTCGACAAGCAAAAACAACAACAAAAACAAAACTTACGTTGAACATGTTGAAGGTGCCCCGAAATTATAAAGTTTGAATCCCAAATGCCATCGGATTTTGCCGATTTCCTGTACATTCACTTTTTGTATCGGGGCACATGGGCTCCCCGTATAGCTACGGCTCTTGTGTCAGATTTATATAATGTTGCTTTGACTAAAGTATAACTGACAAACCTTTAACGTATTTATGCTTTTATAATGAGGAGTTGATGTTTTTACGCAAGCTATATAACACAGACTGTGTGTGACTCATCAAGCATTCAAGAGGGTTAGTATAGAATACCTGGCGGGCACGGGCGTAGGGGAACATTTTTTTCTCAGGGGGGCTGATGCCTTTTGCCCGAATCATTTTCCTTCCCGCCTTTTCACATGACAAGCAACAAAAAATAAAAGGTCCACGCCTCTATAATATATTATATTATATTATATGATCCCTGAAAATTATATGTTTTCTATGGTTTTGTCAGAGAATGTTCATGTTATTTTGACCTAAAATTATATGAGTTTCCGAATTTGACACGAGTTTGTCCGAATAATTATGATTTTTTTTTTGCAAGAATAATTATGACATGGATTTGCCCGAATATGACATGGATTTGCCCGAATGTGGCATGGTTTTGCCCGAATGTGGCATGATTTTGCCCGAAAATGACACATTTCGCCCGAATTCAAGGTGCCTTTTGCCCGAATATGGCCGTTTTCAAAACTCCAGGGGTCTGCAGCCCCCAGGCCCCCGCCTCCTACGCCTATGTCCAGAAGTACCATTCCAAGCCATGCCAATCGTGCCAATGGTGGCCTAATGACGCAATAACGCGTGTCATACAAACTTAAAGGGATAGTTGAGTTTTGGTCAAACTTAGTTTTAGTGACCAAAACCTGCACCATTGTGGTACAAACTAATATACATGTATATTATAACTCCACCATGCTCGAAAGGTATACGCAATAACAAACGACTAAGTAAAAACCCTGGTATCATTCAAAAAGAGCCTTTACAACTCAAGATGGCGCTCTCTAATTGGTTTTAACCATTTTCATACAAAATTGTGCATGTGATGTTTTTTAAATTAATGATTAAATAGAGATATCATCAACAACTATTTAAACACCTATTTTTTTCTTCTTTTCAAAGAAGTATAAGCTTTTTTTGTCTTTTTCTAAAAAGTCAAGATGTCCCCCGGCAGGGTAGACTTATGAATAAAATATTTTGAAATCAAATTTTTTACAAATATGAGAGCATTCGAAAGGGAATGATTCTCATTTCACATGTTTTATTCAATGAACTTTCAAATGGAATTAAAACCAACCAATTATAAAGTGTCACGGGGCATTTCGGAAAGTACCAATACTCGAGTGTACCTTTAACAAAACAACGATTACAAATGAAGTATCATCACCGTTGATATAGGGCACTTGCCGAAGGACGAACGAACCTATCTATCCTATATAATATGTTATTGTTATTTTGGAGGTGAAATACATTATCACTCAGTAGAATTACGTGCATGATTTAAATTTGTTTTCACATTTTCATTTATTTCCACTTAATTGATCCATTAACTTTGTGAAAATTCAACCAAAATCACTTGGAGCTTTCACACTTCTCTTGTACCTCGGTGTTTGGCTTATGATAACAGAATAATGAAAATGTTCAAATGTCTCCCTTATTATGTAGATATTTAAGATAACATTTTAAAGCGTCTGTGGACGCTTTCGACCGTAGTCAAGAATATCATCGATATACATAGTATCCGAATTCGGATACTTCACGCGAACGATCGGGATTAAAATAATCAGACATCGATTTATTCTTGTTTTCACTAGATAAACATTATTCCTTTTCTATGAACATCTCACATATCATTCTCGAGAATCTTCCGATGATATTGGTATATGATTGAAGTCTCAAATATTACTTTCGGGGGACAAAATATAAAGTTATTGGATTACTTTAATAATTCAGGTAACAGAAAAGTTTGGGCGAAAATGATCAAGAATGCAGCACTTCGTATGGGAATAACGCGTCGCATGCAATTTTCCACCACACCACATAATTATATTGTATTTTTCTTCTTTATTTTCATATTTGTTATAAAAACGAAAATAGTGATAATTAAATTTCCATCTTCACCATAACTGATCCGTATTCAGCATCGCATGACCTATTTTTGTGTCTTGAAAACTGAGAAATTTTCTGACTGTTAAGTCAGGAATCGAGTAAGTCAAAATCCATTTTAAAAATTACATATAGAACACATGCGATTCTCACAAACCTCATTGTAACCATATTACCAGTATAATATATAGATCATGGAGCAGGTTTCGTTTTTCCTGAATTTATTTTTCGTCATCAAGATAACGACCGACAGAGCCGCTATTTCACTCATTATTTGTCACCCTTACTCTGGCTTTATAATCATTAAAGGGACTTAGTAACATTGTCCAAATCCTCAAAATCCAATTGGAATTCTAGTGGTTCCCTTTGCTTATACCTTGTTATACCCATATTAACAATAAAAAGAATTTTATAAAAGCATATAGGGCAGGTTTCATTTCTTCGAATTTCCCTTTCGTTAAAAAGATATTTGCGATTGAAGTGTTCAGATGTTATATTATCCACTGGATCGTCGTAACCGTGTACAAAGTCAGTACAATGAGTAGGGAATATCACTTTGCATTTTTGCTTATTACTCGGCCATATAATTATATAACGTCCATTTAACTTGAAATTTCCGCACAGTACCCAGTGGACATATAAGATATCAACAATAAAGTGTGTATCAAACATTTATCACTTTTTGCACATGTCAACACAGTTACTAGATCCCTTTAAAGGTATATCTAAATCCATTATCTCTATTCAGGTACATCGAATGGCATATCTATACAGTATTCCATTATCTCAGTAAACGTGCATCCAATAACACATATATAAATCCATAATCTTGTTTTTCCGTAGTGATGGTAACTAGTAATGATATCGAGTAATCTCGACACTGCTGAGAGAAAATTGTCGAGATCTGTCGTGAATATTTCTTCACGATAAATTACAGTTCGATAGTGGAGGCGTCATATTATTTAAGTCTGCTATGATTAATTTTTTTCTTCACATTTGCGTTTTATTTATCACTGTATTCATTTATCCTATAATGGATTTCTTTACCACTTCTGCAAAGTGAAGATTCACGGTATACTAAGCGGATTCGAGACTACTGTATAAGAGTAACCATGGTAACATTGTATATAAATCCACAAATCTTACCTAGAGCTCTATGGGTTTAGTTATTCCTCGCTGTATTTGTATAACCAATATAAACATGGAACAGTATTCGGTTTTCGCATTTTCCTTTTGTTAAAACGGTATACGGTTGAAGAGTTTGGATTTTTAATTATCCACTAGAAATGTATAACTGTATAGAAAGTCAGTGCAATGAGTGAGTGAATATCACTTTGTATTTTCCATTTAACGTGAAATGTTCACACATTATATACTCCGTGGTTATATCAAATCACGACAATGCGTATTTTATCAACCATTCATACGTTTTGCACATGTCAACGTAGTTCTAGATTCCGTTAAAATCGAATATTGTAATAACTTAGTAATATTCTGAAAGTATACAAACAAATTATAGTATAGCATCATTATTTAAAGATAAAATCTGTGAACAATAATGTTCTTTTTTTGTTCACGCATGACGAAAAATCTGTACTGACGTAATTCTAATTCTGACCCCATGCACCCAGTATAGGCACTGGCGCACATTATGGGGGAGGGGGGGGGGGGGGGGCTGTTTTTTGTTTGTATGATAATTATGCAACCTGTTACTGTTATCTCCTATGTATTGTTATGTCCTTGCCATTTGAAGCAAAACCAATCATAAGGCGTTAATTTTTTTTTCTCATGGAATAACTGTTTGCCTGATTGCGAGATATTTCTTATATTTTTCAGATTAAGATAAATCCACGTGCCACATGCATGCGCCCGTTTTTAATAAAGATGAACTTTACTTGTATCACAAAACGGAGGCATGTGGTACGTGGTTTAGGTCGTCGTGTGTTAGAGGGTTATATGTAACGGTTTTAAAGACTCTATGCAAACAGATTATGCACAAATTACTATTATTTGGCTAATTAATTACACATGTATTATATTCATTAAACTTAAATTCCTTTTACAATACAGCCTCCTGGCTTTTTGGATTGCCTCCTATATTTTCTTGATGAATTGATGCCAAGTTTTGGCGATTATCAACTGTTTGACCTGTACATTTTTAAACTATTGATTTGTTGACATAAAAACTTGTTAACTGTAATCAGTATAATCAATATGTGATCAATAAAAGACATTGAAATATATTCATTTACGAAAAATCTGCGCGAAGTTATCTTTACTTCAATACTGACTTAGGAAAAACGAAAATAGTAATAAATCAGCACAAGTCATTGAGTACGTCTGTTCTCGAAACGTGTTGCTCATTAAGAATGTTCGGTCAGACATATAAGCGTACGAGGTGAGAGGAAGGTCTCCCCTATCAAGAAGCCAAGGGCAGTGGCGTAGCTACGGGGGCACGGGGACACGGGGGCACGTGCCCCCCCCCCCCCCCCCCCCCACCCCCAGGCGTCAAAATTATATATAGCGGGAGGCAGCGGGGTCCTGCAGTTGCACGCCGCGCGTGAACGATGTGCGCCAAGCGCTCTCCTAAAATGCTTTCTGGTCGCGAGGGAACAATGCATCATCGCACGCGAGAACATAACAAGCATTTAGCACGCACTAGCTGAGCGGGACGCCGCGGCCTCCCGGTTGGATCCTGCGGGATCCTGCGGGATCCTGCGGTAGGACGACAGTGATAATTGTGATGCCTGCCCCCAAAAAACAAATACAAAAAACATAAGGGAAAATTATGTAAACAAAATACAGAAATACATAAGATGTGCCTCCAATTATTCGCTGCCCCCCAAACAAAACAACAACAAAAAACAGCCAAAATCAGTGCGCCTACGCATCACCACTGCCTGTGAGATTTAACAACAATTACAATATTCAATATTGCCAATATGAAAATGAGGGGTCTATTAGGCTCGGCTTGCACACATACCCCGGTATGTCACCAAGCTAAGAATTCTGCACGATTTACTGTGCCGGACTGACCTGATGATGTACGGTTAGGTCAGATTTGAGTAATGGGCAGGCAGCATCTAGTGGGAACTCCATTGAAATGATTGGTTATAAATGATAATGGAGTATTATGGCGGAAATATTCATTTTGAATGAACGCCAACATTATAAAACAACAACAACAAAATAATGACAATATTCGGGCAGTAATCTTGTCATATTTGTGCAGCGCGTATTGGTGGTGGGCAATAAATAATTGTGTGTGTGTCGTATGGGAAATGTCAAGGATGGTATTCGGGCAATGGAGAGATCATCCCCCGGAAAGATCAAGAAAAATAATGTCCATTCGTCCATGCAGGGCCGAGGAGCAATTTTCTCAGCAGTGGGCGTCACATTAATTACACGGAGTCACGATAAAGACATTATAGAAGAAACCATTATAATTATAATTATAGTCATTTCAGTTGCTTTGGAATCGTTTTATTATGATTACCAAGGCCTACGCAAACAAATCTAAGATAACAATTTTAAAGCCAAATAACAGTATTGGGAAAGTTGCTGAAAGCATCTACATGTACCGTTTATTGGTAAAAGTAATTGATCAATATTATTGAAATAGTATCAAAAAGGGGCTTGTGTGGTCATAAATCCGAACCTTAGTATCGTTAAATGCAAAAATGTAAGTTGAAACTTCAATGCACGCTGCCAGCACGCCGTTAAAATTCGGCCTAAATTTACTGCCTGTTCGCCCCTCTCCGCCGGGCTGGGTATTTGTGGCTGTTACGGTCTATTTACAAGCCCGCATGCCGTGCATACGTGCGATTGCATAGCTTTTGCATGCAGCATATATGCGGTTGCATTGAATTTATGGTAACAGATTGCTTATTTCGAGAAAAAAAATTTGCTCAAAATGTAATTGTCTATTTCAAAGCACATTCTGTCCAAATCTTTACATTAACAGATAAGTTATGATTATTATTTTACATGGTAGGTGATAAAAAGCATATGTTTCATTATGTGTGTGTGTGGTATATAGGCGTTTCCCAATACAGTTATTTGGATTTAACTGCATGTAGAGTAAACGTGCATTACTACAAAAATAGTAATAATTTAAATTGTTATAGTTTGAAAGTAATCCATCACTGAGGTATACGAGGTGGGGGGGGGGGGGGGGGGGGGGGGGCAGGGGGGCAGGGGGCTAATGGGTTGCATTCCCCTGAGAGTTTAGAGCATGGCAAAATTCAGGCGAAATGCCCCTTCGATCTCCGCTCCCCCAAACAAAATAAACAAAACAAACAAAGAAAACGAAGAAAAACCCCGCAAAACCACCTTAAATCGGGCAAAACAAGTACTAAAATATCCGCCGAAGTGACACCTCAGAGTTAGCTATATATACAATTTATTTTCGAAAGCTATAGGCGATGAAGACCATCCCCCTTTGTAGGCGAAATCGGGAAGGAAGACATTTAGGCAACGGATCACGTTGTGTGATAACGTCCCGAGCTCCACTCGTAATAAATTATGTCCTTCGCAGGAAACATGGGAAAGGAGGCACGGAAAACACTCCGTCCCTCGGATAGGGCGATAAATGGAGGTCCCTCGTATGAGCCACACCTCGTACACGCTAGGAACCTAGTAAACTTCTCAGAAATAGTATAATATTTATTTATTTAGCAACCCTCCACATAAAAACCAACATACTGCGATAATCTTCTATATCCCTCTGGAATAATTTACCAATTGAAATTAAAACTTCAAATTCCTTGAATATTTGTAAACAGAAAATGAAACAATATCTATTCAATAACCTTGCCTTATAGTCTGCAATTGTAATGAATGTTATCTTGCTATTATGTATGGTATTTTTAGTTTGTAATTGAATTGATGAAATAATAATTTGTGCAGCATTCATGTTGTTTTTATATTATGAATAAACCCTATAAGAAATTTTTCTAAATATATGTGTATATAAAATGCAGTATTTTATTTGTATACTGTATCCGGTCAGGGCAGGGCCCCATGGGGAGACCAACTTATTGCTGAATGGGCCACCCTGGTAAAATATATTGAAATAAATAAATTAAAAATAATCTTCAGAATTGAAGGAGGCAGTTTAATAGGAAGAAGAAGAAGAAGGACAACTTATTCGGGAGTGGGCACGTGAATTATTGCGGGTACACTCTTTATTTTCAACGAATTGTACCCTTTATTGTCTTGTTTTTGTTGAATTATATTGGAGGCATGCACCCCATGCCCTTCACACCTTCCACGTATTAAGCTACGCCGCTAAAAGTTGTTTTGGAATGGAAGAGACTATGAACCTCATTGGCGTAGAGTGGGCGAACAGATCTGGCCGCAGGGCACGCGAATTAACGGGGGCGCACTCTATGGATTGTAGTTCTTTATTGAGAGTCGTATACAGCCTAGCTTTCGATCCTAGCAGAATCTTCGTCAGGGCAAATGGACAGTTACTACAAAAAAAACACAGAATATATGTAGTTCTTTATTGCTAAATATTGTTGTTTTGTTTTACATTCATGTGTTTGTAATGCTTTTGTTACATTTATGGGGACATGTGCCCCCTGTGCCCCCCCCCCCCCCCCCCCCCCGGTAGCTACGTCACCTATGAAACTCAAAGCCGTATATTATTTATTACAACATAAGGGTCCAGACTCCAGACGAAACTATATTCAAAGCTCCATCGTTGGCGTCGTATTCTGTTCTATAGTGGCTTTTCTGACGTGCGCCGGTACTTACGCTCGACAAATAAATAATTGTACCGTTTGCTACCTGGGATGCTACCCCGCGGCTTTGAGCAGAATGAATCCCGCAAATGGATGTTAATCTTCGAATGTGATGGGCGGGATTTTCCATTAATTCCTAGAGGAAGATAATAATAAACACGTTAGAAGACACAATTGGACGTGGTAAAACCGAACAACACGCAGTTTTTAGAATTCGCATGAATCGCTGCCTATAGCTACATAATACGGATGGTAAGTGTAACTTTTGAATTTGTTGCTATTTTTCTATCACGAATTTGCTGAATATTGCTATGTTTATGATAGGATATTATATGATACTACAACCGTTACAATGTATAATTCGGTTATACATCAAATAAATTAAATTTACCTCAGTTTAATTAATTCAATCCAATCCAATCGATATTTGTTTAATATGCAAGCATTGACAAAAAATATATATATATTTGTTTTATTTAATTAATTAATTTGTATTTATTTATTATTAGTTTTTTTTTGTTTTTTTTTTTTTTTGTTTGTTTGTTTTTTTTTTTTGGGGGGGGGGGGGGGGGGTCATGTTTACTTTCTAATATGAATTACATTGGCCCCGTTGCAGAAAGAGATGCAATCGATTGTAAGTTACAATAGACCGCTTCTGTAATGTATGCAAATATTATGCGTAGGACGTCAGACTCCCCGTTGGCAAGCTTAACAATAGTAACTATGTCCGGCAAGCTCCGGCAAACGTAGCTTGCCGGACCTAGTTACTATTGTTTAAGCTTGCCAACGGAGAGAGTCTTACGTCATACGCATAATATTATTTGCATACATTACAGAAGCGGTCTATTAGTTGTAAGTCCGATCATGTGACTAAAGGCGCACATCTGATTGGTTCAAAGGCGCAAATTTTCTGACTTGCAATTAATTGCAACTTTGCAACCGATTGCATCTCTTTCTGCAACGGGGCCCATGTGTGGTACGACTTTCACAGCTGTGCATGGCAGAAAGTATTAACCTACTTACGTGGTTGCCTTCGATTTATTTGGTGTTATTCCAATAAAGCAATGATATTTAAAAACTATATAAACATGGTTTACTTGTTAGTTTAATATCAAGATGCATATAAGTATTGTCTATCTTATAGTTCACCATGTATGTACAATGTTTTGTAATTTGGCAATATGGATTTGTATTTTATTTATTATATATCACAAAGATTCCAAGCCGAACTTAACACTGAGTTGGACTTATAACAATTATGGAAAGCCATTAGTTCCTCCTTTTTAAATTCTTTAACGAGTTCTTTATCAATTTATACATGCCTACAATTTTGATACAAATTATTAACATTTTCTTTTATCAAAGAGACTTCAAGTTATTGATATAAAAGTTTGTTCAAAGTGTCAAATATTCGTATTTTTTGCTCTTAACTATGTTTCATTCCGAGCTATACATGGCTTTCCATAATTTTTAAGTCCAACTGTTTATTTCAAGTGAAACACCCCCGGATAAATAGTGGTTTGCATTATAAGACACTCGATAAGATGAATATTCTTTGAAAGTTTGAGCACGATTGGTCACGAAATTAGACAACCATGGCTTTTTGGAAATGGCCGTTTATTTATAAATATAGGCCTATACGAGTGACTCAAATCTTATTTTCCCAAAATATATGTTTCCCCTAGATGCTGAACAGGCGTTGATGAGTATTACCAGAGAACTAGAACCCTTCGTTTGGGTTTAATTTATGTTTTGTAGAATACTTTTCTACACAACGTATCGTGAGTTTGGTGAATGAAAAGTGCGACTATGAACACAAAAAGAAAGGGGAAAATGTGCAATGCCAATTTGAGCCCCCCATAGAAATAAAATACATCTTTAAGAGTCATACGTTTTTGCTTGTTTCTTGCCTGTAATATGCCCTGACTTTCGGAGAATATTCGCTTTTAACCTCGGTCTATGAACGCAAGAGTTTGATTGGGTTTCATTGTCCTTTAAACTAAATAAACACTTGAAGCACGGACATCAGCCTCTGGCAGAGAGGCAGTGAATTCCAGTTATTCACACACTTTTCATAGAAAATACATTTTTGCCGCAATATATTGATGGTATAGTGTTGATCTACATCGGTGCTTCTCAAATTCAAGATAATAATAAACAATAATTATAATAATGATTATAACAATAATAATAATAATAATAATAATAATGATAATAATAATAATAATATCAATAATGATAATAATGATTATCAATAGTTATCATAATAATAATAATAATAATATCAATAATAATAATAATAATAATAATAATAATAATAATAATAATAATACAAAAATAATGATGATAATAATAATAATAATAATGATAATAATAAAAATGATAATGATAGCAATAATATAGTAATAATACAACTGATAATCATCATCACTATCATCATCATCATCATCATCAAAAAACTATCAAGTTTGTTGGTTTGTTTTGTGGATTTTATTATTATATAACTATTCTATATGACTCATTATACTGAGTGGATTCTTCAAGTAGACAGTCATGCGTGTGTTACCATGGTTATTTAACAGTGGTAATTTGTATTTATTTTACGATTGCATTTTGTTGTACATTGTGCTTAGTTTACTTTCTTTTAGACATATAAATTATATTAGTTATGTATACACAATATCCTTTCATTTGTTATTGGAATTGATCATTGATAAACATACTGAATGAAATTGTATTCATCGTTTGTTAAATGAATTTGTCAACGGCAAGCGAATACAGATTTTGTAAATATTATCAAGTCAAAGTAGAAATAATGTAAATGTATATTATTATTTTTGTTTGTTTACTAAAGAAGATTATTATCAACCAAACCAATAAGAACTTATAGACGAATGTATGATTCCCGCAGCAGATTAACATTGAAGATATATTTTTTATTGCATAATATAAAACCACAATACATGCTTTAATTGAGCATTTATTATGCTTGTAAATTGAATTCATTAACATGTCTATCCGTAACTTAATCATATATGGTTGTATAATCATACTTATAGGGATCTAGTAACATTGTCTATCTCCACAAAACATAATTAGACTTGAGTAACCTAGTGAGTCTCTCATTTATGTTATATCCGTATTACCAATAGAAGACATGGAGAGGTTTTTGTCTTTTTTTAATTTCCCTTTCGTTAAAATATATTTTCGATTGAAGTGTTAGGATTTTTAACTTTCCACTGGCTAATGCTACAGTCACAAATGGTCCGGGCGCCATACGATTTGTCTCTCTACGGCGGATTTTCTACGATTTGGGGAAATCGTGATACCGTACGATGTCTGTGGTATTTTAGAGTAGCAGTCACAGATTCTCCGGGCCCCGTACGATGACACTTTGTCTTAAAATAAACGTAAATCGCCACTGCCCCCGTGAACACAAACTATAGTGAACACAACTATAGCACTTATAAGTGCCCGTACGGGTGCCTTACGGTACTCTTACGGTGACTCCACGGTACCCGTACGATTTGAGTGGCCAAATATTCAGTCTCAAATCGTACGATATTCGAGGGGGAAAAAAGGCTGTGATGTCCGTGCTGTGCCCGTGCGATGCCCTTGTGGTGCCCGTGTGATGCTCTCTACGATGGTCTACGGGCTTACGGCAAGTAAAAAATCGTAGGATGCATTTTTTTTAAACTCCGCGTTAAACAATTTTTGATATCGTACGGCGAGGAAAAATGCAACGGCGACCGTACGATAGCCACGGCACCCGTGCGGGCGCGGGCGCCGCAATATTCCCGCAAGATTTCACCTAAAAGTGGCATCGTACGGGCGCCGTAGCCCAAATCGGAGCATTTGTGACTGTAGCATAAGTCAGTGCAATAAGTAAGGGAATTGGCATTTTTGCTCATTACTCGACCATTTAACATCCATTTAACGTGACATTTTCTCACAATACTCAGAGGACATATCAAATCACAAAACTACACATTTTTTTCCAACCATTCGGCACTTTCTGCACATATGCCAACAAAGCACAGGCATGAATGACAATCCTGTATCAAACCATGCAATGCAAAATTATGTCAAGTAAGAAAAGAACAAATATGAGTATGGAAATAAAAGAAAAACAGGAATCGACTGTGACTTGTCACACATTCCAATGAATAAATTATTATTTATAATTATTAGAATGGGATGCGCAGGATTCATTCTGGTTTAATAAGAAAAACAAAAAGATACATAGTAAGAATTTGAGAACATAGAATATATATTAAAGTGCACCTGTAAAGTGTCAGATATTGCCCCAAATTATATTTGAGACTTCAATCCTATACCAAAATCATTGTAAGATATGTCCTGAACGATGTGTGAAAGTTTCATTGAAAAAGAACACTGCTTTCCTGGTTAAAAAAGCGAAAATTTGCGTCGCTTTTACAACGAATTACTGTATAATGTGTATGAGGTTTATGACCGTTCATTAACGCTCTTGAGCTGAACGATTATCAATGATAGATATCGTCATACTAAAGAGGCATTTAAACAAATCTAACCCTGTTTTATTGTTCTCTTACCATAAGCCAAACAACACGGTAGAAGAGAAAATGTGGAAGCTCCAAGTAATTTTACTGGTTTCACTTTAATAGGAAAGAGGTCGAGTTTAAAGTCAAATGACAGTTTTTGGAAAAATTACCGAAAATACCTGTATTCGCCAAACTAATTGATAAGTATTGTTGAAGTAGTTTAGCAAAGGGCTTGTGTGAAATATCCAAACCTAATAGTATCGTCAGATTTAGAAATATCAGTTGAAATGTTTATGGAATAAAAGTTTAAATTCTCCCAGAAAGACTTTTTAACTCCAAGCACTTCTATCATAAATATCTTTTAACGAAAGAGAATTCGGAAAGCCGAAACATGTTCCATGCTTCTGTTTGTAATATGAATGCAACGAGGTATTACGAGTACTTTTTGTGGGAGTACTTTTTGTGGGTATCAACAGGGAATTGGAAGTTCCTTGGTATCAACAATGTTACTATAATATAAGCATGATAAGTATTAGATCCTTATAAAAGTAGGACGAGTATGCATTATAGATCATTATGAAACATTAACCAGTCCGCATGCTTTAATGTATTACCTTAATACACGATGCAGACAGTCCACTACGGAGATTTTGAGATTAAAAGATAACTCTTCAAGGAGAGATTCGTCAATCATCTACTACCCAGCTAGCCACCTGACGTTGGGCCGATGTCGGAATTTGGTTGCCGGATGTCGGCATATCGCCGTTGGCTCGAGGTTAAAATGTCCGCCAGCCCAACATCGTCACGACGTCATTTTTGTGATATATTGGCATAAGGTCATTTTCCGACAATGGCCCAACATCATGTCATGAGATGATGTTGGGCCATTGTCGGAAAATGACGTTATGCCAATATATCACAAAAATGACGTCGTGACGATGTTGGGCTGGCGGACATTTTAACCTCGAGCCAACGGCGATATGCCGACATCTGGCAACCAAATTCCGACATCGGCCCAACGTCAGGTGGCTAGCTGGGTAGAAGGTAGCTCTCAGACAACAAAATAATGTCACTTAACGATGAAAACACATGATAGAAAATCACTAATATCTTATTTTTTCTCTCTACAATTTTGACTCAAGATTTCACAGACTCTCAAGTCATAATGATTAAGAGCATGAATAATTTCAATTGTCTGAGGAAAGTTGGCTACAAACAGCTCCATCTTCTATCTTCTTAGGGTGAAAGGGGGTTCAGATTCGTTAAAGGGATCTAGTAACTTTGTTGACATGTGCAAAAAGTGATGAATGGTTGATGCAATGTATATTGTTGTTATCGCATATGTCCACAGGGTATTGTGTGAAAATTTCAAGTCAAATGGACATTGCATGGCCAAGTAATGAGCGAAAATGCAAAGTGATAGTCACTAACTCACTGCACTCACTTTGTACATAGTAAGAAAAACTCCACCGGAGTTTTTTTAATCTGAATACTTCGATCGTACATATCTTTGTAACAAAAGGGAAATTTGAAAAACCGAAACCTGTCCCATGATTTTATTGGTAATACGAATACAACAAGGTATGAGGGAACCGCTAGAATTACAATTTTATTTTGAGGATTTGGACAATGTTACTAAGTCCCTTTAATCAGCGCGCCGTATATAATTGTGCAAACGCCTAATTGCGTTCGGTGCGAAATACACACTGGATCACTATTATTGCTATAATAATGTGCTTCGCACAAGCTAGTCTAGTTACAAGGCAATAGTGTTCGAACCGCGATGTCGCACTTCAAACATCATTTATTTATTGCTATTATAGTGCGCACAATCAAGTAAAGTTACACATATTTAAACCGCGATGTCGCTCTCCAAGCGTATAGTGCGCAGAAGCTGCTAGTCTAGTAACACATGTTCAAACCGCGATGTCGCTCTTCAAACATCATTATTGCTATTATGTAGTGCGCACAAGCTAGTAAAGTTACAAATGTTCGAACCGCGATGTCGCACTTCAAACATCATTATTGCTATTATAGTGCGCACAAGCTATTAAAGTTACATGAGTTCAAACCGCGATGTCGCACTTCAAACATCATTATTGTCATTATGTAGTGCTCACAAGCTAGTCTAGTTACAAGTGTTCGAACCGCGATGTCGCACTTCAAACATCATTATTGTTATTTTGTTGTGCGCACAAGCTAGTCTAGTTACAAGTGTTCGAACCGCGATGTCGTACTTCAAACATCATTATTGCTATTATGTAGTGCGCTCAAGCCTCAAGCTAGTCCGTTATAAAGAGAATTATATGTGATTGAAGTGTTCAGATCTATCATTATCTAGTGGATATTTATAACTGTGAAAAAAGTCAGCGCTACGAGTTAGCGCTATGAACTTTGATTTTCCATGTTTGCTCATATATTTGGTCATATATGCCATTCATTTCCGTCGAATTTGTACACATCACTTCGTGGACATATATATATGTATATCAGATCACATAAATACACATTTTATCAACCATTTGGCATTTGTTTTTGCGCAGGCATGTCAACCAAGTTACTACATCCATTTAACTAATTTGGTTTTGTTTTACTATAATTGCTTTTTTTTTTGCTTATTTAAAATGCATTGTGCAAGAATGAACAATTTGTTATCAAGATGTAATTTCATTTCATGTCTCTCGGATTGAAGTCTTTGAAGGAGACAACGATGAAGAAAGTTACTGTGTAAACTCAAATCGCGTAGGAGGGTATTTTCGTGGCGGGGATTGGAGGAACCAGTGCCTCACCTCGTTCTGACGCTCGAGTTCGTGCTGAACTATAGACCGATTTGGGGCCCTCTTTTACTTTATCCAAACTGACGTCATAAGATGTTGGCCCCTTGTGAACGTTAACGTGAAAGTGGCCCCCTGTTCCCCCATTTTTATAGATTTAGTGCTCAACATTGACCGCTTGTAATTAAGATCTCAACTCGTGCTTGGCCCGTTGTTTAGCTCTGAAATTTTTTTTTTATTTTATAAAAGTGTTTTTTTTTGTATCAACAGTTACGATGGAAACACCAGATGATGATGAAGGTCCACTCAACATTCACATCGCCCTGGCTGCTGTGTCCGCGAGCTTCGCCGTGGTCGGTATCCTAGGCAACGGCGCGGTCATCCTGACCGTATTTTTCTCGCGCAGACTGCAGACGCGTTTGAACGCGTTCCTGTTAAATCTCGCGATATGCGACCTCATCTCGTGCGCGTCGCTCCCGTTCCAGACCGTCGCGCTGCTAAGCCCGACGGGCGACTGGCCGCTCGCACCCGCCATCTGCGTCGGGACCTCGGTTCTCAACCGCCTGCCCGCCTTCAGCAGCATGTGGGTCATGGCGCTAATCGCCGTGAACAGGTGCCTGAAGATCACTCGACCACCGGCGGTCTACCGCCGAATATTCTCCAAGCGCAACGTCGCCCTCATGAACGTGGGCTCCTGGTGTTTGATGATAGCGTACAACTGCTTTCTACTGGTGATGGGCATGCCGTTCGGCTACGACCAGCGGACCAGGCTGTGCTTCTTCGATCACCAACTCCGAGGCACCATCGGCACCGTCTTGAAGGGCCTCCGCGTCGCGATGGTAGGCGTACCGCTGATCACGATCTTGGCGAGCTACGGTAAGATCATCCAGTTCATCCGGTCCCACGTCCGCGCGGTCGATGTAGCGGTGTCCGTGTCGATCAGCGGTGCAGAATCTCGGTCGCCCATGCCCGCGATGCCCGTCGCCGGACCTCCCGCCATGGTACAAGCCCGCCAAAATGACGTCGGAAGCAGTCATAACGCCTCCGACCGTGCAATCGAAAGCGGACAACATCGCGATCACCGTCATCAAGACAAACCCGCACGCTTGGGCGAGGCAGATGCTGGTGGTGGTGGTGGTCAACCTCGCAGAAACCGGTGGTTCAAGCTCGAGATGAGAATCCTGCGCAATGTCGCTCTGCTGACGTGCGTCTTCATCCTGTGCTGGATACCAACGAGCACGCTGACGTTCGAGAGTCGCAGCGGCGCGCACGTCTTCGTGGTGATAACGCTCGTATGGGGCAATTCCACCTTCAACCCATTTCTATACGCCAGGCACCTGTTGTTATCGGAGGGTTTCAACCTGGGTATCAGAGAACGCAATTTCTGTTTCAAACTACCCCGGCGCAGAATCCATCCAGCACCAGTGAACCCGATCATTTGACTCCAAAGAACCCATATTTGTACAACGGGAGATATAGACTTATCAAAGAGAAACGAGGAAAAGACTTGTTTCTATCCGATTTAATTATGCACCAGTGACGATGAATACGATTGGAGGGGAAACTAGTAAAAACATTAAAGGGACAGTCCCTCTTTGACAAAACGTCTGAACAGTTTCCAGTTGACGGATGGGGATGAATGAAACACACACACTAAAAATCAGATCGAACAGCCCTATAATTTGGATTCTATGAATGAAAAACAAATGCGTCCCTCCATCAGACTATATATCGGTCAATAAAAGAGTTTAACTGATTTAGCATAATATTACAACTATAATTATTGTACTTATTCTTGCAAAGGTATTGTGAAGCCGACATTTGTAAAGGTATGTCACGGACACAAATCTAAAAAATGAAGAATATGTAATTACATGTAGTCAGTTTAAGCGAGGTTTAGTTATTTTGCCTAGTGTGCGGTCATGATATTCGTATGTGTGTGCGGGTCACGTAGGGGTCACGCATAGCGTTTTGGTACTTCTTGGAATCCCTGTACGAACTTCCTCACTGGGTGAATATACGTATAATGCACAATTGTTTGTTGGACGACGGTTTATTAGTTTTAGGTCTATAACTCCACGAAAAAGAGATTTCATTCCCTAATTTGTTCAGGCATGCTATTAAATGACATTTTCTTTCATATAAGACAATAACCTCGCAACTTTTGAAATTTGGCTTGCAAAAGAGGGAATGTCCCTTTAAGGGGGAAAAGACAATAATTTAATTTGACTTAATTCCGAATGGAAATTGACATTCACGATGGACCCCCTGTGCCACAGTAGTTATAAGTGTTATGTCTGTGTAGTGTGTACATTAAACAATGCTGAACTTATATACCAATCCGGTTTCAAGTCTATAGTACTATATAGCGGGGCTTCAAAGAGTACAACAAAAGATGATTTGAACAGATTTTAACCGTTATGCATCATGTCAGGTGTATTATTGTCTCCTAAACAATCAGTGTGGTTCTAAGAGACCTTTGTTCAGCATGTTAAACATGCTTGAAGCCCTCCAGTTATGGCAGACGCTATAGACTTGAAATCGGATTGGTCTATATGTTTGTATGAAAGAAGTTTATCTCATGGTGTGCCACAGGGCTCAATTTTAGGTCCTTTATTGTTTACCATATTTATTAATGATCTACCTGATATATTCAAGCGATCTTCAGTTCACCTCTATGCTGACGATACTGTTATATATTTTTCCCATGGAGATGCTAAAGAGGTTCAGTCTGTTCTTAATATAGGGAAATGCTAAATTTAGATGATTGGATGCGTAAAAATAATTTGTTTATAAATTACACTAAAACTGTTTGTATGCTTTTTGGAACAAGATATACGTTATCAAAGTGTAATGAAATTGATATAAAGATTAGAGATATATGCATTGAACAAGTTAAAAGCACAAAATATCTTGGAATTCACATCGATAGAGAGTTGAAGTGGGATATGCATATTGAAAATATGTGTCAGAAAATTGGTAGACTCGTAAGCTTTCTTGGTAGATTACGTTATACTATAAACGAATCTAACTTGAATGTCATTTATAAATCTGTTATACTTCCTCATTTTGAATATGGAGACTTGGTTTGGCAATCTGCTTCAAAATCTTCTCTTTTGCTATTGCAAAAATTGCAAAATAGAGCGGGTTGAATTATAATGAGAATTAATCCGTATTCTCATATATCTACACAACATGTTCATGATACTCTGGTATGTGATTTTCTAGACAAACGTTATAAGAAACACTTGTACATAATGATGTATAAAGTGTTACATAATTTAACTCCAAATGATATGCTGGATAATATTTAATTGAGAAGTACCAATTATGAATTACGTTCGAGTCAAGTTATGAATTTGCCTAAACCTAGGTCAAATTGTTGTAAAAGAACGTTCTTCTACAGAGGAATTTCAGTGTATAACCAATTACCAATTGCAATTCGTAATGCTAGTTTGAGATCATTCCATGAAATTGTAAATAATTATATGCAGTTCCTGTTATTTTTTTCTCTTTTTCTCTCTCTTTCCTTAACTCTCATTGAATTGTTCAAATGGCGTCGAAATTATTTGTTCTAAATTGGAAGTGTTAATATAGGTTTTCCCGCTCAATTTTACACTTTTTTCAATCGAATTCATTAAGGGTCATTCAAATTCACGCATTGCCGCGTAATCGTTGGTATCGGTCTTTCAAATTCCGAATAAGTGCAAACGAATTCATGCATACGCATACGGTTTCATGAATAGACACGATAGTTCATTTATGGGCACTCGAATTCGCGAATGTGCAGTAGCACCAGCGTGAACTACGTGCGATTTTGAATGACCATTGATGAAAAGGTATGCTCTTTGTTCAAATTCACTTGCTCAGACGCGATTTTGAACGACTATTTACGAATTCGAATGCTGCTTTGACACGGCGATCGCAAATCGCGCGAATTCGTTTGCTCCTTATATCAATTTGATTGTCATAATCGCGAAATTGAGCGGGAAAACCTATATAATATTTGTCACCAATTTTAATTATATAGACGCTTAATATTGTATATACTGTATCTAATTGTGGGACCCCAAGGAAGAACAGCGGTTTTGTCTTTTTAATTCTGCTGAATTGGGTCAATCCCCCGTTGCACTTCATTGCTGTATTTATTGTTGTGATTTCGGAAATAAACAAACAAACAAAACAAACAAACGTTGGCCGTGTTACATGCATGATCGTTCATACATTTTCGAGAGAAAAAAGGGATAATTTTCACATGTGTTTGCGAACATTTTATGTTCGCGGAAATGGTTTTAAAAAGGGGCCACACATTTCATGACAATGTTCGCGAAATGTGAAGGGTGAAAACGCTTTTTGGTGCTGGGCCACAATATTTATTTTGTTTCTGTACTTGAAGTCTTTAAAAAGGGCATGATAACGCACGCAATCACACAAATACACATATTCACTAACACCCACATACCCACACATGACACACAAACATACTCACACACTCACTCACACACACACACACGCACACACACACACACACACACACACACACACAAACAGAAAATCGTGTATTCCATGTCAACCATTATCCATACCGTTGCAACAATAAATGCTTGTTTATTGGCAGCAGGAGGGGTAAGCATAACATACAAGCAAACAAATACACACACTCACAAACACACACACACACACACACACATACAGACGTAAAAACAAACATACACATACAATATTTTACTTTTTCATGTCAACCACTATCTGTTTCAACAATAAATGCTTGTTTATTTGGAACTGGAGGGGTTAGCATAACACAATCCAGTGGCGTAATGAGCCAAAACTTTTGGGGGGCACAATTCTTTGCTAGGGAGCCAAGCGACCAAGCCCGAGGGAGCGTAGCGACCGAGCGTGTGAGGGGGTGTCCCCCTCCCACGGTAGGCAGCTATTGCATTTTTCTACTTGGAAATGTGGAAATTTGGACATGACGATCACGTAATATATGGCGTAATGAGCCTTTTTAAAGGCTTTTTCTTAGGGGGGGGGGGGTATAAAACCCCCATCACCACCAGGTATAGCATATAAGCATAATGGCAGGTTCGCCAACTTTGAGCAAGCAGTGAGTGTGAGACTTTGCGAGGGAGCGAAGCGAGCAAGCCCGAAGGAACTAAGCGACTGAGCAGGGAGAGGGTGTCCCGGTGGGTGTCCCCGGCCCTCCCACGGTAGAGAGGTTCTGAATTTGTTGGACTTGAATTGTGCAATTTGGTGCATACCTATACTATAGGAAGGAAATTCGGACTTGACGCCGTGTACTATAATGTGGGTAAATGTGTCATGTTTCTACCTACTGGGAAAGGTTAAATTTGTTTCATTAAGAAAACATAATTATAAATAAATATGCACCCCCAAAATAATGTTCGCATTGACAATACACAGTTCAAAAGTTGCACAAATTGCCACATTATGTATGTATTCCAGAGATTAGAAAGAAAAAAACAATTCCCGAGGGAGCGAAGCAACCGAGAGGGGTGAATTGATTGGAGCTTGCGCATTTTTTACTTGAAATTATGCAACCTGGTGCATACCTAGGAAGGAAATTTGACTTGACATGAAGTAGAATCTGAGTTATCATGTCTCAAGAAATACGCTTTTTTTAATCCCTGCATGGTATCGAATAAGAAATAATCCATGTTTAAATTGTTTATATATATGTTGTTGTTTTTTTTGTTTTATTTTTTGTTTTTGTTTTTGTTTTGTTTTTTTTGGGGGGGCAACAGCCCCCCCCCCCCCCCCCCCCACAACCAGTACGCCAGTGACACAATCAAACAAATTAAGACACATACACAAACAAACACACACGTACGCTCGTGCGCGCGCACACACACACACACACACACACACATGTACGTATTAACATGCATGCATTTACACACACACACAAAATATTGTATTTGTCCATGTCACCCATCATCCATAAGTTATGATCAAAGAAGGGAGTAACATTAATGTATATTTCGAAAAGTAGACAATATCCAAATTAAAGGTGTTTTTTTTTGGGGGGGGGGGGTGTGCTTGTAACTACAATTGTAATTGTTTTGGGCCACCACAAATTTTACGTTAAATATTTTACCGAAACACGAGCCAAAAAGGTTATTTTGGAGCAGGTATATTTTGTGCATTGTGTTTTTTGCAAACCTGTATTTCCCTTTTCACATGTTCATACGCATCTTCGTTAAATAAAATCAATATTTTGTTGAATTTACCAGCAATGCATCGCAAATCTTTGTATTCATGTGGATGTGATTAGATCAACTAGATGAAAACAATAACATTTTAGTTTGAAGGGATAGTTGAGTTTTGGTATTAAAGGCATCTAGTAACTTTGTTGAGATGTGCAAAAACTGATGAATGGTTGATGCAATGTATACTGTTGTTATCTCATATGTCCTCAGGGTATTGTGTGAAAATTTCAGGTCAAATGGACAATGTATGGCCAAGTAATGAGCGAAAATGCAAAGTGATATTGGGTGATATTCACCAACTCACTGCATTCACTTTGTACAGGGATGAAAATCTCGCCCGGAGATTTTCTTATCTAAATACTTCAATCATACATATCTTTGTAATGAAAGGGAAATTTGAAAAACCGAAAGCTGTCCCATGATTTTATTGTTAATACGAATACAACAAGGTATAAAGGAACCGCTAGAATTACAATTTTATTTTGAGGATTTGGACAATGTTACCAAGTCCCTTTAAAAGAAAGTACAGTTTTGGTCAAACTGAATTTTAGTAACCAAAACCTGCACCATTTAATACATTAAAAACTAATAGTTATAACTCCACCATGCTCGAAAGGTATACAAAATTACAAACAACTAAGTAAAAAGCCTGTTATCATTCAAAAATTGTTTTTCATTATCTCACCAAACTCAACTATCCCTTTGGTCAAACTAAATTGCAATAACGAAAAGTTGCAAGTCATTATTAAAAAGTAATAATTATATTTCAACCATGCTTGAATGGTAGAAAGACATATTAGGAGGTTGTTTTCATTCAAATAGCAGCTGTTAGAGCAAGAGGGCGCCCTTCAGACACCTGAAAGTTATTTAACCATTTTGTAATTATTTTTTTTAAAATTGTGAATGCAATCATCTTTTGTTGGAATAAAGGTTCTTCAATAAGGAGATTGCCAAAAACTATTTCAGGGTCACGTTGATATATATTTTCAAAAAGTGAGAAGGCTTTTTTAATATATTATTTAGTAAATTGTTTAATAAAAGATGTGGGTCCAACATTTATTCCACGCAAACATTGTTTTGTATCGACATTTTTTGTGGTCTTTCAATTCCTTCACTCAGTTTTCTTCTATCTCACAAATTAACTATTTTCTGAAGGGCCCTCTCGATCAGAGGGGTAGTACACTTTTGGTAAGGCGGAGCTTTAGTAACCAAAACCTGCACAATAACATTACAAACTAATAGTTATAACTCCACCATGCTCGAAAGGTATAGAAAATAGAAAATTACAAATGACTATTAAGAAAAAAGCCTGTACTCATTCAAAAAGAGCCATCAAAACACAAGAGGGCGCTCTCTAAAAAAAGCATTGGTTTCAAACACTTTTCATACAAAATTATGCATGTGATGTTTTTTTGAAATGATTAAATAGAGAGATCATCAAAAACTATTCAAAAACTCTTTTGAAAACTTTTGAAAAAGTGTAAGCATTTTCTTAATAAAATAAAAATATCATCGAATAAATCTGGGCCCCAGATTTATTCCGATCAGATATATTTATTGATATTTCAGCCATTTCTGAACCGATTTGATCAAATAAAGTTTATTTTGCCATTAAAATTGTATGCTCTTTCAAACCTTACACTCAGTTTTTCATTATCTCACAACAAATTTATTTTGTGCAGCGCCCTCTATACCAAAACTGAACTACCTCTTTAATTTGTGACAGAAAATAAAAGCTTGAAATCAATTATTTGTTTCTACAGGATGACATGACTTCAAATAAGTAAAACAGAACACAATTCACAGTAATTTATGCAAAAACGTATCAATAATTTATTATGTACATTATTCTTATTTACACAAAAACACAGAGCACGGATAAAATAACATGATATGTACTTTGTTAAACATGCACATAACGTACGCATAAATATATACTCCTATATTTTGTACACATCAAATACATGTCATTCGAGTACACACAAACTGTATTGTAATCTTTAAAAGCACCCGAGCATGAATATTGGTTTGGTATGCTGTGCTAGTGTAATTTAGCATCCATATCATTATACGTTTTAGTGCATACACACCACACATACAAATGTGTGAATTATGACTTACAGTGGAACCCCTTTATAACAAACTCTGTTATAATGAGGTACCTGATATAGGGAGGCTATCTCACAGGTCCAGGTTCTGTATGTATTTTATTATCTTTAAGCCTTGATGTATATAACAAGGTAAATTCAATGGGCCTGAGGTGCTCTTTATAACAAGGTTTCACTGTACACACTAAAATGAATACTTCATGAACAAACATTGTTTAAAAATACCACTACATTAGTGCTCTGGTCTGAGCTACAAAAAGTTAGTTTTGGTACTTGTTTGATTCGATTGGGCCACCAAATATATATGTCAGGATTTGGAGTGTGTGTGTGTGTGTGTTTTTTTCGCTCAGAAATATGGAATTAATTCCAAAGAATAACAATACAAACAAAAAATTCTGCAGCAAATTAGCATCAAGGATATCATACCCATTTCATTCAACTAAATAACGATACATAAAAGAAGACACTATTACAGTTAATGCTTTTGGGATAAATATACCTTTCTGACTTCATGAATAATGTTTGATACACCTTTTTCAATTTACACAATATCAATATAAACCAAACTACACAGTTTCCTTTTTAAAGAATTATAGGGAAAAAAGAAAAAAAAGAAAGGTAACTACTTTTTAACAATGTATAAATCCTCGTAATGTGGCCGACATTATCAATATGCACACACAGGATGCATACTAGCATATATGATTATATAACAATACATACTCAGAATTAATGTACATTACAAAATATTACAACCTGGGTCATTATAAAAAAAAAAGTAAAAAATATATATTTTGTTATCCTTACACTCAATCTACAAGATAATCTGGCATTTGATTGTATGTACTCACATAACTCACATACCTCATTGTATTCTTATTACCAATGGAACAGTTTTGGGGTTTCAAGATTTCTCTTTCTTTATATGTGTATGATTGAAGTGTTCAGACTTGTAATTATCCACTGGAGAGCTATAACAGTGTACACAGACATTGCAATAAGTTAGCGAATATCACTTTGCATTCTCTCTCATTACTCTGCCGATAGAACATCCATCTATCTTGAATTTTTCACACATTACTAAGTGGACATACTGTATCAGATCACAAAAATACACATTTTTATCAACAATTCATCACTTTTGGGCATGTCAAAAATGTTCTAGATCCCTTTAAGTGAAAAGATTGGTCTTCATCTAATAGTACAAGTTTAATTGTAATTCCATGACTTTCCTTGACACGTGAGATTATTTAACTTTTTTCCTCTGAAAAAACAGAAATGTCAAATTCCATGACTTTCCAGATTTTCCTGGCCCTGTTAGAACCCTGTTATAAGGTGGAGCTTGAGATCATGAAAATTACCTTGATAAATTGTGATTGTATAATGTCATATCACGGTGGAAATAAACAAAATACCAAGCTTGTTATATAATATCATGGTTAAGAAAGAGATGGGCACATAGTCATCTTTCGCGCTTCAGATATAATAATGCTTACCGTTAGAAAGCCGTGGAGTGACCAAATCTAGCTCTCTTAAAAATTTGATGAATATTCCCCAAATTAGACATATTAGCTAAAAATTGATTTAAATGAAAAAGAGCAAAGAAAAATATGCTTCGCTGGGAATTGAACCCTAGACTTCCGGATTGCTAGACCAGTGCTCAACCATCGAGCCACAAAGTCCCTTGAATTGGGGGACGTTCTCACGAAACCCTTTTCATTTCTCGTATAGTCAGAAGCTATATAAACTTGGCACTAACCAAAGGATAATTAAATCAACTTTATATATTTGTTTGTAAATCTTCTCACTGGGTATTGCATTCTTGCGGGTTGTCCTTTTCCGGTGCGTCCCTAAACATCTCAAACATCCAGCCCTTCTTGTCTGCCGCATTGTCCTTTGGCGCCGCCGGGGATGACGGGGCTCTCTCCTCCCTGTGAGCTGGATGCCTCACACCAGGGTTCTCTGAGTTTGAGTCTGTGAGATGGAGATGAGGATATCAAAAGATAAGAAAACATAATTTTAAAATCTTCTAATCAAGCCTCGGCACCAACTTTTTTTATCTCTAGTAGCCCGTTAGGGCAAGTACAATTTTAGATGTGGAAAATTGTACTTGCCCTAACAGAAAATTTACTTGCCCACTTACTTCTAGATGAGATATACAATGTACATGTATGGAATTGCACCAGAGTTACTCTCGCAGTGGAAGAGAAATTAAAGTCGTCTGATCAGGCAAGCAAACTAGACCTTTTATGAAACTTTACTCGCCCGACATCAATTTTTACTTGCCCCAGGCAAGCAGGCAAGTGTTAGTGTCGAGCCTTGATCTCACATAAATACAGTATATCCTCTTTACAGGAGGTGTGCCAATGGTGTAGCCATAGGGAAGGGGGCCACATCCCCCCCCCCCCCTCTCCCCAATAATTTGACAAAAACAATGGAAAATTTAATACCCAAGTATAACTTTAACTATCTGAGAAACGTCTCCCTGTGGAGATGCTCAAAGTTCCTTACTGAATTCGGGCAAGTAAAATCATAACTTTTCACATAGTACTAATGCCCAAACAGAAAGTTTACTTGCCCGCTTACTTCGAGATGAGATTTGACTTAAGGAATTACATTATTCTCTCATAGTTGACCAATAATTTAGCGCTTAGAAACCCTGTATTAAGCGCTTTATAAATGCAAGCTATTATTATCATTATCATTATTATAATTTAGTTGCCCAATTGGGCAACCAAACTGAAATTTTACTTGCCCGACATCAAATTTTGTACTTG
This sequence comes from Echinarachnius parma, assembly GCA_037951105.1. Taxonomy (NCBI): domain Eukaryota; kingdom Metazoa; phylum Echinodermata; class Echinoidea; order Clypeasteroida; family Echinarachniidae; genus Echinarachnius; species Echinarachnius parma. Next base: position 361,001 of record JBAMJV010000373.1, read on the forward strand.
CCCCGGGGTAAAGGGCAAGTGCTAGTGTTAAGCACTGCATAAAACCATGTGAGGTATCAAATTAAAACCTAATAACCAGAATAAAACAGATCATTATACATCTACCTCTTCCTTCCAGTGTTTCCTTCATTCACTTTGTTTTCAATGAATAATGTGTTTATTTATTTAATAAAAAAAGCCTTACCTTCTAACGCCGAGACTGTTCTCGTATCGCTGCGGTGGCGATCAATGAAGCTCTTGATCTTGTCATATTTCTCCTTCCAATGAAGTACCTCATCCTTCAATCGCGAGCACCTCACACTGAGAGCAAAGAAAATATTGTTTTGTCAACAAATATCAATAATGATGATAATAATCATAATGAAAATATTACTTAGAATAAAAGTCATTGAAAAGGATGATCACAAGGTTCAGGGCGCACACACTAGCAAAGCAAATATTGTTTTGTCAACAAATATCAATAATGATAATGATAATGATAATGATGATGATAATAATGATAATGAAAATATTACTTAGAATAAAAGTCATTGAAAAGGATAATCACAAGGTTCAGGGCGCACACACTAGCAAAGCAAATATTGTTTTGTCAACAAATATCAATAATGATAATGATAATGATGATGATAATAATGATAATGAAAATATTACTTAGAATAAAAGTCATTGAAAAGGATAATCACAAGGTTCAGGGCGCACACACTAGCAAAGCAAATATTGTTTTGTCAACAAATATCAATTATGATAATAATAATGATAATTATGATAATGATAATAATGAAAATAATAATAAGAAGAAAAGTCATTGAAAAGGATAATCACAAGGTTCAGGGCGCACACACTAGCAAAGCAAATATTGTTTTGTCAACAAATATCAATTATGATAATAATAATGATAATTATGATAATAATAATAATGAAAATAATAATAAGAAGAAAAGTCATTCAAAAGGAAATCACAAGGTTCGGGGCGCACACACCAGCAAAGAAAATAATGTTTTGTCAACAAATATCAGTAATGATGGTGGAATCCCACCTCTCCTCCTCCCCCGGCTATAGCATAGCCAAAATAACCCGGCCTGATTATAGCATAGCCAAAATAACCCGGCAAAATAACCTGGCCTGATTAGGGTTGAGAGTACCCTTAAAATTTCACCCTTCTTACACACTTTCTAACTTCCTGACTTAGGAAAGGACTCTATAGGGAAAATATTAGAATACCACCATACATCCCCACATGATGCATGATATATATTTCAACACTCACGCTTGTTCGTCCCTCTGGAGTTTCGCCGTCTTAAGGTCCTTTTCCGTCTTTTCCTTCTTGGATTGGGAGCGCTGGAGATCTCGCTGGAGACTCTCACGCTCGGCCTTGAGCTTAAAGAAGGCGTAGTCATGGAGGACTCCTGACCCGTCCACACCCACTTCAAGGTTAGGGTTGTTGCCGTATGATAAGACTGTGCCAAAGAAAATCACAAAAATAAGAAATATTTAAAAGATGGGTTTTTTTTTGTCTCCCTCCATTTAAAAAAAAAACAGGAACCGGGTGGGTTATGTACAAAGTCTATGAGGATTTTAGAATCTCGAAGGGAACGGGTTAATATAAGTATTGAATTGAATACCAGCCCAGCCCAGGGGCCCATGTTCATAAAAGCCCGCTAGCTTAGTTCCCTGCTAAGTCTATTTTGGATGATGTGACGGAGAATTAAACACAATATATATTAGTTGCCAACTAGGGTTAAAGGGATAGTTGAGTTCTGGTAGAGAGAGTACAGTTTTAGTCAAACTGAATTTTAGTAACCAAAACCATTACAAACTAATAGTTATAACTCCACCATGCTCAAAAGGAATTAAACAAATTACAAATGATTAAGTAAAAAGCCTGTTATCATTAAAAAAAGAGCTGTTTAAACGAAAGAGGGCACTTTCAAAAAACGAATTTGTTTAAACCATTTAAAATAAAATATTGTGCATGTGACTTTTGTTGAAATATTGATTAAGATAGAGAGATAATCAACAACTATCTAAAAACCTCTTGAAAATTTTCGAAAAGAGTAAGTATTTTAAAACAAATTTTAACGGCTGGTTCAAAATTATCGAATACTTGTGGGGCCCCACATTTATTACAAATGGTTATGTTTATGGATATTTTAGCCATTTCTGAACCGATTTTGATCAAATAAAGTTTATTCTGCCATTAAAATTGTATGCTCTTTCAGATTTTCATTATCTCACAAAAAAATTATTTTGTGTAGCGCCCTCTCTACCAAAACTCAACTATCCCTTTAACTTAGTGGGTACCTAAGGCTTACCCAGTTAACCCTCTCCAGGACAGTGTTTACGCTTTTGGGAGAGTAATTCTTAAAGGTTCAAGGGTCTAGGAAAACTGTTTGCTTTTCAATAAACTGCACACCTAAAATACACTTAGCAAGGAACTCAACTAAGCTAGCGGGGTTTTATGAATATGGGGCCAGCAGTTTGAGTACAGATTGATTTCACAGAAATACAATATAGAAATACTAGAAGCCCAACTAAAAAGTCTTACAGCTTTTTATGAGCGCGAATTGTTGTTTTTTACTGTGACGTCATAAAAGAAACATACACATTGCACGTGCGGTGTTGATTGTGAACTTCGCGCCTCGCGCATACTTATGAACAAAATTACGCTAATGTTACCATGGCAGCAATCTCATTAGTATAGATTATCAGGTTTGTCAACTTTTCCAAATATACCAACTTCCACTTTAACCCTAAAAAGACTGGGGGGGGGCTGATTTAGCCCCCCCCTCCTCTATTTTCGCGATAATTCCGCAACGTGCGCAGATATTGTCGCGCGACTTCATGAGTTTTTTCGTTGAAGTCTTGCACAACTTTTGAGACCAAATTTGCGACGACCGGGTATACCGTTCAAAAGTCACGTGACCTTTTGTAAGTGAGCGTCGGGCCGAAAATCGCTAAATTTTGTGATTTGTGTACAAATCCTATGGAAATTGATTTTTTTCCTAGAAAAGACAAAATCTTCATTATTTTTCATTCTAATCACTGCAATCATTTCATTTTGGGCTAAAAATGGTTGAATAATGGTCAATAATTATTTTCATTGAAAAAACAATAAAAAACATAAGTAAAACAAACAAAGAAATACATAAGAAATGCAATTTTCGCATAATTAATTAGCTCTAATTAGCATATTATAATTAGAAAAAAAATTTAACTATGCAATGTTGTATGTCTCATGGACATCTATCACCATGCCAAATTTGGAGTTGATTGGAGTTTCGATTGCCGAGAAAACTACGAAAACTACAAAAAAATACAATTTTCGCATAATTAATTAGCTCTAATTAGCATATTCTAATTTAAATTTTTTTTTCAACTACGCAATATTGTAGAATTTATGGACATCTATCACGTTGCCAAATTTGGAGTCGATCGGAGTTTCGGTTGCCGAGATCTTAGGGGGGGGCCCTTTTAGCCCCCCCCCAGTTTTTTCAAGGTTCAAAATAGCCCAGTCTTTTTAGGGTTAAGTTGGGGGGGGGGGGGGGGCCCCGATTGATTAATTCATTTTATTTTCAACTTATCACATAATACAAAATAATAAAGAAAGAAATACATTAATTGAATACTGAAAATAGACACTTACGTATAAGAGATAAATTGATTACCATAATTATAGTAAAGTTTGTAACATTCATGGATATTAAGCCTGAGTCATGTCGGATATATTCGGAACCGGGTCCCGATAAACTTTTACCGGTCGGGAACCGGTATCCCGATAAATTTTTACCGTCGAAACTCGGACGGGTAAAATCACGCAATCGTGCAAGCATCGGCAAAAATGCACTGTTTGGGGCTTATATTGCTCTTTTTATATGCAAATAACATAACAAATACTGAGGCTTTTATGAATTTACATATCAATCTTTACGGGAAAATAGTTACAGACTATCCAGAATTAACTCAGTTTTGCATGAAAAGTATTTTTTCCGAAGTAAATTGGACCTAGAAATCGATCGTTGGTTCAGCATTACGCCACACGTTTCACAGAAACAGAAACTTCGAGCCGCTGTTTCATGCATATCGCTCGTATACTTTGCGTGCAGGTTACGGGTCTTTTTTCTTACGCGAGATCCTTCCGCGACGGAGCTATGTTAATTCATCCGCCATACATGTAGCCGTTTTTTATCGATATTTTGCGTAATTGTTTTCATTGTTTTGGGGCTCATTTTTGTTTCTGTTCAGCTATCAAACGCCATGAAATCCTGTAAGTAGAATATCAAAACATTTTAAAATGTTGCAAATGACCAAAATACGTATTTTGAGCCACTTTTTGAATGCACTGGCTCATCAGCTGGATCATACGAAGATCCATCAGACAACTCCCCTGGAGTATCGGACTAACTTTGTGTGCACATCCGCCAACAATATCGTTCAAATGACTAGCAATTTTGCGCTTCCTGTTCAATTTCTGACTGTCAAACGAAGTAACGAACCAAGAATTTCTCGAAAATAACCACTCTTTAAAGTAAATGATATCAATTGCCCCGTTTTTACTTGAATTCCGCTACATTAAGTGATAATCTTAATTTCTTAATTTCATTTTATTTATTTATTTTTTTTTTCGGGGCACCGTTACCGATATAACGAAACCGGGTCCCGATTGAAACGGTCGGTAACCGGTGTGATCGACCGAACCGACTCAGCCTTAATGGATATAAGCATCTTTTCAAATCAAGTAATTGAAATTTTTTTCTTCAAAATTCCAGTATCAACATGAATGATTATGTACGGGTCCACCATTGTGAGAAGTGTACTAACCTGATGCATCGGCCGTTCTTTGACTTTCTCGTCGCAGTTCGGAACGATACTCCCGATTGCTCTCAGTTAGCTGCGTGTTTACGGTTTCAAGGTCTTTCACCCTACAATGAAATATGAGGAAATTGAAATAGAAAGAAACATAAATATATGGAATGTAAAAAAAAATACGTATGAATATAGCCCTACGATATTCTGAAATATCCATAGACTTTGTACACAATTTCAACCAATCAGATTTGTGCATGGAGTAACATGATCTGACTTACAATTAATTGTAGCTTATATAATCGATTGTATCTTATTCTGAAATGGGGCCATGGTCATACCAGAGACCTTTAAACATGGTACCTTCTGCCTTCCAGCTGAGATGTGCACGATATACAGTATGCATGAAAACAAACTTTCCCAATTACTGCAGTAATCCCTATTGATTTTTACATATTACAAATGTTAGGGTAGAAAGTTTCTTTTGACACATACTGTACAACTCTACTATTATCTTTACTATTATTATTATCCAGATGCTTTGCATATATTTATCATTATCATTATCATTATCATGATTGTTATTATTATCATTGTTATTGTTTACCTCTCTTCCAGTTTACACACTTCCTGTAGATGTTCCATGGTCATTACTCTCTTTTCTCTGGTCATTTCTTCAAGCTGCTGGCCGAGGGCGCCAGACTCATCCCCACCGGATCGACGACTGCCCGCTTTCAGCTGACATTCTAGCTCACAAATCCGCTTTGCTTGGGCCTCCTACAAAAAACAAACCAACAAATAAAAACTTGAATTCAGTCAAATCTAAAAAATTAAAATTCTCATTATCAAAGTGGCGAGAAAACTATGGCAAATATTCATTCTCTGTTCTTGTCTGCAAGTTGATGGCTGAGGGCGCCAGACTCATCCCCACCGGATCGACGACTGCCCGCTTTCAGCTGACATTCTAGCTCACAAATGCGCTTTGCTTGGGCCTCCTACAAAAAACAAACCAAAAAATAAAAACTTGAATTCAGTCAAATCTAAAAACTAGAATTCTCATTATCAAAAGTACAAGGAAACTGGCCGGTATTCATTTCTTGATGCTGTCTGCAAGCATGCCCACCGGACCGACAACTGCCTGCTGTCAGCTGACAGTCTAACTCACAAATGCGCTTGACTTGGGCCTCCTTCAATAAGAAGAAGACAAAATGAATTCAGTCAAATCTACAAACTGGAATTCTCAATATATTAAAGAAGAAATGTTTTAATTATATGACCTTATAGGTCTGCAAGTTGATGTAGTAGGAGGTGGCCATTTTATTTCCCTTATCCATAAGAAGAGCAAAGGCTTGCAAGCTATAGTTCAAAATCTACCTGCCATCTGTCCATAACTTTATTTTGTAGTGCCCTAGTTTCCTTTGGACACTTTGACATGACCCAATTAAAAAATATTTAAATGCATTTTTTTGTTTATATAGCACAAGCATACAGGCCCAGATCCACCAACATTAATACATACATGAACAGACCACCAACATGTTATTAGAGCAATTTTTGTTTTCAATTGCACAACATTGATTATTAATAATTGTTTGGGTTTTTTTTTTCCTCCATTCCCATGATATAAAATATGATCCTCTGAGAGATAATGGTCATCAATGACCATGTAATGAACTACTAGCTCACCAGGGTTTTTTCTCCCCTCCATTCCAATGGATATAAAATATGATCCTCTGGGAGATAATGGACATAAAATGTGACCTTACACCACAAAACGACCAATAAGTCTCTGAAAATGATTATGCTGATTTTCACCCGACATCAAAGTAGAATTCATTGCCTTTAAAATGGTATATAATTTGTCATATTCAGACAAGGCAAACCCTCTGAAAATGAGTGCCAAAGATTTGGAAAATGGATGAAGCAGTTTTAAAACAAGGGAGAAACAGGCCACTTCAAAGATCAGCGTCCATTCAAGCACTGTACTCTGATCATTTTAATTCAATGAAAAAACATACTTAAACATGATTTCTGACGATCAAAATGTCATAGAACGTAGATTGAGATACTTTCATTCAGGAAATACAAAAATCCTGAACCTCATATTTTTATCCAAATTTGACTATTTCAGCTAATTACAGAGAAACTATATCAGCGACGTAACGGTCGTGTCGTGGTGTGAGGTCACAAATGACCATGAAATGAACTTGCTCACCAGTTTTCCTTCGGCCGCCTTCACCTTCTCCTGCTCGGCGTCCAGCTCCTCTTCCATCTCATCGCAGATTTTGGTGAGTCGTTTCTCCTCGGCAGCTGTTTCCTTCCAGGCATCCCTCTTCACCTGCTTCATCTCCTCCTTGGCGCGCTTCTTGTAGGACTCCAGCGCCTCCTGCGAGAGAGACAAACAAAAAAGTAGGTAATTTTGTCAAAGATATAGGTACTGTCCTCCTTTTGTAAACAAAATTCTCAAATTGCAAAAAATTATGGGGCCGTTATATTAAGACCGTCTTAACTGCCATTTGTGATCGGAAAAAACGCCATCAGTATGCCCGTGTTTCATCTCCTCCTTGGCACGCTTTTTGTAGGACTCCAGCGCCTCCTGCAAGAGAGAAGAAAACAAAAGTATGGTAGGTAATTTCGTCAAAGATACTGTCCTCCTTTTGTAAACAAAATTCTGAAATTGCAAAAAATTATGGGGCCATTATGTTAAGAACGTCTTAACTGTCCTTGGTGATCGGAAGTCGATTTGGAGAAAATTGTGCAAATTATTTAAGATATTTTAAGACGGATGTATTCTTTATGAGTTTATGCACCTGCTCATATAATTTCCACTTTTATTTGATGAATCTAATGCTTGTTTTGTGCGGTGAAACTATTGTTATCCGGTAATAGGGCACAGTCTCACACCACGAGCGGCAGATGAGGGAACACGTGCTACATGAATATGAAGCCACCCTTATTACAATTTGTATCATTGTTGATATTATTTTAGACTCATACCTTAGCATTCTTCAGCTCTCTCATATCGTCTGATTTATTTTCCAGCTCTGACTCAAGCTCTTGTATCCTCTTCTCATGCACCCCCTGAAATAAAAACAAAATATAAAATTGGTTGATTGTCAGTTAGGGGACTAAGCTTTCAAATCTAGCAGAATATTCATTAGAGGTTAAATGACATAGTTGATTATATAACAGACAAATAAACACATCCAGGTATAGGTAAAGGAATGTGGTGGAGACACATTATTACAATTTGTATTATTGCTGACATTATTTTAGACCCATACCTTTGCATTTTCAAGCTCTGACTCAAGCTCTTGTATCCTCGTCTCATGCACCTCCTGAAAGAAAAAAGAAAAGAAAAGTGAATAATACATGTACATGTCTCTTTTACAGCAAATTTCAAAAGTGGAAGAATTCTCAATTTCAAATTTCCCTTTCATTAGAAAGATATTTACAATTAAAGTGTTCAGATTTTTAAACTATCCACTGGATAGTTATAACATGTGAAATTTTCACATATTACTCAGTAGACATATCAGATCACAAACGTAAACATATTTGATCAACCATTTATCACTTTTTACCCATGTCAACAATGACGTTACTAGATCTCTTTAAAGGCAAATGACAGTAGTGGGAAACGCCCCACAAAAAAAATGAAATGTACGCTCTTATTCCCAACCATGTGAAAGGATATAATTTTACTAATATGGGATTATACAAATTTGGCCAGGCAACCGCCTGCTAATTGATATATTTGCAAAATTATAAAAAATGATTTACTGTAAATCATACCATCAATGCGGAATCGCGCATACGCTACGTGCAAATGACCTCATGGTCTACACGTGGTCTCCGCTAAGCGGGCTTGTCGATCTCTCCAGCCCAGCGCTAGCGGCGCGGACAGGTGCGAACGGGCGGTGGATTTATAAATTTCACGGGCGGCCATTGGATTTCTTCCGATATTTCTGTATTAACGATGCTTAGGTTTTGGATTTTACCACACAAGCCCTTTTTAAATACTTATTCAACAATATTGGCTACTTTCCCAAAACTGGTATTTGGCTCTTAAGAGATGAATGACCATGAAATGAACTTGCTCACCAGTTTTCCTCCGGCCGCCTTCCCCTTCTCCTGCTCCTTGGCACACTTTTTGTAGGACTCCAGCTCGGACACAAGCTCTTGTGTCTGCTTCTCCTGCACCTCCTGAAATAAAAGCAAAATATAACATTTGTTTTAAAAGTCAGTTAGGGTCCTAAGCTTTCGAATCTAGCAGAATCTTTATCAGAGGTTAAATGACATAGTTGACTATAAAGACACGTGAAGATGGATGGATAGGGAACCGAAGCAGTGAGGTCAAGTTCTGTTGTTCAAAGATAGAGGAGACTGACCAGGGGGGTGTTTCACAAAGATTCTAAGTTGAACTTAACTCTAAGTTGGACCTAACTATTATGGAAAGCCATTTGTAGCCTTGGAATAAAATAAATTCAAAAGCAAGAATGTAAGTATTCTAGACTTTCATACATTTTACATCAAGAACATGAAATCTCCTTCATAATAGAAAATATTATTATGATTGAATCAACATTGTATGCCTTTTAAAAGAACTTTTTAAATAATTGTTCAAAGAAACTGACTGTCAACTTTCGATCACTTAAGATCTTTGTGAAACACCCCCAGAAATCACGAAGAAGCCCAATTTTCTTTGACGTAGTAATGGTTTTAAACAACTTGTCCTTTCAATTGGGTGTTTGGTGGTAGGCTGGAGCTGGACGATAGCCTTCTTAGCAACCGCTAGGACACAAATTTCTGGATTGCCTGACATTTAGAACAACACCTTACAAAAGGTCATGTGACTTTGCAACGGTATACCCAGTCATCGCAAATTTGGTCTCAAAAGATGCGCAAGAAGCGACGCAGAATTATAACGTGAAACGTCGAGGGGGCAGCGGATTCAGCTCACCCCCCTCTCCCCCTTCTCCCCCCTTCTTACTTAGAAGTTAAGTGGTTCATTCAGAGTTCAGACCTTGTTGTATTTGTATTACTAATAGAAGCATGGAACAGGTTTTGATTTTTTTTCAATTTCCCTTTCGTTTAAAAGATATGTATGGTTGAAGTGTTCAAATTTATCATTATCTAGTGGATAAATATAACTTTACAAAAGTCATTTAGTCATTGCAAGAAGTTAGCGAATATCACTTTGCATTTTTTTGCTCATTACTTGGTTATATGACCTTCATTTACCATGGAATTTTTACACATCACTCAGTGGACATATCAGATCACAGGAATAATTTGTATCAACCATTTGCCACTTTTTGAGCATGTCAACAAAGTTACTAGATCCCTTTAAAAGAGATGAATGACCGAAAAGGGGTCTTGCTCACCAGTTTTTCTGTGGCCGCCTCCAACTCCTCTTCAATCTCGTCGCACACCTTGCGCAGTCGTTTCTCCTCGGCCGCCGTTTCTTTCCACGCCTCGATCCTCACCTGCTTCATCTCCTCCTTGGCGCGCTTTTTGTAGGACTCCAGCGCCTCCTGTAAGGGAGACAAAATTACGGAAATATTTGAACAAAATTTAGTGATACAGTACTCTCCACTTAAATGGGTAGGCTTTTGCAAAGTAATTGTTACCCCGATGTACCCGATTGAGGCGAACATTTCCTTAGAAACATGTAAACAAGTAATGTTTGGTCAAATCATACTTTATTAAATGTGACCGGCTATAGCAAAACCCTGCACTTGTAAAAATCAAAAATGTAGATTTTCATACCATTAGAAAGGCCTTATTACAAGCTATCATTTGATGCTTTGTTCTAACAAATTGGTCAATATTGACGAAGATATGATTGTTTCAATTTTACAATCATAAGTCTTTTACACACATTATGTCAATTTTTTCAAAACATGAATTACCGACAAGTGCAGGGTTTTGCTACAGTCGGTAACAAATGTTACCTCATTATTTTATCATGAAAAAGTGACATGACCTCGTCTAAGCTGCATTTTTTTTGTTTTTTCTGCAAACAAAAATTTATTTTTGGTCTCGATTTTTTTTTTTTTTTTTGGGGGGGGGGGTGTCTGTTTATTTGGGGTTTTTTTCAAACCAGATTTTGATGACAGGCGTTTTGCTGCCTGACATTCTAATGCAAAATAAACCATGGCAAGTATTACCTTAGCTTCCAGAGCCTTTTGCAGCTCTTCCTTCAGCTGATCAACCTCCCTCTCCTTCGCCATGCATGCCTCCATGGCTCTTTCTGTTTGGCTCTGGAGGCTCTCAGCTCTCTCTTGACCCATGACCTCGACTTCCTTGACATGTTGCTTGAGCTGTTCCACCTTGATGGCATACTCCCTCTGTAGGTTCTCAGCTCTCTCATGACCAATACACTTGACTTCCTTGTAAGCCTCCTGGAGCTTGGCAAATTCTCCCATCAAATGCTCCTTCTCTCTCTGTGCTTCCTCCAGTCTCCACTCTTTCTCCTTCATCAAGTCACTGGAGCCAGCTCTTGCTCTCTCTATGGCATTGTAAGCCACCTGGAGCTTAGCAAGTTCTCCCATCAATTGCTCCTTCTCTCTCTGTGCTTCCTCCAGTCTCCACTCTTTATCCTTCAGCAAGTCACTGGAGCCAGCTCCTTCTTCCTCCATGGTGTTGTAAGCCTCCTGGAGCTTGTCAAGCTCTTCTAACAATAGCTCCTTCTCCCTCTGTGATTCTTCCTCTCTCTCCAGCAACAAGTCACTAGAGACAGCTCCTGCCTCCTCAATGGCGTTGTATGCCTCCTGGAGCTTGTCAAGCTCTGCCATCAGTTGCTCATTCTCCCTCTGTGCTTCCTCCAGTCTCCCTTCTTGCTCCTTCATTAAGTCACTGGAGCTAGCTCCTGCTTCCTCCATTGCATTGTATGCCTCCTGGAGTTTGACAAGTTCTTCCATCAACTGCTTGTTCTCCCTCTGTGCTTGCTCTAATCTCTCCTGTCTCTCATTCATCAAGTCACTGGAGCCAGCTCCTGCTCCCTCTATAGCATTGTAAGCCACCTGGATCTTAGCAAGTTCTCCCATCAATTGCTCCTTCTCTCTCTGTGCTTCCTCCAGTCTCCACTCTTTTTCCTTCATCAAGTCACTGGAGCCAGCTCCTGCTTCCTCTATAGCATTGTATGCCTCCTGGAGCTTGGACAGCTCTTCTAACAATTGCTCCTTCTCCCTCTGTGCTTCCTCCAGTCTTGCCTCTTTCTCCATTAGCAAGTCACTGGAGCCAGCTCCTGCCTCCTCCATGGCATTGTAAGCCTCCTGGAGCTTGTCAAGCTCTTCTAACAATAGCTCCTTCTCCCTCTGTGATTCCTCCTCTCTCTCCAGCAACAAGTCACTAGAGACAGCTCCCGCCTCCTCCATGGTGTTGTATGCCTCCTGGAGTTTGTCAAGCTCTTCTAACAATTGCTCCTTCTCCCTCTGTGCTTCCTCCTCTTTCTCCAAATACAAGTCACTGGAACCGGCTCCTGCCTCCTCCATGGCGTGGTATGCCTCTTGGAGCTTGGCAAGCTCTTCTAACAATTTGTCTTTCTCCCTCTGTGCTTCCTCCTCTTTCTCATTCAGCAAGTCACTGGAGACAGCTCCTGCCTCCTCCATGGTGTTGTATGCCTCCTGGAGCTTGGACAGCTCTTCTAACAATTGCTCCTTCTCCCTCTGTGCTTCCTCCAGTCTTCCCTCTTTCTCCATTAGCAAGTCACTGGAGCCAGCTCCTGCCTCCTCCATGGCATTGTAAGCCTCCTGGAGCTTGGCAAGTTCTTCCATCAATTGCACCTTCACCCTCTGTGCTTCCTCTTTCTCATTCAGCAAGTAACTTGAGCTAGTTCCTGCCTCCTCCATCATATTGTATGCCTCCTGGAGCTTGGCAAGCTCTTCTAACAATTGCCCCTTCTCTGTCTGTGCTTGCTCCAATCTCCTCTCTTTCTCCTTCAGCAAGTCACTGGAGCCAGCTCCTGCCTCCTCGATGGTGTTGTATGCCTCCCGGAGCTTGGCAAGCTCTTCTAACAATTGCTCCTTCTCTCTCTCTGTTTCCTCCTCTTTCTTCTTCAGCAAGTCACTGGAGTAATCTCCTGCCTCCTCCATGGTGTTGTATGCCTCCTGGAGCTTGGCTAGCTCTTCCATCAATTGCTCCTTCTCCCTCTGTGCTTGCTCCAAACTCTCGTCTTTCAAAATCAGCAAGTCACTAGAGCCAGCTATGGACTCCTGGAGCTTGGCAACTTCTTCTATTAATTGCTCCTTCTCCCTCTGTGCTTCCTCCTCTTTCTCCTTCAGCAAGTTCCTGGAGCCAGCTCCTGCCTCCTCCATGGAGTTGTAGGCCTCCTGGAGCTTGGCAAGCTCTTCTAACAATCGCTCCTTCTCCCTCTGTGCTTCCTCCAGTCGCCCCTCTTTCTCCTTCAGCAAGTTCCTGGAGCCAGCTCCTGCTTCCTCCATGGCATTGTACGCCTCTTGGAGCTTAGCAAGATCTTCCATCAATCGCTCCTTCTCCCTCTGTGCTTCTTCCAGTCTCCCCTCTTTCTCCTTCAGCAAGTCACTGGAGCCAGCTCCAGTCTCCTCCATGGCATTGTATGCCTCCTGGAGCTGTGTGCGGAGCTCAGTGATCCTGCCCTCCTGCCTCCCTTTTTCCATCTCCAGTTGACACTCCAGGCCAGATTTTTCGCTCTGTGCCAGGGCCACTTCTTTTGCCATTTTCCTCTGAAAGTGAAACAACGGGGAAACAACATGATCAATTAATAGTCAAATTAATGCCTTTATGGAAGGGTACTAAAGTAAACTAAAGTACCATCCCATTCAGTGTTTCTTTCAGGTGGCCAAGACGACATATCAAAGAGATTCCAATCATACACTTTACAATTAATTGTAAGTCAGATCATGTGACTAAATGCGCACATCTGATTGGTTGAAATGCCCACATTTTCTGACTGACAGTTCACATAATGTGTGTAAAAGACTTATGATTGTAAAAATTGAAATAATCATATCTTCGCTAATTATTGATAAATTTGTTAGAACAAAGCATCAAATGAAAGCTTGTGATGAAACCTTTCTAATGGAATGAAAATCTACATTTTGATTTTTACAGGGTTTTGCTACAGCTGGTCACAATTAATTGTAACTTACAATCGATTGTATCTCTTTCTGCAACAGGGCCTGGATATCATGTAATTGTTATAGTCCCAATGACCTCTTTATAGCGAGGTTTCACTGTATTAATAAATAGCCTGCTGTCAAGCCTACCTCCTTTTCTTGCATCTCATGATATAACAAAGTAATTGTTATAGTCCCAAGGACCTCGTTATAGTGAGGTTTCATTGTATTAATAAATAGCCTGCTGTCAAGCCTACCTCCTTTTCTTGCATCTCATGATATAACAAAGTAATTGTTTTAGTCCCAAGGACCTCGTTATAGTGAGGTTTCACTGTAGTTATAAATAGCCTGCTGTCAAGCCTACCTCCTTTTCTTGCATCTCATGATATAACAAAGTAAATTTTGTTATATTCCCAAAGACCTCCTTATAGTGAAGTTTCATTGTATTAATAAATAGCCTGCTGTCAAGCCTACCTCCTTTTCTTGCATCTCATGATATAACAAAGTAAATGTTATAGTCCCAAGGACCTCGTTATAGTGAGGTTTCACTGTAGTTATAAATAGCCTGCTGTCAAGCCTACCTCCTTTTCTTGCATCTCATGATATAACAAAGTAATTGTTATAGTCCCAAAGACCTCCTTATAGTGAGGTTTCACTGTAGTAATAAATAGCCTGCTGTCAAGCCTACCTCCTTTTCTTGCATCTCATGATATATCAAAGTAAATGTTATAGTCCCAAGGACCTCGTTATAGTGAGGTTTCACTGTAGTTATAAATAGCCTGCTGTCAAGCCTACCTCCTTTTCTTGCATCTCATGATATCACAAAGTAATTGTTATAGTCCCAAAGACCTCCTTATAGTGAGGTTTCACTGTATTAATAAATAGCCTGCTGTCAAGCCTACCTCCTTTTCTTGCATCTCATGATACATGTATAACATAGTCAATGGGGCCTGGATATAATGTAATTGTTATGGTCCCAAGGACCTCGTTATAGTGAGGTTTCACTGTATCAATTAATAGCCTGCTGTCAAGCCTACCTCCTTTTCTTGCATCTCCTTCTCGCTCACGTTGAGCAGTTCTTGGAGCATCTCAATCTGGCTCTTGTACTCTTCCTAAAAAGATGAAAGAAATAGAAGAAACAAATAGTTTTCATTCACATGATTTCTGTCATCCGACGAACACCTGCTTATCTGAACTGAAGCAACACATGCGTATTTGAAGCATATTGTAGTTAATATCCTAATTCTGAAATAATTTGTCGGATCAGCATTTATACAACAGACTTCATAATGCTTACATTTGTTTGAAGGTCATCCAATTATGGTCTAGGACCAACAAAGGTTGTATTTTACTTGCCCGACTGAGCCTCAGGGGTAAATAATTGTTAAAGTGATCCATTAACTTTGTCAAATTCAACCAAAATCAATTGGAGCTTTCACACTTCTCCTGTACCTTGTCTTTTGGCTTATGGCAACAGAAGAACGACATTGGTTTTGATTTTTATACTGTCTCCCTAATTATGGGGATATTAATGATTTAACTGAACGCATTCTGGAAAGCTTTTCGATTTTTTTTATTAGGTTAACAGTTTTATGTTTAAATGAGCATATCATTCAGAAGGATCTTACAATGACATTGGTAAAGTCTCAAATATCACTTTTGGAAAAATTTCATGAAATTAAAGGGATCTAGAAACTTTTTTGACAAGCTTAAATTATCCCGTAGACAGTTTAACATCTGAACACTTCAATCGTAAATATCTTTTGAAAGAAACGGAAATTTGAAAAACCGAAACATGTCCAGTGCTTTTTAAAATTTTTAATATGAATATGACAAGGTATGGGAGAGCCAAGGGTTCCAAGTAAGTTTTTAGGATTTGGACAATGTTAGTTACTAAATCCCTTTAATGGATTTTGAACATTTCTGTGCATACCTCTTGCTGATGTTGAGTATGCGCCTCCAGTCTGGTGAATTCCAGTAATTCGTTGTACTCCTCCGTCTTCCGCATCACCTCAAAGTTGAGCTGCCCTAGCTCTTCTTTCCTGTAGGTCAAAAGTCAGAAGTCAAATGTCAAAGGTCGAAGGTTAAACATGTATCAAGAACTATATTATAGGCCAATCAAATGCAATTTGCTTAAGTGCAAATAAAACAAAGCATTAAGTAGCTAATGTACAGTAAATGCTCTTCTGTCTTTCGCATCGCCTTAAAGTTCAGCTGCCCTAGCTCTTCTTTCCTGGTGGGTCAAAAGCCAAAGGTCAAAGGTCAAACATGTATAAAGGACTATATTAAAGGGGTAGTACAGTTTTGATAAGGCTGAACTTTAGTAACCAAACCTGGACAGTAACATTATAAACTAATAGTTATAACTCCACCATGCTCGAAAGGTATACAAAATTACAAACGACTAAATAAAAAGCCCGTTATCATTCAAAAGGAGCCATTAAAACACAAGAGGGCGCTTTCTAAAAAGGCATTGGTTTCAACCATTTTCCATACAAAATTATGCATGTGATGTTCTATTGAAATAATGATTAAATAGAGAGATCATTAACAACTATTTAAAAAACACTTTTGAAAATTTTTGAAAAAGTGCAAGCATTTTTTTAATTTTTTGAAAAAATCATCTAATTATTTGGGCCCCAAATAATTATAAGATCAGATATATTTATTGATATTTCAGCCATTTCTGGGTCGATTTTGACCAAATAAAGTTTATTCTGCCATTAAAATTGCACGTTCTCTCAAATTCGACACTCAGTTTTTCATTACCTCACAAAAAAAATGTGATGTGCAGCGCCCTCTCTACCAAAACTAAACTACCCCTTTAAAGGCCACTCAAATGCAGGTTGCGTATGTGCAAATAAAACATAGTGTTAACTAAGTTATGTACAATAAATACTCTTCTGTCTAAAATGTAAGCAGGTTACTTTATTTTTTGGCTTCTATATTAAGATTAGTTTCTAGTTCCACAATCAGAGTTATGAAATCGATAAGGTTTTTAAAAAAGTCTAAAATACAAGTAATAAATTGGTGCCGGGCTAGTAAAATGTCATAAGTTGGTCTAGCTTGCTTGCCCGATCGGGCAACTAAATAATTGTTAAACTGCAGGAGAACAATGTAATTACACATGTGTTAATCTCATCTAGAAGTAAGAGGGCAAGTAAATTTTATATTGTGGCAAGTCAAGTTTCAAAATGTATGATTTCGCTTGCCCAAATGTGCCAGTACAGAAAAAAGTTAGTGTGGAAGCTTGACTAAACTTACAGTTTGTCCACCTCGGTAGATGTGTTTTCTGGCTGCCCAGTGGTCTGAGATGCCTCCAGTTTCTCCACCATCTGACTTCTCTCCTGGCTGAAGACCTCGCAACAAGCAACGGCTTCTGCCAAGTCGCTTTTCCTGTTCGAAAAAATTAAAGTAGTCCATTATAGTTCGTTCCAAAAGGACAGAAAAATCTCAGTATTAATATGAACCGCATGTTGTCGTACTGCATTTACTTTATTGGTGTATAATTAATTGAAATATAAAACTTACAGTTGGTCCACCTCAGCAGGTGTGCTTCCTGGCTGCCCCGTGGTCTGAGATGCCTCCAGTTTCTCCGCCATCTGACTTCTCTCCTCGCTGAAGACCTCGCAACAAGCAACGGCTTCTGCCAAGTCGCTTTTCCTATTTGAAAAAATTAAAGCGGTCCATTATAGATGTATTAAAAGTATGGACAAATCTCAGTATTATTTTTAATTGAGGCAATAATTAATAGAAATATAAAACTTACAGTTTGTCCACCTCAGCAGGTGTGCTTCCTGGCTGCCCAGTGGTCTGAGATGCCTCCAGTTTCTTCTGCAGCTGACTTCTTTCCTCGCTGAGAACCTCGCAACAAGCAACAGCTTCTGCCAAGTCGCTTTTCCTGTTTGAAAAAATTAAAGTAGTCCATTATAGATCGTTCCAAAAGGATAGAAAAAATCAGTATTAATTTGAATCCGGTATTAAAGTGATCCATTAAAGATTGTTCCAAAAGTATAGGAAAAATCAGTATTAATTTGAATCCAGAATCCTTGATTTTGATTGCCCGCAAAGAGTGATTTTCTTTGCTCATTTTTCACTTTTAATATCTATGGGAAAGACACAGCGCCAGACATGAACAGAATTCTACTCACAATTTGTCCATCTCAGACTGTGCGGTCTCAAGCTGCAAGTTGTTTTGACCTGCTTCAAGTTTCACCTCGAGCTCTGACTTCTCCTCCTTCATTGCCTCGTAACAGGCGAGGGCCTCCTCCAATTCACTCCGCCTGAAAAAGGGAATATTGACATAACTTTTATATACTTTGTAGATTATGCTTGTCAAGTTTAAACATATTGATAAATACTTGTATGATGCTTTTACAAGTTTTCAAGCTAATGATTTGGCAGCCATTTTTTAAGGGTACCAGTTTTTACTAACCATTTTCTTATTCAAATTTTTATACAAGGGAATCTTCAATCAGACTACTCACAATTTGTCCATCTCAGTCTGTGTGGTCTCAAGCTGCAAGTTGTTTTGACCTGCTTCAAGTTTCACCTCGAGCTCTGACTTCTCCTCCTTCATTGCCTCGTAACAGGCGAGGGCCTCCTCCAATTCACTCCGCCTGAAAAAAAGGGAATATTGACAGAACTTTTATATACTTTGTAGATTATGCTTGTCAAGTTTAAACACATTGACAGATACTTGTAAGATGCTTTTTCAAGTTTTCAAGCTAATGATTTGGCAGCCATTTTTCAAGGATACCAGTTTTTACTAACAATTGGCTAGCAAGGGTTAATTTCAAACCCGTTTCTTATTCAAATTTATAGAAAATGGAATCTTCAATGAGTTCAATCAGACTACTCACAATTTGTCCATCTCAGTCTGTGCGGTCTCCAACTGCACGTTGTTCTGGCCTGCATCAAGTTTCACCTCGAGCTCCGTCTTCTCCTCCTTCACTGCCTCGTAACAAGCGAGGGCCTCCTCCAATTCACATCTCCTGTAATAAATAATACACACAAATAGTTTGATGTTCTCTGTACTATAATGCCTTTTTTAAGTCTTCAAGCTACTGAATTGTCAGCCAGTGTTTAAGAGGTAATTTCTACAAGACATTAGCTAGTCGGATTTAATTTCACACACTGTGAAACATTTTGATATTTGAATATGTTCTGTAATAACTTTTTTTTCTAGCTATAGAATCAGCGACTTGACTTGCAGGCAAGATTCATTCAATTTGATCCCAGCTCTTGTACCATATTTGAGCAATTAAAGAAAAAGGCATTAGAAATCTTAAGCCTGTTGTATTTTTTTTACTCACAATTTCTCGTTTGCAGCCTGTGAAGTCTCAAGCTGCAAGTTGCTCTGACCTGCTTCAAGTTTTCCCTCAAGTTCTGTCTTCTCCATTATCACTGCCTCGTAACAGGCGAGGGCCTCCTCCAATTCATTGGTCCTGTAATAAGTTATACAGACAAATATTTTGATGTTTAATGTAGTATGATGCATTGTTTAAGTTTTCAAGATATCAAATTATCAGCCATTGTTTGGTAAAGTGTACCAATTTCAACAATTTCAACAAGACATTAGCTAGTCAATGTCTATTTCGAACACTGAGAACAATTTGATATATGAAAATATTCTGTAAACATTTGCTTTTCTAGCTATAGAATTGTCATATTTCAAAGCCTCTTGACTAGCAGGCAAGTTTTCATCAAAATGTCAGCAATTACAAAAAAAAGGAAATAGAAATGTTATGTTGTTAACTCACAGTTTGTCGACCTCAGCCTGTGCAGTCTCAAGTTGCAAGTTGTTCTGAACTGCATCAAGTTTTCCCTCAATTTCCGTCTTCTCCTCCTTCACTGCCTCGTAACAGGCGAGGGCCTCCTCCAATTCAGATCTCCTGTAATAAAAGAAATAATGACAAATATTTCTATATTCTAATATTTTTTGTAATACAAGCTTTTCAAGTTTTCTAGCTATTGTAATGCTAATGTAATGTCCACTATTGATAATGTTAAAACTACTTGACTTACCGGTGAGTTTAAATCAAATTTGCACTCTAATCTTGTTCAAAATTTGAGCAATCACAAAAAAAGGAAATAGAAATCCTAAGAATCCCTTTATATTTTTCAACTCACAATTTGTCCATCTCAGCCTGTGCGGTCTCAAGCTGCAAGTTGTTCTGAACTGCTTCAAGTCTTCCCACAAGTTCTGTCTTCTCCTCCTTCACTGCCTCATAACAGGCGAGGGCCTCCTCCAATTCAGATCTCCTGTAATAAAAGGAACATTGACAAAATATTTATGATGTTCTTTGTATTCGAGGTTTTCAAGTTAATAAATTGTCAGATATTATTGAATGGTAGCAATTCCCACTAACCATAATTAGCTAGTGTGCGATGGTTAAATTTGCACCCTTAACTTGTTCAAAACTTGAGCAATGACAGAAATAAGTATTTAAAGGGGACCACCACCCAAATAACAATATATGCTTTTATGTTTTCGTACCGCTGTTTGATATTAGATAGATGTCCAACACTTTGCAAATGGTTGTTATTCATAAACAATGCAATTAATCACCAAAACTTGCAGAACCAACAGGGCTTTTGGTTCCATATGTATCAAACGAGCTAGAGTTATGAACTGACCTTGATTTAGTTCAAAATTGAATAAATATCAAAAATAACAATTTTCTTTTATTCAGAAGCCTGTTAAAATGATTGACTCACAATTTGTCCATCTCAGCCTGTGCGGTCTCAAGCTGCAAGTTGTTCTGGCCTGCATCAAGTTTCACCTCAAGCTCCGTCTTCTCCTCCTTCACTGCCTCGTAACAGGCGAGGGCCTCCTCCAATTCACATCTCCTGAAAAAGGAGAATATTTACAAAATCTTTAGATTATCTGTAGATTATGCTTGTCAAGTTTAAACACATTGACAAATACAAGATTTGTATGATGCTTTTTCAAGTTTTTCAGCTAATAAATTGGCAGCCATTTTTGAAGGGTACCTTTTTTTTACTAAACATTGGCTAGTAAGCCAGAGTTAAGTGCATACCCTGTTCTTATTCAAATTTTGTGTAACTTTTAAAGCAATTTTTAGTAAAAGGAATCTTTATATTTTTCTACTCACAATTTGTCCATCTCTGCCTGGGCGGTCTCAAACTGCAAGTTGTTCTGGCCTGCATCAAGTTTCACCTCAAGCTCCGTCTTCTCCTCCTTCACTGCCTCGTAACAGGCGAGGGCCTCCTCCAATTCACATCTCCTGAAAAAAATAGAATATTGACAAATATTGTAATGATATTCTAATATTTCTGCAATACAAGCTTTTCAAGTTTTCTTGCTATTGTAATGTCAACTATAGTTGAATTTTAAAGCGATTTGGCTTGCAGGTCGAGTTTTAATTAAATTTTGAAACCTATTCTTGTTTAAAATTTGAGCAATGGCGGAAAAAAATTATGGGATTAGAGACCTTTTCAATCAGAAGTCTCCTTTCTACTCACAATTTGTCCATCTCAGCCTGGGCAGTCTCAAGCTGCAAGTTGTTCTGGCCTGCATCAAGTTTCACCTCAAGCTCCGTCTTCTCCTCCTTCACTGCCTCGTAACAGGCGAGGGCCTCCTCCAATTCACATCTCCTGAAAAAAAAAGAATATTGACAAATATTTTGATATTCTAATATTTCTGCAATACAAGCTTTTCAAGTTTTCTTGCTATTGAAACGTCAACTATTGTTGAATTTCAATTCTACTTGATTTTAAGGCGAGTTTCAATTAAATTTGAACCCCGAACTTGCTTTAAATGGAGCGAAGACATTTAAAACCTTTCAATCCTAAGTCTTCTTGAATTTTTCTACTCACAATTTCTCCATCTCTGCCTGTGCAGTCTCAAGTTGAAAGTTGTTTTGACCTGCATCAAGTTTCACCTCGAGCTCCGTCTTTTCCTCCTTCACTGCCTCGTAACAAGCGAGGGCCTCCTCCAATTCACATTTCCTGAAAAAATAGAATATTGACAAATATTTTGATTTTCTAATTTTTTCTGTAGTACAAGTTTTCAAGTTTCTTACTATTGAAACGTCAACGATTGCTGAATTTTAATTCTACTTGGCTTGTAGGCGAGTTCAATTGAATTTAAACCCCGAACTTGCTTTAAATGGAGCGAAGACATTTCAAACCTTTCAATCATAAGTCTTTTTGAATTTTTCTACTCACAATTTCTCCATCTCTGCCTGTGTAGTCTCAAGTTGAAAGCTGTTTTGACCTGCATCAAGTTTCACCTCGAGCTCCGTCTTCTCCTCCTTCACTGCCTCGTAACAAGCGAGGGCCTCCTCCAATTCACATCTCCTGGAAAATAAAGAATATTGCCAAATATATTAAAGTGATCCGTGTAAAGTGTCAGATATTGCACAAACTGACATTTGAGACTTCAATCCTATATCAATATCATTGTAAAATAGAATTGAAAGATTTGTGAAAGTTTGAAAGAAAACGAACACTGTTTACCTAGTGAAAAAAACGAATATTGAGTTCATATTTTATCACCGAATACTGATGGTCTGTTGTAGATTTGTCGCAGTAATACTCATCCGTTTGATCTTGACGATATCCGCACCCGTGTTTACAGCTACTAGTGATGGTATGGAATTCATGGAATTTGCGCACGCTAAGGCTCAAAGTTCAGTGGGTCGGGAAAATTTCCCACGCGCGCTGCCAGGACGTGTTCAGCGACGACAATTGTACTTTTTATCAAAACCTATAAATATTCTAACACTTTCTATAGTACAAGTTTTCAATTTTCTTGCTATTGAAACGTCAACTATCGTTGAATTTTAATTCTACTTGATTTGTAGGCGAGTGTCAATTAAATTTGAACCCTGAACTTGCTTAAAATGGAGCAAAGACATTTCAAACCTTTCAAACAGAAGCCTGTTATATCTTTCTACTCACAATTTGTCAATCTCAGCCTGTGCGGTCTCAAACTGCAAGTTGTTCTGAACTGCATCAAGTTTCACCTCGAGCTCCGTCTTCTCCTCCTTCACTGCCTCGTAACAAGCGAGGGCCTCCTCCAATTCACATCTCCTGAAAAAAATAGAATATTGACAAATATTTTAATGATACTCTATTATTTCTGCAATACAAGCTTTTCAAGTTTTCTTACTATTGTAATGTCAACTATTGTTGAATTTTAAAGCGATTTGGCTTGCAGGTCGAGTTTTAATTAAATTTGTAAAACTTATTCTTGTTTAAAATTTGAGCAATGGCGGAAACAATTTATGGGATTAGAGACCTTTTCAATCAGAAGTCTCCTTTCTACTCACAATTTGTCCATCTCAGCCTGGGCGGTCTCAAGCTGCAAGTTGTTCTGGCCTGCATCAAGTTTCACCTCAAGCTCCGTCTTCTCCTCCTTCACTGCCTCGTAACAGGCGAGGGCCTCCTCCAATTCACATCTCCTGAAAAAAATAGAATATTGACAAATATTGTAATGATATTCTAATATTTCGACAATACAAGCTTTTCAAGTTTTCTTGCTATTGTAATTTCAACTATTGTTGAATTTTAAAGCGATTTGGCTTGCAGGTCGAGTTTTAATTTTGAAACCTATTCTTGCTTGAAATTTGAGCTATGGCAGAAACAAACTAGACAGAGTGCACTCACGGAGTGCATACCTCCGCCAACGCGCGAATGAACAGACAGCCGACAAGAAAATGATCCCAAAATCCAGGCCCAAGCTTATCTTGTATAGGTATGCTTTCATTTCATACTGTCTTTTTATGACATTTCTCATGGCGATTCTGAACATTTTCTGCAAATTAAATCCACGGAACAAGTCTCCAGCTGGCAATTACTATGCCAGAGTTCTGGCTGGTGTGCATTCATAGCTGCACTAGACTGCATGCATGGTGATTGATGTACCGTAGCTAGCTTGAGTTGGACTTGATGTCTGTGCAGGCGCAGAACACACTAACACACAAACGGGACCAAAAACATAACCTCCTCCAACTTCGTTGGGCGGAGGTAATTATGGGATTAGAAACCTTTCCAATCATAAGTCTCCTTTCTACTCACAATTTGTCCATCTCAGCCTGTGCGGTCTCAAGCTGCATGTTGTTTTGACCTGCTTCAAGTTTCACCTCGAGCTCCGTCTTCTCCTCCTTCACTGCCTCGTAACAGGCGAGAGCCTCCTCCAATTCACATCTCCTGAAAAAAAAGAATATTGACAAATATTTTGATATTCTAATATTTCTGCAATACAAGCTTTTCAAGTTTTCTTGCTATTGAAACTTCCAACTATTGATAAATTTTAATTTTTACTTGATTTTAAGTTGAGCTTCAATTAAATTTGAACCCCCAACTTGATTAAAATAGAGCAAAGACATTTCAAACCTTTCAATCATAAGTCATCTTGAATTTATCTACTCACAATTTGTCCATCTCAGCCTGTGCGGTCTCAAACTGCAAGTTACTCTGACCTGCTTCGAGTTTGACCTCGAGCTCTGTCTTCTCCTCCTTCACTGCCTCGTAACAAGCGAGGGACTCCTCCAATTCACATCTCCTGAAAAAATAAAATAATGACAAATATTTTGATATTCTAATATTTCTGCGATACAAGCTTTCAAGTTTACTTGCTGTTGTAATGTCAACTATTGTTGAATTTTAAAGATTTTTGGCTTGCAGGTCGAGTTTTAATTAAATTTTCAAACCTATTCTTGTTTAAAGGGACTTAGTTACATTGACCAAATCCTCAAAACTTACTTGGAACTCTAGTGGTTCTCTCATACCTCATATTCATATTAACAGTAAAAGCACAGGACAGGTTTCCGTTTTTTCAAATTTTCTTTTCGTTCAAAAGATATTTACGATTGAAGTGTTCAGATGAACTGTCTACGGGATAATTTAAGCCGTGTACAAAGTAAGTGCAATGAGTAAGTGAATATCACTTTGCACTCATCACTTTTTGCACTTGTCAACAAAGTTACTATATCCCTTTAAAATTTGAGCAACGGCGGAAACAAATTATGGGATTTGAAACCATTCCAATCATGAGTCTCCTTTCTACTCACAATTTGTCCATTTCAGCCTGGGCGGTCTCAAGCTGCAAGTTGTTTTGGCCTGCATCAAGTTTCCCCTCAAGTTCTGACTTCTCCTCCTTCACTGCCTCGTAACAGGCGAGGGCCTTCTCCAAGTCACTCCTCCTAGAAAAAGTAATATTGACAAAATAACACTTTAACACCCACAACGACACAACCAAATCCTTAAAGGACAATGAGACTTGGGACAATTCAATGTTAAATTAATCTCATATGACCGAGTTATGAGCAAAAATGCAAAGTGATATTCACTAACTCATTGCATTGACTTTGTACACAGTTGAAAGTCTCCACTAGAGCCTTTCAAGCGCCTTTCAGCGCCTATCTCTGATTCATTCGCCCAAGGCCAGACGTCTACTAAATAATAGCAAAAGCTACAAAAGGGGGCCAGTCCTCTGGTACCTCGTGTGATTAACTTTCCCTTCCCCATTCTATAAATGCCAAGCACCTGGCTAGAAGGCAGAAGGTACCGTTTTTAAAGTCTTTGGTATGACCCGGTCTGGGGTCGAACCTGGGACACTCTGCATGAGGCTGACACTCTAACCGCTAA
Source organism: Echinarachnius parma (assembly GCA_037951105.1). Lineage (NCBI taxonomy): Eukaryota > Metazoa > Echinodermata > Echinoidea > Clypeasteroida > Echinarachniidae > Echinarachnius > Echinarachnius parma. The sequence continues at coordinate 386,524 of JBAMJV010000373.1, forward strand.
GCCACCATGCTCGGTCCATATAGCAGACGTGTGGCCTATAGTAGACGGAGAAAGGGTGATACCTTATGTACCAAATTGGCACGGGAAATACTTTTTTACCAAATAACTTTAGTATACTCACAACTGTTCTGCCTCAGCGTGTCCAGTTTGAAGCTGCAGATTGCTTTGTGCCGCTTCCAGTTTCTCTTGAAGCTCTGCTTTCTCCATGCGAAGAGCTTCGCAACAAGCGAGGGCCTCCTCCAGTTCTTGACTCCTGAGGGAAGAGAACAGAATAACATAATTATGGATTATACACAAACACTTCTTTTTTTTTTATGGACTCAATGTGCTAGAAATTACCTGCCTAAGGAAAAATCATGGGGGTGACGAGACTAGACAAATTAAAAAAAAAACACCTTTATAAGAACAAACTTGAAAATGGAAGTAACCGTGAAAGGTAGAGTCACCACATTTAGACCTAGATATTTTTTGGACACATCAATCAAATTCCATTAACCAGATACCAATATCAGGGCTCGACACTAGCACTTGCCCTATTGCCCGGGGCAAGCAAATACTGATATCGGGCAAGGATATTTCATAAACATGGTCTAGTTTGATTTTCCCAATGGTCAAACTTGTGGATACAAAAAAAAAACTTTAAAAAATCAGGGAGCCTCCCTAAAAAATCGGGGAAAACTGGCATCTCTGTATGCAATGCTAGAAATTAACATGTTTTTTTAAAGATTATACTAGCCCAAAATTTAAATCTGGTGACCACAAACAAAGAAAAAAAAAATTCTATTAAATTTGGTTATCTGTCCGGGCCAGTGGAATAAAATACCAATGAAACTTGGTGGCCCTAAGCTTACTTTTAGTGGCCCATGGCCAGAGGGCCTTTGCTAATATCAAGCACTGCTGTATGACCGTACAACTTACTTTTGATTCGGTTCTTCTGCATGTTCGGGCAAGTCTTGAAGCAATCTGGAGTATGATGTACAGGGAGTAGGTGATAGTAAACACACACACACACACAGATAACAAGTGAATGTTTTGTTAATAGAAAATATAAATAACATGTAAACGTAAAAGAAGGAAAAAAAAAAATCATCATTTCTAAAGGACTAATGTAAAGTCAAATCGTTCACAACAGATTCCTTGTGGTGTATATAATTAGAGTTTTAAAATAACTATGACATTATGTATTGAATGAATAAAAAAAATTTAAAAAGTGCATTAACTCCTAACGTGCCAAGCTCGCATTTGTGCAAGTTACAATGCACACAAATGCCATAGAGCATTAAAATCCCTGCAACGTTAAGAGTTAATAAACTCATTAGAATAGTAATTAGGCGACAGTCTAAGAATAAAAGCTGTATCATTATCAAACTGCTGCCTTGTTAGGAGGCTTTTGCGATAGAATGTATTATAAGTATCAATATTCTGTTTCTACACTGGTTATAATAATTAGCAACAAAAGATAAAGAAATAACACAGCAAAACGCATGAGGGATATTAGCACATGACCCACTAAGGTGTGGCCTAGGGCTAATGAAACAGAGATAGGGGTGGCCTAGGTCTAATGACACAGAGATAGGGGTGGCCTAGGTCTAATGACACAGAAATAGGTGTGGCCAAGGATTAATGACACAGAGATAGGGTGGCCTAGGTCTAATGACACAGAAATAGATGTGGCCAAGGATTAATGACACAGAGATAGGGGTGGCCTAGCTCAATGACACAGAAAAAGGTGTGGCCAAGGATTAATGACACAGACATAGGGGTGGCCTAGGTCTAATGACACAGAAATAGGTGTGGCCAAGGATTAATGACACAGAGATAGGGGTGGCCTAGGTCTAATGACACAGAAATAGGTGTGGCCAAGGATTAATGACACAGAGATAGGGGTGGCCTAGGTCTAATGACACAGAAATAGGTGTGGCCAAGGATTAATGACACAGAAATAGGTGTGGCCAAGGATTAATGACACAGAAATAGGTGTGGCCCATGGCTAAAGAAACAGCAAAAAAGGGTGTGGCCCAATGTGCCCAAAGGCACGAGGGGGACTTTAACTCTCTTCATTTTGGCATTCTCTACCAAAGCATGCCCGCGTCTTGATATGCATGACTAAAAGAACTGATGCTCTATGCAATTTGTATAGAACATTGGTTCTTTTAGTCATGCATGCCAAGTCGTGGGCACGCTTATGTAGATAATGCCTTAATTTCTTTTATGAACTAACACTCACCTATTCTTTCGCACTTGAAAGGCTGAATCGTCGCATTCCATTTCATCTTCCTCAATTATCTAGACAAAAACAAAAAGAGGAAAATGTTTGATACGATAGATATTAGAAAATAATTATGTCCAAAACCATCATATATATAACAAATTCTGTTACGAATAAAATATTACATACAGGATCTATTGTAGAATTCTGAAATAGTACAACTTTAAAACTATCAAATGTAATCTACAAGAATCAATCATTAAATTACATTCAGAAACTTTGATCGTCCATAGTATCCAAATTTAAATACTTTGCACAAACGATTGGAGATAAAAGCTGACATAAATGTTCACATTTCCACTAGGTAAAATGTTTCTTTTTCTATGAAAATGCCACATATCAGTCTGAAGAAACATACAGTGATATTGGTATATGATTGAAGTCCGAAATATCACTTTGGGAAAAATATTACAAAGTTAAGAAATCATTTTAAGATACATGTTCATGAACGTTGAAGGAGAAAAATCTGAATAAAACATAAAAATTACTCACCTCAGATTGGCTAAAATGAACATTAGCCCTGCGACGTTTTGGCCTACTTGGCACTGGATGGTATAGGTGTAGATCCAAGTCCAGGTCTAGGTCTAACAACTCATCAGGCTCCGCAGAGATCTGACTGTGGAACTTGGCAGCATTGTCTTCGTTGAATTCTACAGGAAAAATATTGGAGAAAATAAAATGTGTCTGTTATAATGTCTGTTGGTTTATGCAATTATTAAAAGAATGGGAGACGCATGTTGTGTAATTGGTGTTGTGTAATTGTTGTGTAAATGTTGTGTAATTGTGTAATGTGTAATTGGATGAATGTATCAAGCCTCCACACTAACTTTTTTTCTGAACTGCCCTGTTTGGGCAAGTTAAATCTTAAATTTTACATTTTACTTGCCCCAATATAAATTTCGACTTGCCCTCTTACTTCTAGATGAGATGTAGGCATATGAAATGACATTGTTCTCTCATATTTTAACAATTATTTAGTTTTCCCAATTGGGAAAGCAAACTAGACAATTTATTGAATTTTACTTGCCCGATGCCAATTAATTCTTGCCCTGGGCTAGCAGGCAAGTGCTAGTGCCAAGCCCTGTATATCATTACCAAGATCACAATCATTATAAAGGGTGGCCCCCAAAAAACGGAAAGGGGCACTTCCCAAAATAAAGTAACAAAATGAACATGTCCATCGGTTAGGGTGTCTTTTCCAATGAAAAACGATACCAAGAATAGTCATTTTAGTCGTGTAGTTTTTGTTTGAGGGCGCTCTGAGTGACACCATGTCAGGTTCCCATTTTTGTCAATTTTTAAAAAGTCATTGCCCGATAATTTGCACTTACTGCCCGTTATAGCATCGGACAACTGTGCCCATTCTTTCGTTTCACAGCTGAATGCACACTAACAATGGCGCGCGTACTGCTCCGCTATAACGGGCCATAAGTGCGAATTATCCTTGGTAAAAATTGACAAAAATGGGAACCTGACATGGTGTCACTCACAGCGCCCTAAAACAAAAACTACTCAACCAAAAAGACTGTTCTTGGTATCGTTTTTCATTGGAAAATAAACCCTATCCGATGCACATAATAATTTTGTTACTTTATTTTGGGAAGTGCCCCGTTCCATTTTTTTTGGGCCACCCTGTATAATAGTTAAATCATCTAAAACTGTAGAGCAATTGCTTCATGTATTGCATCTAAGAGCAGCATTAGACATCACAGCAAGCATAAAACAGACCAGGGGGGAGTTTCACTGAAACACTGAAATCGATTTTAGGATTGATCCAATAGGACGGTTATCACATAAAATTGATGTTAAAATTGATTTTAATGTTAGTGAAAGACCCCCCCAGGTAACTTAATACATGTATAATGAACCACCTGCAAATTAGCATCAGACACCACTACTCTATGTTCTAGACATGCATCTGCACAGGAGGCCCTCACCACAACAACACTAAGGCCCGGATTCACAAAGCAGGTTTGTAGGAGGTTTGTACAAACCATGGTTTATCCATGGTCTACATCTATGGAGTGTCATTTGTAAACTGATGGAGAAAGAATGTACGCTCCTTACTTGTTAACAATGTTGATGGTACACATTTACAACATGCACCAAATAAATGTTTGTCTTCTCACATGGTGAAATTTGCTGGTTAGCAAGCACTAAAAGTCGTATCATTAGAAATTAGAAATTGTTTTACTTGTATACGAGCAGCACTCCATAGATGTAGACCATGGATAAACCTCCTACAAACCTGCTTTGTGAATCCAGGCCTTATGTCTAAGCAAAACTAAAGCAGGCTGGTACAATAACAAACATGTTCTCAAATTGTCTTGCACAGCAATTAGTGTTATAAACAAAATGACAACAACTATGATCCTTTTGCTATATACTACATAAACTAGCACTACAGAACCATGCGGTAAACGAGAGGAACCAACATTCTATTGGGGGGGGGGGGGGAGGGGCCGGAGGGGGGGGGGGTGGGAGGGGCCGGGGGGGGGGGGGGGCTTTTGGGTCCTACCTGCATTTTTTTTTTAAAGCAATGGACTTGACTAGAATTTACAGGAGCTGTTTATGACTTTCAGGGTTTCAGGGGCTCTTCCAGAATTTTGTGGGCTAAATTGCCAAGCAGGATTGTCCAATAACAAACATGTTCTACTGTCTAGCCCAGCAATAAACAAAATGACATAAACTATGATCCTTTCGCTATACTACATAAAATAGCTTAACAGAACCATGAGAAAAACAACATGTTTTTTCTTCTCTCAAGCTGCACCTGCGATGTAGATATATATAAACAAAATATCTTGGTATATCGTATAGCTTTAATATTGCGCAGTATGGCTCATTAGCATCAGGAAAGTGCCCTCTGTTGACAAAGGCTTTACTTGTGGTAGGATCATTTGAGTAGCACTACAAAGCACAGCCAAACACATTCAAAACTAGCAAGCAAGCATGCAATGCACATGTAAAATAACACTCACCAATGGATGAAATAACAAAGTTGCCACAATGGAGGTGGAAGAAATCAAGAACATTTCATGAAATTAAAATGTGACATAAAAAGTTACAGTTTGTGCATGAAAATAAAATATTGAAAAAATCATCAAATATAATTTTTACCCAGTATGATGGCAACATGGCAACGTGCAAATTAATATAAATGTTCAAAATAAAAGAGACATTCAAAAAGATATCATTACATGTGATTGCCCAGTTGGGCTGGTAACAAAATTTTAAAAAATTTGTAGACAGGTTTGATTTTTTTTTTTTTTTTGAGCGGAGAAAGAGATTCTTACCCCCGCTGCTTATGCTGCTAACTGATCCACCACTGCTGTTACTGTCACCTGCAGCCGCTCCAGACATCTCAATCGCTGGTGGGGATAAGGAGTTGAGGGACATTGTAGAGGTAGCCGGGGTCGGACGCCCAAACACCTGGGGTGACAGAAGAGCACCTTTCCGCATGCCAGGGCACCATGTCTCTCTTCGGGCCTAAAGTGGAGTATTTGAAAAAAAGAGGGGTGGGGGATATATTTCAAAGTAAGATATATTTCAAAGGAGATCTGCCGCTACTGAGGTCTCAGTTACTGGTGGAGATAGGGAGTTCATTATTTCATCTTGGTAAATACTGTTTAAATGTGTTATTATCATATATTTGAATGAATAAAATGGAGTTACTTTGGGGAACTGACCTTTTTCTTCAATAGCTGATGTCTGGGAGTGCCGCCACTCTTGGAGACCACAACCAGAGTGTTGAAATAGTCCAACTTGTCTTTCATCTCCTTGACAACCTCCGCTTTCATTCTCTCCTTTTCTTGGTTGAGCAGAGCTTCCCTTTCTCCGTCCGAGAGAGCCATCGGCACCTGGTCCTTGTACTAAATAAAACAAAACAAATAAACACCAGAGAAAAAACATGGCTTTCGATTAGAACTGAACTAAAATAGATTTCTTACAACAATATTAATTTATCTTATTGATTAACACGGCCTTGAACTTCTCCTTTTCTTGGTTGAGCAGAGCTTCCTTTTCTCTGTCCGAGAGAGCCATCGGCACCTGGCTTTTTTACTTCAAGGAAATAAACAATGAAAATAGATCAAAGCTTTACATAACAACCCTTTAAATAAAACAGATTTCTTACAACAACAATATAATTTTATTTCTTTGAAAACTTTGGACTACATCCACTCCTCAGTTCTCCTGGGTAAGCAGAGCTTCTCTTTTTCCGTCTGAGAGAGCCATCAGCACTTGGTCCTTGTACTCCAAGGAAATAAATGCAGGAAAATTAACAAAGCTTCCGATATAAAGAACTTCAAGAAAATAACCACTAAAGATTGACTCAAACTTTAGGATGCCATGCTCTGACATTCTCCATGGAATTATTACGCGGTCCACCAGACTCACATAGGCAGTGTGTTAACCTATTCCCTAATAGATTTTGAATCCCCAATGAGTTTTAAACGGGACCTATGAAGTTTCCATAGGCAATAGGCTAGCTTACGCATACATGCATAATGTACCTTACACCACAAAACGACCATTAAGTCGGGGAAAACAGATTGTGATCCAATCATTTTTGTTTGATAAAAAAATCATATTTAAAAATGATAAAGATATGCTAATTTAGGAAATGCCAAAACCCCAAATATCATATTTGATACAAAATTTAACTATTTCAGCTAGTAACAGAGAAACTACCACAGCGACTTAACGCTAAAACGGTCGTTTTGTGGTGTAGGGTCACATAATGTACTCACTACTTCAAGTCTCTTCTTCAGCGCCTGGATCTCTTTCTTCATGCGCTGCATGTGGGCTTCATCTGAGAGGATCTCGTTCATCACCGGCTTGTTCTTAATCGTCTTTGCTGTCCGGGCAAACTAAGAAACAAAAACAAACAAATGTTAATGATCACTTTCTTTTAAAAAAAAGGGATAGCCAGCATTTTTTTTGTTTCACTGCTTATTTCAAATTTGAAATACTTCTTAACGAGATGATAGCGATACAAGCTATTAGCCTTTGTTTGTTACACTAACATCTCTTTTAACAAATTTGAAATACAGTCAAACTCGTCATGGTGGCCACATCAGTTGTTTTTAATGGCCATCTTGGCAAACTAAGAAACAACAACAAAAAACAAAATATTTCAATGATTTCTTTATTCTTAAAAAAAGGATAGCTAGCATTTGTTTGTTTCACTATTACATCGTCTTAGTGGCCATCCGTCTAATAGGGAACCTGTCTACAGAGGTCACCTATCTACAGTGGGCACTATTCTTGTTTTCCTCGTGTGGTCACTAAACACAGGTCTAACTGTACTTGTTAATGACACACTAGGACCCCTCCAGTCTGCATATATTGGTCATGTGTTTTGAACTGGGACAGCAAATTGTTATAGTTCTATTTTAGTATTGTTGTATCATATTATTATAGTTGTATATTTGTATTTTAAAACAAAATGTTCCTTTTGATCCGATAAATATCAATATTTTCCTGAAAATGAATGACTTTGATATTACCTCAATAGATGAATGCACAAAACTACCCTACCAAACATAATACCTGTCAAATTGTATATCATTGGGAAGCTCACCTGAAGCGTTGACTGCGTTTGCTCCAGAGATGCCGCAGTGATGGTGCAGATGATGGCCGTCTTCGAGGTCCCGCCCAGCGACGACTGCAGTATGCGAGTCAGCTTTGAGTCGCGGAACGGAATGAAGTCTGCGGCAGACGCCAGCTTGTTGATGACGTTCCCGAGCGCGAAGAGCGACTGGTTAATGTTACACGCCTCCTTGAGTCTGGCGCCCTCTGCCTTCGTCTCGTTGGCTCTCTCCGAGCCCGCCAGGTCCACCAGATTCTGAAGAATAATTATTTTTGTGTTATTGGTAAGCTTTCAGAGGTGTGCAACGTACTTGAGGCAAATTATGCAAAAGTGATACGGATTTGTAAGTCAGATGTGCAGTGTTGTCTTGCAAACCCCTTGCGCAAGGTGCAAAATACACACTGGCTCGGTGCGAGAAGTTGCATAGCGTCCCTTAACGTAACTTTGTAAAATCATTGTCGTGAGTAAAAAACATTAGTAAGATGGGTCTGTCATAAATCAGCTTGTCTACGCATGCATACAAATTTGTGACAGGTAAGTTATGGGCTATTAAAAGAAACAAGCAACATTTTTTTTTTTAAATAGGAAAATAAGAAGAACACTGGCTTTAGAAGATGTATTACATGTATATGTACATGCGTAGATGGTACATAGTCCATACTAATTCAGTCTGGATAAAAAGAAACAAGATATAAAAACAAACATTCATGATAATCATAAACCCCTTGCCTTCAGGAACCATGTGGACTAGGTGTAAATTATTTGGCAATTTCAAAATATTGTACTGTATTAAAGGCATATATGCGTGGGTTATTAGACGCGTGGATCCATCTTGCGCACTTTTACGCACGGTACGTAATCCCCATTGGCTCAGTTATAAGTAGCGATCGCAAACTGTCCCACTTCCGAATACCCGAGTCAAAAATGCATCAAAAATAGTCGCGTTCGGAATGTTTGTACTAGTCGAATGGAGATCCATCAGAGATGTTTACGAGCGAAAATATCACGTAACACGCTTAACCGCAACCGACTTCAAAGTGCCGCCGTTTGATGCCTAGGACTGACAGCGTGAGAAATTTGTTTGCTGCATGCAATTTCATAAGAAGGCCTTTGTTCAGATATTTCGAAGCACCTCTCTTCGATCGATCCAACACATATCGTGAGTTTACCTCGAGAGATTACGGTGGAGTCGAGTTGGAATTTGCTGACTACCCTTTATAACCCACGCATATATGCCTTTAACTCTATTAACAGGGCTCAACACTTGCACTTGCCCTATTGCCAAGGGCAAGTCAAAAAGTTGATGTCAGGCAAGTAAAATGTCCTAAATAACCTTATTTGGTTGCCCGATTGGGCAACTAAAATATTGGTCAACTACAAGAGAAAAATGTAATTCCTAACTTGTAAATGTCATCTACAATTATAAAGCAGGGAAATAAATTCTTTGTTTGGGCAAGTAAAATAGGAAAAATCATAACTTTACTAGCCCGAGCGGGCAAGTATAGAAAAAAAGGTTAGTGTGGAGGCTTGCTGTAAAGCTGGGAAGATCTACAAAGCAGTGTAAAGGTAAATTACTCACAAGGTGGGAGACCTTGACCGCACCATCCAGGGACTTGCCTTTTTCACTCCTGTTCCGTGATTCAATGATCTGAAGAAGATAAAATAGAACTTTTAAATTGATTTGTATCAATCTCAATTATTTTAAGCACTTCCATAAAAAAAAACTAGATGGATCTTCGACTGTGCGCAGTCGAAAATGATGCCTCCGCCATTACCAGGCATGTAAGTGGGGTAAGAAAAAAAAAAGAGGAAAGTCGCAGCATAATTGCACAAGTGTACGGGAAGTGCACATTGCATGCACAAAGTCCATTGCGGCTGGGGTCCAGGCCTTGACGTTTTTGAGTATTAAATGCATTCGCGACCCATTTTTCATAATTCTTCCAAAATTACTAGGTAAGATTTGGTCAGATTTACGTTTAAATGTTGTCTCTATACATTTAATAAAGTAAAGTAAAAAATAAAGATGAATTTTTTTTTTTTTTTTTTTTTTTTTTTTTTTTTTAAATCGCGGAATTCCGCGATTATTCCGCGATTTTATATTTCAAAAACGCGGAATTCCGCGGAAACGAGGAAGTCTCACATGCCTGCATTACGCGATTTATATCAAGCCCAAATCAACATGTACACTGAATTAATTCTGTCAACTCAATTTTGATGGTACTCTGTCTTTTAGATCTTGACGTATCACAATTATGAGCTATAAGTGACCTTGACCTTTGACCTCATGACCCCCAAAATCTAACCAGTTCATTGGCTCTCCAAGGAACATACATGTACCAAGTTTGGTCAGAATTCGTCAATCCGTTCTTGAGATAACGCGATCACAAGCTATTTTTGCATAATGAGCTCTGTGACCTTTGACCTTGACCCTAAAATCTAATCAGAACATCGGCCGCCCAAGATACATACATGTACCAAGTTTGGTTAGAATCCGTCAATCCGTTCTTGAGATAACGCAATCACGAGCTATTTTTGCATATATAATGAGCTCTGTGACCTTTGACCTTTGACCTCATGACCCCAAAATCTAATCAGATCATCGACTCCCCAAGATACATACATGTACCAAGTTTGGTGAAAATCCGTCAATCTGTTCTTGAGATAACGCGATCACGAAAACGGGACGTCCGTACGTACGTACGGACGGACGGACAACCCGAAAACATAATGCCTCCGGCTACTTCGTTGCGGAGGCATAAAAACATACATATAAAACATTAACATCATATAAGAGTACTACACAGTACACATATATACAATAACCAATGAAAATGCAACTTAGTGATACAGCAGAAAAGCAGATTCTTACATAAAAGCTGCATCCTTTAAATTGTTTACAATCATCTCTAACTAAAGTAAAAACATACTTTGATTGCCCTTTCTCATATACAATTTTGTACATGTTTACACGGTTAGCTGGTCAAAGTCATTAAATTAATTAATTTTTATAATCATTTCACTACAAATCAGGCCGTTTCTGGTTACCATTGATGTTCAGGTAATTCTTTAAAGGGCAAACAGTTCATATAATCAGCCTTAAAAAAACGGCTCTTATTTCAAGGGCTCATATAACCTGAATATTTTTCCTGGATTATTTCACATTAGTTCTTCAAACTTTGCTTTATAAAATCCTCTTGATTTATTACAGTACGCAATAACATTACCAAGCTCACTGGCATACAAACATGAAAACTTTGGGTAAGTGGATTTTCCTGCTGGGCAAGTAAATATATGATTAATTAGCTCTAAATATATGATTAATTAGCTCTAAATATATGATTAATTTGCTCTAATGGGCAAGCAATAGAAAACAAAGTTCATAGAGTCCAGGTCATACCAAAATGAATAGATCTGTAGACGAGTCTGGACTCGAGACTGCTTTTGATGGTCTTGTGACTCGAGTCACAATCTAAAACATACGATATGGGAACATGCTATTTTGTTGGGAACCAAAGACTCGGGACTTCTGAAAATGAAATCCAGTCAAACCGGTCGGTCATACATGATACTGTAAACGTTATTTTCGCGCGATTAATATTAATAATATTAATCGCGCTGAACGACACAAAAACACATTCGCGGCTTTTTAATATCGCAGCTGAGCAAGTGTTCACACGCATTGCAAATCGTGCATTTGTATTCACGGGTTTTAATATTCGCGGACGCCGACTTCAGCGCGAAATCCGCGAAAATGAATGCACCGCGAACGTTACCACGTGTACAGTAAGATATTCACCATGCAGAAGATTGTGTGCGAGCGGCTACTGTGCTCGTTCATGTTGGTTCTGCCGACATGCCGTCTGGCATCTCCTTTCTTCAGCAGGTCCAGGATGTGATCCGACTTGGTGCAAACCTCCTCAGTCAAGTTCCCCACGTACACTCTTTCCTGCAGAAAAGATACAATATTGAGCAAAAACTTATGGACCTGTTTCATTGCAATTCTCGAGTTGAGTTTTGGTAACCGGCACCAAACTAACAGTTATAACTTCACCATGCTCGAAAGGAATACAAAATTACAAAAGACTACAGTAAGTAAAAAGCCTGTTATCATTAAAAATGAGCAGTTAAAACACAAGAGGGCGCTCTCTTAAAACTCATTGGTTTTAACCATTTTAAATAAAATATTGTGCATGTGATGTTTTCTTGAAATAGTGATTAGATAGAGAGATAATCAACAACTATTTAAAAACTTCTTTTGTTAATTTTTGAAAAGAGGAAGCATTAAAACAAAACTAGATGGATCTTCGACTGCGCGCAGTCGAAAATGATGCCTCCGCCATTACGCAATTTATTTATATCAAGCCCAAATCAACATGTACACAGAATTAATTCTGTCAACTCAATTTTGATGGTACTCTGTCTTTTAGATCTTGACGTATCACAATTATGAGCTATAAGTGACCTTGACCTTTGCCCTCATGACCCCAAAATCTAATGACTACAATTGTTCCCTATTATACATTCAGGTATCAAGTTGGATTGAAATCTGATATTCAGTTCTTGAGATTTCCAATCGCAAGCTACTTTTACATATAATGAGCCCTGTGACCTTTGACCTTTGACCTCATGACCCCCAAAATCTAATCAGTTCATTGGCTCTCCAAGGAACATACATGTACCAAGTTTGGTCAGAATCTGTCAATCCCTTCTTGAGATAACGCGATCACGAGCTATTTTTGCATATATAATGAGCTCTGTGACCTTTGACCTTTGACCTCATGACCACAAAATCTAATCAGTTCATTGGCTCTCCAAGGAACATACATGTACCAAGTTTGGTCAGAATCTGTCAATCCCTTCTTGAGATAACGCGATCACGAGCTATTTTTGCATATATAATGAGCTCTGTGACCTTTGACCTTTGACCTCATGACCCCAAAATCTTATCAGATCATCGGCCTCCCAAGATACATACATGTACCAAGTTTGGTCAGAATCTGTCAATCCCTTCTTGAGATAACGCGATCACGAGCTATTTTTGCATATATAATGAGCTCTGTGACCTTTGACCTTTGACCTCATGACCCCAAAATCTAATCAGATCATTGGCCCCCCAAGATACATACATGACCCAAGTTTGGTCAGAATCAGTCAATCGGTTCTTGAGATAACGCGATCACGAGCTATTTTTGCATATATAATGAGCTCTGTGACCTTTGACCTTTGACCTTTGACCTCATGACCCCAAAATCTAATCAGATCATTGGCCCCCCAAGATACATACATGACCCAAGTTTGGTGAAAATCCGTCAATCGGTTCTTGAGATAACGCGATCACGAGAACGGGACGTACGTACGGACGGACGGACGTACGGACGGACGGACAACCCGAAAACATAATGCCTCCGGCTACTTCGTTGCGGAGGCATAAAAACGGCTGGTTCAAAATTATCGAATAATTGTGGGGCCCCACAAATATTACAAATGGTTACATCTATGTTTATGGATATTTCAGCCATTTCTGAACCGATTTTGATCAAATAAAGTTGATTCTGTCATTAAAATTGTATGCTCTTTCAAATTTGACACTCAGTTTTTCATTATCTCGCAATTTGTGCCCTCTATACCAAAATTCAACTATCCCTTTAATATTAAAGGGTACCACCACCCAAAAATAATATTTGTATAAATGGGCAGTAACATTTTTAGTTGTCCATTCCACCAACAAGTTCAGAAAAATATGTTTCCAGAAAAATGATATAATTGGAAAACACATCACCATACTAGGTAATTAAAGCATGTGTTCATGGGTCTGCAGACAAAAAATACTTTTTGTCTAGGATGAACAAATAGTCTGTGATTCTATTGTCTTCTAACGTACACGTGAACAGAATTGGCACATTCGTAGAAGTTTGGTGCATACAGAACCATGAGGCCATGTTGGGTCTGGAAGCGGTGGTAATTAATTATATTGTTCATGAATTTCACAACCCTTTGCAAAGTGTTGGGCATCTATTTAATATCACACAACGGTAACAAAACATATGTATGTGTTGTTCTTTGCCTGGTGGTCCCCTTTAATTAGGTTTGATTTATATAGTGCCTAATATGATACATTCTTTGCCCATTTTGGGGAAATCTCTTTCAATTATGAATAAAAATTAATCAAATATGATGGTCTTGAATTCAATTACATGTAATTTCAACAGTTAACAAACCGTGTAACCCATTTTCCCTGAGCTATGCTAAGTTTCTTCTCCTCATCAAACGAGAGATCAGTGTTGGCTTCATTGTATGCATGGAACGGATCCATTTAGCCCACTGTTGAGAGAATCTCTTTTGATTATAAACATTATTGTTTGTCTTTGGGGCCATCTACAAAGTATGTACACAAATTTACCCCCCCCCCCCCCCCCCCCCCCCCTCTTGTGCATACATACTTTGTAGATGGCCCCTTTTCAGTTGTCTATAAGATAAATAATTTGACAGTTTACAGTTTACATACCCCATTTTCCCTGATGCTCAGTTGTTTCTTTTCATCTGACAGGAGATCAGTGAGGGCCTCATTGTACAGCTCCATGTAGCTCACTCTGAGGAGAAATTCTCTGTCCGCCATCTATAAACAAAACCATAAAAAACAACATCATAATTTACATTCTTTTTAGGATAATGAAATCTGGACAAATCGTTGTATGCACTATAACTTATAAGGCACTTAATATTGATGAAAAGTCTCTGAAAGTTTGAGCGCAATCAGCCAAGAAATATCCATTTATTCGTAGAATACATTTATACACAATATATCATGATGATGAGCATGGGCAATACAAAAAGTTTGACTATGAAGAAAGCTGGAAAAAATCGGAACATTTGTGTACAAAGCATATGATGACACACGCAGTACGAAGTTGTGTAGCGCCATCTTGTGTCCACCCGAAGTACAACCGTACCGCAGAGCAATCATGGACGCCGCTGGTGTATTGCGTTGTGCATGCAGCGCTTGTATGCACGCTACCACGGCCGCAAAGAGAGCATTTTGAACGTAAATAATTTCACACTCTTTGGTACCCCAGTGTACAGCCCTGAAAAATAAATAAATAATTAAAACAAAATGGCGGATTTTCATTTGGTACCCCAGGGTACCATTTATGTCATCATATGGGGAGTAGTCCACAATGAGATAATTATAAATAAATGGACATCTTTAAAGAGCCATAGTTGTCTTGTTCATTGATTATTCCTCCTAATCTCTTCAAATCTAGGAAAGCGACAGATTACATGGGTGTTATTGTCCTTTAAAAAACAGATATTCACTGTGCCAAATCTTATTTGCCCAACAGAATGTTAACATTTCGCTCGTCCATATCCTCTTAATGGCTGCAAAAACTAAGTCAAAATTTGTCTCGACTAGCAAGACCAACATGGGAAACATTATTACAGGGTCGCATTTCGTTTAAAATAAAATAAAACAAATTAATGAACTTTATATTATCATTAGTACTATCTTATCAACATGTGGTTTCTATTATTGTTATTATTATGACAAAGTTTCATTGGTACACTATACATCATTCTACAAACAAGCCCTTACTTTTCAAGTGTGTGTTAACAAGAGTGATACAAAAAATGTAAACAGACGCAGTTCCATAAAGACGAATCATAGATAAACTAGCTGTCTATGGCCCCGTTGCAGAAAGAGATCCGATTGTAGTTTTAAATTAATTGTAAGTCAGATCATGTGTTCTAAATTCGCAAGTCTGATTTTACAATCAGATTGTATCTCCCTCTGCAACGGGGCCTATAACTTGCATCTATATCTACAGACATGCACGGAAAATTAACCAATAAATAAACTAATAAACAAACTGACTGAACCTGCAAAGTTTGATACAGAAGTGAGAACATGAGATAGAATCAGACATGACTTACGTTGTCAATGGTTTCAAAAATTGCCTCGACCGTGCTCGGAATAATCCCGGGAGAGAGCCGACTCCCCTGCATCGTGAACGTCTTCCCGCTCGCGGTCTGGCCGTACGCAAAGATTGTCCCTGGAAAATGTAACCATACGTACATTGTATTTCCACTTTAATTGCTTTTTGTTTTTTTATTTTACAAAAATGGGAACGAACCCACGTTATATACTACAAATTCAAGTTAGAATACTCTTGAAAGCTTTTCTCTGTAGAATATTTCAATATTTTACTAATTCAATGTGAAATATTCAAAATGTACAAGTTAAATTCAGTAAAATAAAACATATTTTGTCATTTCCTAATAAATGGTTGTACAGAAAATGTAACAAATAAAATAAGATTATTCCCAACATACTGTACATAAACGTGAAAAGGAACTCATTGACATCACACACATATTTGTTGATAAAAATGTCAAAAAATTGCCATTCACATTTGAAGATATGTATGTTTAGGGGTCAACATGGAGACAACAGCAACATTGTTTTAGTTTTCTTATGCAGAAGAGCTTTCAAAGTAGCCTCTGAAAAAATAATTGTTCCCCCCTAAGTTGGGTGTATCAAATTTTACTTGCCAAATGGGGAAACCCACAATAATACCCTTTTTGTATATTTGTTTGGGGGAATGCGGCCATCCAGTTTTTGTTTTGGGCAAGTCTCTAACTCTCTATTCTTCTTGCCAATCTAGGACACCAGAAAAAACATTTTTTTCTAGGATTATAGTAGTTTTACCGTCGTATCCGTTCATGGCAGACTCCACGATGGGCTGTGCGACTTCTTCGTAAACATCTCGATTCGTCTCGTTCTCATCAAACACTCGATCTGTAGACAAGAAGAAAAATCAAGTCTGATTCATATAATGTTCTTTCTAAATTCTGATCAATGGGGAAAATATGTTCAAGTATTTTAGTATTCCATCCCGTTTTTTATGTACTAAATTAGTGGAGAAATTACTTCATTTATTTCTTGTCAATTAGTACACAAGCCTGGTACTGGCTAATTATTTTAGTCTAGTCTAAACCAATAAATACCCGCATACAGGGTTGGCGCAATTTTAAATCGCGATTTAAATCGCCTCGAGTTTTTTTTTTAATCACTGATTTAAATCGCTTCCATAGACTTGTGTGTTGTAGAAAATATTTATTGTTTTTGTTTTGTTTTTAATGCATTATGTTTAAAATATTTCAAAATGAATTGTTTTTATATTTGCCCTCAATAAAAAAAATCACGATTTAAATCAAATAAATCAATTTTTTCCAAAATTTGGATCATACAAAAGAGCAAGTTCAAACAGCATAACTGATAAAGTTAACAATTGAAAACTTTAAATGCCTACATTCAAGTAGTGTGGAGTTAGAAAGGACCTTTGAAAGTACAAAGTGATAATGATCACAATAATAATAATAAATTACATTTATATAGTGCTTAATACAATGTTTCTACCCTTGGTCATTTGGTACAGGTCAAACCCATGCAATTATCTTGCACACCGTCTCAACTCCCTGGGAAGCATACTAGCCCAGCTGCCCTTAGGGCGCTGAAGGCTAATTAACATCCGACCAAGTACCCATTTATACTCCCGGGTAGAGAGCAGCAATGTGGATTAATTGTCTTGCTGAAGGACAAACGGAGTGGGCTGGGTTCGAACTCCGGATCTTGAGTTACACTAGATAAAAATGAACCAAAAAACTAACAAAAGAAAAGAAAAAGAAAATGGATTAAAAAAAATAAGGAGTGTTGATAGCGATAGAAAGGGGAGATAATAATAGTAGAAATAAACAGAAGTCTGACAGATATATGATATTATATCCTACATGAATGAAATCCTGTTCAGTGATTGGTCTACATAGCGTCATGTGACCAAACATAGTAATGCCCATGGAGAAAAATGTGCTATGCGTGACGTCAATGATGGAATAGTAAATGCTATTCCATCATTGACGTCATATATAACGATTAATCAATGATTTTCATCGATATCAACACGATATACACAATATCAAATCGATATCAACACGATATACACAATATCAACGCGATATATCGGATCGGTATCGCTCCATAGACTTGTGTACTAAACGGATCGTCTGCGCTGCAAAATTAAACTTCGCGCCGCTGCAATATTTCTAAACAAACCACCAAAATGGCCGCCGCCGCCGCCGCCGCTGTTCGGTTTAACCTCATCGATGACGAGGATTTAGAGGCTTTCATTGGCTCTACCGATAGCGAAAACACCAAAAAACAGATAAAATACGGACTTTCAATCTTCAAAGAATTCTGCTTGCTCACTAATGTGAATTTTGAGGAAATATCGACCATAGACATTGCTGATTTAGACAAGCTTCTTTCACGTTTTTACGCCGGGGCCCGCACTAAGAAAGGGGACGGATATTCGGCTAAATCGATGCATTGTATCAAGTTTGCTCTCCAACGACACTTTTTGTCAATCAAAGGTGTGGACATCAAAGGTAAGGACTTTCCTTTGTCTAATCGTGTGTTCAAGGCTACGATTGTGAAACTGAAATCAAGTGGAAAGGGTTACGTAAAGCATCATCCATCCATCAGCGATGCTGACATGACAGTCATTCAAGACAGTTTTGATCTTTCAAAACCAAGAGATCTGCAACGAAAGGTGTTTATGGATTGCATGATCTTCTTTGCTAACCGCGGTATGGAGAACTTACGAAACATGAAACCAGGAGATTTCATCCTACATGAGCAAGGGGAAAAAGAATTTGTCACTTTGAGGGACATGAGCACCAAAAATCATCGAGATGATAATGAAAAAAGTCAGGGCGGTCAGATGCATTCTGTCGCTGGAAGTTCACGATGCCCTGTGAAGAACTTGAAGAAGTATCTTCGGAAGTTGAATCCGCTGTGTGAGTACATGTGGCAGAAGCCCAAATGTAAAGTCAGTGATGCCGATGATGTGTGGTTCGACAATTCTCCTCTTGGAAAGAATACACTAGAATCTATGACAAAGAAGATATGTGAAGATGCTGGCTGCAGTCTGAAGTACACCAACCATAGTCTCAGAGCTACAAGCATCTCCATTTTGGACCATGCCGGCTATGCCTCGCGTCACATCATGACTGTCTCAGGACACAGATCAGAGACATCGATCAAAAATTACTCTCGCACTAGTGAGCAGCAGAAAGTAGATATGTCAAAAACCTTGTCTGCAAAACTGCATGCTTCTACTGTCGAAAATGCCAAGATCGACCAGCCGTCCACCTCAAGCTCGGCAGATGGTGCTGTTGGCAATGACAATGTTGGTAACACTAACAGTAACAGAGAAGATATGATGACAGACAGTCAGGTCGAACGTGTATTAGAAGCTCAGAGACAGAGTCAGATCACTAGTCCTAGACCTAGATCTAGTCCCACTACAAGCAATAATATTACTCACATGAACCTTGTTTCTGAGAGTCGCCAACGGATTTTCCACTTTCATAGTGGATGCATTGTACACATGTACAACAAATAGTAACAATAACATTGACTTCATCATGTACATACGTTTTAAATACTTTTTAGTGTTCCATTGTTTGGTTTGACATTGTTTATTTGAAACTCATTGATTGAGACTTTGACTGTTCCGTTGACTTTCCAATTCGATTGACCGTGACGTCCGTTTAAAACTATTTATCGTGCCTGAGGCTAGCTGTGGACTCTACATTTTGGATATGGGCAATTCCATAAATTCGGACGTACATTTCACGCACTTCAATTAGGTACTAAAGGAGAAGTAAATGTAAATCATAAGATTTTATGTGATCAATAGATTGCTAATGATGAGTAGAAAATAATAATATGACTTATTCAGATTTTACCACCATAATGACCTTGTACTGATCAAAAAACACTGCATGGTCGGACGTACTCAGAGAAAATGATTTTTCTGACATGAGGATTTCAACTGGAAAACTCTGTGAAGTTGATCATTTTTTTGGGCCAAATCATCTATTACCATTTGGATAAGATTAGAAATGATGGGAAATATAAAAAAAAAATTGATATTTTCCCTTCGAAGCATGGAATATTTACGTTTTATTTTCGTGTCGGACGTACAATGTCGGACGTACAAGACTGCCGTGTCGGACGTACATGTGTTATACAAATGCAAGTCTACTTGCTGCTGAAATATTTGCTGTAAATAGACTGTCATAATTAGTAACTAATGTTGTCTTAAATGGTAGATATGAACATGTTTTCACTGTACCATTAAATTATGGCAGTATAATACAAATAAAAACACAATTAATCTCACTAACATGAATATGCACTGTTGGGACTACATGAACTATATACATGTATAATGTAAATTTGAAGTATAGGGTTGATTTTTTTATCACAAAATGTATGTTTGTTGTTCTTTCCTACTAAGAAAATTATTAAATGGCCTAAGTGAGTCATAATTAAATAATAATTATACAACATGGTCCATCTGAAGCCCTCTGAAGTATGTTTTTATGATATATTTTTTAATGACAGCATGATAGTGTGTAGTATTAGTATGTAAATACCCATACAAAAATGTGACTATGGAATGTCCAGCCATATTATGATGATTTGTTAGAATTAGGAATATGAATCACTAAGTAATTAAGAGATATTACATTTGAATACACTCTTTAATCATACAGATAGGATACAGTGTGAATTTAAGTGTTTTAGGCTGGCGAAAACCTACTCATTTCAATGCCGTGTCGGACGTACATGGTCGGACGTACTCAAAAAGTGTACGTCCGACCACCCATTTTTTCCTTAATTAGTGATGATTGGAATTTTTTTGTTTACTCTCTGTGTAGAGGGGTTAGAACTTGCTTTGCATTGACATCCTGCCGTTTATTGGGTTCTTTGTCTTTTCATGAAATTGAAAATAAGTGTTTTTCCGTGTCGGACGTACATGACAAAAATAGTCCTGATATTAATTAGCTACAAATCGTAATTAAAAAAGTATTTTTCTAATTTGTGTGTGGTAATGGATTCAGAAAGTTATAATGTGTACATCTATCATGGTCAATTAATTATTCAGTCTATTTTAATTGAAATACATACAAATATCAAATGGTATGTTACAGCAAAGAAAAATCAGCAACTTCAGAATGCCTTGATTTGGAAGGGTCTCATGACCTTGACCTTGATCAATTTTTTTTTAATGAATGGTTTTTGACACTTCACATTATTACCTTCAAATTGATGTATCATTTGGACCAATATGATGATTTTGAAATTTTGGCCTACTGGTTGACATATTTATGGAATTGCCCATATATCAAGTGACATTTATGGTAAGTAAACACATTTTGTATATATTAAAAAGATCGATAGAAGATATTAAAAAACAAATAGTCTTATAATTATACCGTATCATGCATTCATTTCAATATTACACGATAGTAAACATGTTACAAACGTATTACGTAAAGTGTGTTAATTATTCACGTTTGATGCGCGCGTTTTGAATTTGGGTGCGCATTAGTTGTTAATGCGCGTAACCATGAATGGAAAGATAGCGCAATACGCCCTTGCGCTATAACTATTGCGCAAAGGGGGTCAGTGTCACAAACAGAACATAGTGCAGTGTTGGTTTCATGATCAATGTTTTGTCTTTCTTTATATTTGTCTTTAATTTAATTGAAATCATTTATTTTTGCGATGATTATGATTATGCGAAGGATATAAAACAAATATATCATGCACTATTTCGAGCCACTAGTGAAATTATGGATTCCTCGGTGACAGGAAAAGCACTATGTTCTTCGGGTCTACGACCCTCAGAACATAGTGCTTTTCCTGTCACCTCGGAATCCATAATTTCAACTAGAGGCTCTCAGTGCATGGTATATTTGTTTAATATTAATGAGGGATATATTCTTTTTTTTTTTACCAAACGTGTATTCCTTTCCCACAGTTTTGCCCCTTCCATCAATTTGTTGTACATTCTTTGTTTCTGCTTTCCAGTAGGAGTTGGCATCACTTTCTCTTTCCCTACAAGGAAGAAAAAAGGGTAATCATTATGATTTTAAATAACAAAAAAAATAAATACTAAGGGGAGGGCCAACATCGAAAAAGTGGCTTCCTTAAGGACTTAGGTTGCCAGATCTCCACAACAAGTTTAAACCAATTTTATTTGCAAGTATTTTTAGTGAGACAAATTAATTCGGAGGTCTACCTCAAACAATTTGTTGCGAACACCTTCAAATCCAAGATGGCGTCCAAAAAAATAGCCGTTTTGACTTGCTATATAGGGCAGGTCCAAGCTAATGTCCCCCTTGATGGTGAAAATTCATCTTCATTTTAGTTTTACAAATTTGGTATCATTTCAAAGCTAAAAGTCTGAAGTTTATATTTTTAGTACAGAAATTTGCATAATATGCATATTTAACGAGTAGTGAGCATCTAATTTGCATATTTCAAATATTAGCGTGACGTACGGGACATTGTATTTCTATTTTTAATTTTTATTTTATCAATCAAGCTTTAATTTCATATATGGGGACTAGTAAAACTAATCACTAGCAATAGTTGACCAATTTTTAAGTGTCAAAATTAATTAATTATGCTAATAAGGGCGTGTCCAAACTGCAATGTCCGTACGTCACAAAAATGAACACCTTTTTTTATATTTCAGTATGAAACACTTAATTTTTTTCTTTCATATTTTGTGAAGTTCTAATTTATCATACTCTTGACTGGCTAGCTAAGTTTTATGAAAACAGCATTTTTCGTTTGATTTTATTAGCTAATTAAGACATGTGACGTACGGGACAAAAGTGTGACGTACGGGACATTTTCAGTGTTAAAGCAATGGCAAGCCAGGTGAAAATTATTTGTTTTGTGTTTTACCACTGATTATCATAATAATTCTTGCTTAGATACTCTTAAAAGTTTCAGAATAAATAGGTCTTACCTTTAGGAGTTACCTCTAAAAGTAATTACATAATTACCACATCATACTTCGCGTTATAGCTACATACTGATGAAAATGTGTCTGGAGGGGGAAATTTGAAATACCTCATAATTACCTTTAAATAATTATCTAAAATACTAGACATTCAATTTGACTAGGGAAACTGCATGTCAATGAAGGAAATATAGTATTAAATTGGTTCAGTACACCGAGACCTTCCAAACAGGTTCAAAAACTGCAAGAAAGTGCTAAAAAGGCACAAAATATTTTTAGTTTTTCTTCTAAATAGTCCCATGTGTAGGATTTCATGTAAGTTGCCAAATTTATGATGATTCTGTTTAACTTTCTCATATTCAAATCTTTTTTGTCAATATTGAAAGTAATTTACATCAGATAGATGTATCCCACATCTTTTGAAGCCAAATAAAATATGAATTCTCAATTAGTAATTAGCATAATTAATGCAAATTATCGGATTTCAGAGCTTCAATTTGTTATAGTCTTATTATAATGTATTGCGGAAGCTGTTTTTGAGTTTTAAATCATCACAATATTGAATAAATACAATAAGAACAAATATATTGCAAAATGGACCCAAAGATTTAAAAATAAAAGCAGGAAAATGACAAATAAAACATGAGGGAAAAATGTCCCGTACGTCACGCGCATACCTATTTTCTTTCATTAATTATCATGGGATAAAAGGTCATAATTTTTTTTTTTTTTTTGCAGTGCGTATATTAATGGTTACTAAATGCATATATCAGGAATAAGTTGTTATCTGCCATGTAGATTCAGAGAGTTTTCACAATACACATTTTTTTTTTTTAAGTCATAATTCTCTGGTCCCGTACGTCACGCTGCATATTTATTAGCATAATTAAATTTTAACGAGCATTTTGAACATTTTTTTTGCATTTAGGAAGGGACTACAAGTAGCTTTCCAAAGCACCAAAAAGATTCCAGATCATAGCTCCTTCCTTTGAATAATATTCAATTGAAAGCTGTGAATGTCCCGTACGTCACAAGTCAAATAGCTTGGACCGGCCCTATATTATTGGCAATATTTCACAAACAACACCTTGAATAAGCATGATTTTGCAGTCATATTGAAGACAATCAAATGTCCTATAATCTGATACCAAACACAATGGGTTTCAGAATATGTAACACGGTCATTTTGAGCCCCAAACTCAAATTTTAGGCATTTTTTCCACCAAAATATGAAATTATTGATTTACATAATTCGGCATATATCGATAATTGCATTAGCAGTTGAATTAATACTTTTCGAAAAACTGTCCAATTATATCAACAATACTCTCTAAAAATTTCAAGTGTATATTTTATCGGAACAAAAAGTTATAGTTCTTGGAACTCAGCATTTGATATCGACAAATACAGCAAATTTGTACGATTTCGAACACTAAACAGGGTGCCCCAATAAATGTTATTCTTGTTTACGGACTTTATTCAAGAGTTTCTTCTAAATAATGACATATTGTTGATACCTTTTTTTGCAAAACCTTCAGTTTTCTTCTTTTATGTCATAAATATGGCGCCATCGTTTTGCAATAGTACACGAAAATAGTGTATCGGTAATTTCACTGCAATAATAAATCCATCATGCAAAGTGCATAGTGCAATATTCGAATGGGAGGCGCTCGTCATTTACAGTTGGATCGACCATATCTTGATAATGATGTTTTTAACATGATTATTATTCGGAACACCACAGTTACCTTGACTTTTTCAGGGTTCGGAAAACACTTTGAATAGGCTATTAGGTTTATCTTAGGGTAACACTTTTTGTACCACCATGTACATTTGTAACCGTAGTAACAACAACAATAGAAATATAATAAATCATATATCTGGCTACTACAAGCCGCATTATGCACACTAATTTTCGCGTGAACATGGAGGAAAACAAATCACATGTGAAATAACACCCTATAGCTGCTATTTTTAAGTTTTTAAAGTAAATATTTGTTGATTTGGTATATCTTTGTCTATAATCGGCTGTTGTTACCATGGTTACACGAGTACAGTACAGTACAGTGTAGTGCCAAAAAATAAACATTCGGCTTGCTGAGGCTTTTCGGTGTTATGCATATTAGTTTAGCAATTGAGTTTGTTTTGTTTTAATACTGAGTCAGACAAATTGTATAGACCTTTATGGTATCCAGGTACATGTAATAAGATATGAGGGGCATGAAGGGTGCGTTCCTCGCGATCAAGATGGTGTTCGAATCTAGATACGCTCTGCACATATTACAGTATGTCCCGAATATTGTGTACTTCAGTCCTTCAGTAAGACATTTATTAAAGATAATGAGCATAATGAGCATGATCTTGATACTGTTTTAAACACATCATGGACACCCAGTATGATTCGAATTCGCAATATGCATGGCTGAGCTGACTGGAATGCTCCATGTGGAGTGGAATTAAGTTCATTTTTAGAGTTTGATTTATGATAAATGCAGTTAAACAAATACATGACAGACACAACATCTACGCGGACTACATAATGATGGTGAAATATTCATCATATTACAAGAAATTGTGTTTCTTTTCGTATTTGTTCATAACTGGAACTGAAGGTGTCCCGAGATTGACGCAATCATTTGGTATACAAATCCTCTTATTAAGATTACACATTTTTGAGACACCCTGTATAGCATGAGAAATCATGCAAAACTACCCATTTTGTGGATAGCTAATGCTGACTTCAAAGTACTATAACTTTTTGTTCAGATACGGTATACAGTTGAAATTTTCAGGGAGTATTTTCGATATCATCGGACAGTTTCTTGAAAAGTATTAGATTGACTGCTAATACAATTATTGATTTATACGTAATTATGTAAATCAATAATTTCATATTTTGGGGGGGAAATGCATAAAATTTGAGTTTGGGGCTAAAAATGACCGTGATACATATCCTGAACATCACGGTGTTTGGTATCAGATTATAGGAAATCTAATTGTCTTTAATATGATTGCAGAATAATCTTGATATAAGGTGTCGTTTGGGAAATCTCGCCAATTATCTATAGCAATACACAACGGCTGCCTTTTTGGACGCCATCTTGGATTTGGAGGTGTTCGCAACAAAAATGTTGAGGTAGACCTCTGAATTATGTTGCCTTATTAAAAATACTTGCAATTAGAATCGGTTTAAACTTGTTGTGGAGATCTGGCAACCTAAAGTCACTTTTTTCGACATTGGCCCTCCCCTTATACATGTATAACTGGGAACTGGCAAACTTTCAGACCCTGGCAATTTCGATTGAGACTGTTAACTGTGATAAAGCGCTATATAAAAAAGGACAATTATTATTATTATCGTAAGGAAAATATACTTTTTTATATGCAGGGCTCAATACCAATAATGGCAAATCATACTTTTCTGAACAGACAACCAGAAAACATAATTTTGAATTTATTTTTTTTATTCTATAGTCTAGCCACCAAAGTCAATTTGACAAAATTAAGATTTTGAATTCCCAGACGGAGCCACAAGGGAAATGTGAATTTCAAGTGTACTGTACACAACTACACATAGATTTGCACTTTGCATTTTGTGAATTAACTATTCACGTTATAATCATTGTTCATGAATACTGCACATTTTGTCTTAACACCTTTTAAATAATGAGATCATGAGCCCATACATACATGTGTAAAAAACTAAAATATGTTCAATAATATAAGTGAAAGAACAGGAATTGCATCATTCTAGAAACCTTCTCATTCAGTACCCTTCTTCCAAAAGCATACATACAGTGTACTGTCTTTGTTACCTTTACAAATCTTTGTAATCTGTAAAAACAAAAACACAAAAACAATTAAAACTCACCTCTTAATGAAGGGCCGCAATCTTATTGCGACATGAACGTTGTCCATGTTTATAGCACTTCGTAGATTGACGTAGATTTACGCAAAAATCCTGCAAGTGAACAAAATATACAAAAATACATCGTACCGTATTTGCTGGTGTATTAACCGCACCTTTTTTCAAAAAAAAAAAAAAAAAAAGGGTGCGGTTAATACACGACCGTATTAACCGCACTTTTTTTTTTTTTTTTTTTTTTTTTTAGGGGTGCGGTTAATACACTGGAGCGGTTAATACACCGACAAATACGGTAAGAAGAAATTATAGATACTGTGAAAGCACAAAAACTAAACAATATAGGCGCCATCTGTCTACCCCTGTAGGCATGGGGTAATGACTGGCTTGTTGCTACTGTGGGCAGGCAACTAGCTCCCTGTCTGCGTGGGTTGGACTCTACAACAGATGGATGACTTTGATACAACCTTTCAGGGTGGTGGTGGTGAACATGACCAGTGGCCGAGAGCACGATCATGACCCAGGACCAGCCCTAGTTCCACTGATCTCTAGATATATACACTCTTTACGGTTGAATGAGCAAGGGTGGTATGTCTGCTCTGCTACATTCTGTTGATTTGTATGCAATTCTAGCATATACATCAATGAGTTA
>JBAMJV010000374.1:0-89122 GCA_037951105.1 Echinarachnius parma
TAGCATTTCAATATGGTGTACATTAAATCAAACTACCATCTAACAATTACATATTTTGTATAATTATTTTCATATAAATAAACCAAAAATCAATTTCTTCATGTGCTCCCTTTTAAACAGAATAATAACGTCACATCCCCGTTACCAATGAAATATTATGTATAAATTGCATCCAAAAAGTTTCACTGTAGAGTATTCAACAACATTAACTTATTGCGTATTATCATTTTCTATTTACCAACTAGACAGGTTTTATAATTCAGAGTAAAACTTTAGATCATTATATATCAATTCTCAACATTTCAAACACATATTTTATTACCAATAAATAAATACAAAAAAATCCTATCGTTAAATTCTTCAGCTTTATCCAATCAACAAAGTCGTGCATGTATATACTTAAAATATTAATAACTATCAATACAAATATAAAACTAGTCCTCATATTCATCATACATGATTGTATGCAATTTAAATGATATCGTACAGTATATATTGCATCAAATGCGGGAACATAAATAATAAAACAACAACTAGTATTCGCGGGTTCTACAAATTCAAAAGAAAATAAAGACCAATGCTTAAAATTGAACACCCCGGTGTCTCACGTAAAAATTAAAAAAAAAACAAGAAAAGAAACAATTTTACCTACGAACTGTACCATTGTAAGTGTGTGTAGAATCGATAACGAATGAGTTTCTGAATCTTTGTCTGTTTGTTCGAGGTGCGCGTAGCCTGAGTCCGGATAGTATGAATGTGTATTCTTCTCTCGATGGGTGGGTCGGGTCTCTCAAAATTTGTTTGACTTTTGCAAGAACCCTTTCTTCGTACAGAGAAATGTAGCTTTCTAGTAAGAAAGTGGTGATTTAGAGCAGTTGAATGTAGTTTAACATGGATTATACTAGGTGAAATGATTTAGCAATAGTTTTGATATGCGTACTGAGTGGATATAGAAAATCAATATTTACTCTGTATTTATGTATAATCATGAACCTACTAGGCTACCTAGTAGGTTTATGGTATAATTACGGACGTGGACGCGTGGTTCTAGTAATACTCATCAACGCCTGTTCAGCATCTAGATGAGGGTAAAGCATAGAGCTGTAAACAAATATAAATTATATACAGCTCTATGCACTATGCAGTACAGTTCCTGAAAAGGGAACTAAATTGTTTCAAGAGCCACCTTGAACTGCTCCAAAGAAGGCAGTTCGACGATGTTCTGAGGTAGCTCGTCCCAGTCCTGCGAAAATAACTAAATTTGTAAGTGTCTATTGAAGAGCCTAGTCTCATATATTGTTGTTGTTGACTCCTCATTGTGGTGTGGCAAGATTGGTAGAGCGAGTGCCTTCCAATCGTGAGGTCCTGAGTTCAAACCCAGAGTATGCCCATCGCGTTTCCTTCAGCAAGAAAATGTATCCACATTTGCTGCTCTCCAAGTGGGTACCCGAAGGATGAAACATAGTTCCTTAGCGTTATGTGCGCACGCCCACAAGGTTGCCTGGCTGGAATGCTCCCCATAGTGGAAAACGTGCACTGTGTGCTTGATTGATTGCAGAATGTTTTGTATGACCAGAGTAATAATATGATTGTAAAGTGCATAGAGATGATTATCAATCGTGATAGGCACTATATAAATCGAGAATCTTGTATTATTTTAATAATAATAATTCCATTCCACTATACTAGCTATACAACAACAAAAATACTTGGGGGAGATAATTTGTGTAAATTGCATAATAGTGCTGCGTATAAAATAACATTTTGGGCTTGTTCCAAATTCGTACTGGCGTACTTTAGCTCGTGTTAAAATTAATAATATGCGTAATAATGCTCGCCGCTTGCGATATGTGCTGACAACGAACTAAACAATTTTGTTCACGACGACAACGCAAAAATTATCAGCCATGTTTTATCGTATTTTACTCGTTTCATTCCTTTTATGTATGTTTTTTAGTGAAATTGAAATGGCAAAATTGATGTTCCAGTATCCCCGATACCATTACAAGAAAAAACCGCGAATGGTAAGCTACAATTTTAGTTCTATTGGTCTGATTTTGTGTGTAGCCCGTTTTGCTAGGCCCCACACCTTGAAGTTTGTGTGTGTCTTCGTATTGGAATTACTTCACTCATTACAAATTTATCAAATTACAAATACAATATCATTCAAATTAGTGCTGTAACTGACCTTGATGATCGGATCGTTTGATCGGATCGGCAAAATTTTATCGATCTTCGAAATCGGATCGATGATCGGGATCGGATGATCGGCTATAAAAAAATAAAATAAAATAAAATAAAAAAAAAAAAAAAAAAAAAAAAACGTTTTTTTTTTTCTTTGGAAAACGATCCCCAAAAAACACAATTTGGGAATATAAATGAATACCAAAGCAACATATATCCATATTAATAAGCCCAAGGTAATCTTGTACGGGTATGCTTTCATTTCAAACTGATTACCTCTTCTTTTACAAAATTACTCGCGCCGATTTTGAGCTTAGTCCCATGTGATTAATTTGGCGTAACCTTTCAGAAACACATGGGACTAAGCTCAAAATCGGCGCGAATAATTTTGTAAAAGGAGAGGTAATCAGTTTTAAATGAAAGCATACCCATACAAGATTACCTTGGGCTTATTAATATGGATATATGTTGCTTTGGTATTCATTTATATTCCCAAAATATGTTTTTTGGGATCATTTTCCAAAGAAAAAAAAACGGAATTTTTTTTTTTTTTTTTTTTTTTTTTTTTGCCGATCCGATCTTCCGATTTTTTCTGCATGATCGGAAATCGGCAAAAACGGTCCGATCATGTATGATCGGATCGTGATCGGCATGCCGATCCGATGATCGGTTACAGCACTAATTCAAATTCAATCATTGCCATGGCATTGTTGACCGTTTCGCGTCGTCTATTTCACTCATGTTTAACTGAAACATGAGGGGGTGCAAATGATGTATACAATTTGTGTATTTTTTTTTGTGAGCGAATTTGAATGATGATTATTGAATATTGATGCACATGTCGCACATTGAAATTTGAATGCTTTATTTTCATCGAGTATTATTTAAAATTCATTATTTATAATCTGATTTTTAATTTGAGAATGGTATTGTTTGTGTATTATTTATGATATTAATACTAGATAAATGATGAATATTAAAGATGATGGTGATTATGTTTGTGATGATGATGATGATGATGATGATGATGATGATGATGATGATGATGATGATGATGAATGATTATTGAATGTCCTGTGGTGTCGTCAGCTCAAACTTCAAAGTTATTTTTTATGGGCAGGATGGGCGAACAAGATCACAAGTAAGTAATACCTAATGGAAAAAGGGATGTAAGTTATGTCTCATGCATTGTACAAGCGCAGCCTGGCCAGTGGCCACACAAACTTTTTCCTCCTTTGGCCAAGTAAATTCATGATTTTTTTTTGCCAGCAAAAACTGAGGTGGAACAAAATTTCTTGCTTGTTTCTCAATGAGATTTATTATTATTATTATTATTATTTTATTCGGCAATCAAATACACATGAAAAGTGTACAAAATAAATTTTTTTTACAATATGTAGGTAAGGAATTACATTTTTCTTCAAGTGTTTTTCCATGTACAAATATGTAAGTTGCCAAATCAGGCATCCATGCAAGACCATTAATTAAATTCTACTTGCCTGACATCATTTAGCAAGTGCCGGTGTTATGCCCTGTACTAGTATCTTATTTCTAGACCTGCTCAGATTTTGTTTTCGATAATTTGTAAACTTTTTCTATTTTATTTTATTTAACCCGTTGAGGACGAATTGATTTTGGTATAACACGCATTCTCCATAGACTCAAGCCCGAAATATTTCGGGACCAGTCCTCAACGGGTTAACATCTTTTACTTGAGAATGTTTAAATCCAAGATATTTCAAATTTGAGTATCTTGAAACTTGAAGCTGGTGAAAAACCAATGAAAAACATTAAAATCTGGTTTCCTGAAGCAACTATTTTGTTGTCCTTGGCCAGTGGTAAGTAAGCCAGTGGGCCAGTGGTGTTTAGAGCCCTGACTGACTCATACAATCAATATATATGTGGAACATTCTTTTGTTTAAAGGGGGATTAATGAATAGGTCATCCCCCTGAACAAAATATAAGGTCAGTTTCAAGATCTTTGCCAGTGCTGACAAGTGTAAGTATTTCAATTTGATGTGTACCTCTCATCGTTTGTTTAATACCTGTAGGAGAACTTGTACAGGAGGGACTCTAACCGTTGTGAGAGCAACTTTGAATGCCAGACGCTCAGCGGGCTGGACCGCACCAACTGCATCAGGAAGTGCGTTTCAAAGACGTGCTATGATGAGATCTATGCGTTTGATGAGGTACAAATTCCATATATCTCAAATCAAATGTTTAAAGTGGCCCGGACATTGAAGAAACACTGTATATTTGTTAAGTTGACATTAATTAAACCAGTTACTTGCCCAACTGGGCCACAGGGCAAAAAGGTTAACTTCTAGCATTGATTAAACCATGGATAAAAACTTATTTACACTTAAAGGGACTTAGTAACATTGTCCAAATCCTAAAAATAAAATTTTAATTCTAGCGGTTCCCTCATACCTTGTTGTATTCGTATTAACAATAAAATCATGGGACAGGTTTCGGTTTTTCAAAGTTAGTGACTATCACTTTGCATTTTCGCTCATTACTTGGCCATGCAATGTCCATTTTACTTGAAATTTTCACACAATATCCTGTGGACATACATGTATGAGATAACAATACATTGCATCAACCATTCATCACTTTTTGCACATGTCAACAAAGTTACTAGATCCCTTTAATAAGTACCATTAACTCATAACATGGTAACTCTCTGTAATTGACATAATAAGTTATTGAATAAAAGGGGCTTTGAGCTTGACAATATAGATGATATAACTATTAAAATGACATTTTAAAAATAGAAGGGGCTGATATTTGAGTGCATAATATATGTACTTGTGTATATATGTGCTACAAAGGATTTTTACAGATACAGTGTACATACAAAAGATGTATCATTTATTGTTTTGAAATGAAAGCTAGCTTGTATTGCTTTACCAGTGCTCTAACCACTAAACCACAAAGCACTATTAGAAACCCTTTCACCAATGCTCATGTCAGAAGCTACATGTACATGTACATAAACCTGACACAAACCTGTAAGAAGAGGACATTATAAACATGTTCAGAGGGAAATGCAAGGAATCACCCAAATGGATAATTAAAGCTACATGTACAGTATTTATTCATTAAATTTAAAAATGCCAAACTCACCAGAAAGAAATATTTATATTGAAATTTACTTCATTTTTTGGCAGCTTGAAGACGGAGAAATCGACATCAGAACGACGTCATTCAAGGGATGCTGGGTGAAGAAGGTGCTGGATGTGAAGCGCTACTGAAGAGGATAGGTCATGTGACGGTCATGTGACAAACAGAAGTGAAGGCGCCGCTATGAAGGTAAATTCAATTATGAAGCTAACATTTCTAATAATACATGAACACAATGAAATGTATGTTTTTTTTGTTTTTTTGTTTTAAATATAACTCCACTTACTGCGAGAAACTAACCTGTACACATATTTTCAAATAATTGTTCATAAATTCAAATCCTGCTCTCTTTTTATAGGACGTTATGCATACTGTACAGAGTAACCAACAATTATTTGGACACCCTGAAAAATAGGAAACTAACTATTTTGATAATTTTTAAAAAATGGTCGTATATTTTATCTTGATTTCAACAAAGCAGCATCTAATAAACACATACAATGTATTTTAGGCAGCTTTTTACCAAACATTTTCTTCAAAATTTGTTCTAGCATCATTTAAATTAAAGTGATTTTTTCAAGGTGTCCAAATAGTTCTTGGGTACACTGTATATTCCCAAGGCCATCCAAGACCACCTCTGGGTTCTGTAGCGAAGGTATCTTTACCATACCAAAATCAAACAGTCTAGGATTGATTAAATTGAATATTATACTTTGTATTTCAATTTTCAAGTGATGAACAATGAATACCTACTTAGCCTACTAACTACATGTAGGAGCTGTCATGATAGGTAGTTGATAATTTCTATTTTGAGGATTATGATTCAAAATAAATACTGTTCTCTAATGACATATTAACAATTTATATGTCACGAATCTAACAATACTTGCAGATGTCATGGCATCATATTGTGACATCTGTGTATAGTGACCACCTATTAAAAAGGGACACAAGAGAAGTTTCCATTGTAGAAATATAGCCACTAAGACAGACCTGTTTGATTGTATTTCATTCTGTTTTTTTCTTCTCTGTTTCAGGTCTTCTACATTAACTTCCATCCAGACATGAAGAAGAAATAGAACTGCAACACACCTCTAATGTTAGTCTGTAAAACAGCATTGTAGACAGCTTGTGAATGAGGCCTGGTTTGTTGATCAAGGCAGACGGAAACACGATCAATTGGTTTGCACTTAGGGACTTGAGGAGAGTCACAGAGTAGTCGATGACTGGAACTCCCTGCCCGATGATGTCGATAATGCTCCATCCATCCGCAGACTGGAATGCACTGTGATGACGGGTGAGAATACTGAAGATAGGACAATCAACTGCATCCTTGGTGTAAGACTTGGTTGTTGATCAAGACAGAATGCGACAGGATCAAATGGTTTGCATATATGATGACGGGGGATAGTGACTGTCAGAAGGACTATCAACAGCATCCTTCAAGAAAGTAGTCTAGGAGCTCTGCTTCTGGATCTATACCGTAGAACTTCGCCTATAGGCGGTACTGGTTCAATAGGGTTGTCTCAACTTTACATGATTATGCTATCATGAATATTCATTATTCATTAAGACCTGCTCGAAGATCGTTGACAAAGGGCTAGATACATATTCATTATACTAGATCCTTGTGGACGCGGCTGGGGCTGTTGATTAATACCTGCTAATACTGTGAGATAGTAGCGCCTATAGGGGAAGTTTTACGGTATATGAGGTGAGGAGGTGTTCTGGTCTAGTGGTCAGAGGTCTGCTCTTCCCACAGATTGGTCAGTGTTCGAAACCTAGGCTGCCTCTCTTAGATGGTGATGTACAATTGTAAAAAAGGTGGTACCAGACGTAAATAATCAGAAATTAATGGAACGTGTCTGTATAGAGTACAGAAGCCATGATGTCATAAAAACACTTTTTTCAATTTTTAAATTTGGACTTCATTTTCAGAAAGAGCATAACAAATGATGTCCAAATACCAAATATCAAAGGTATAGGTTACGTATTGGCTGATATATGCCCATCCGAGTGAATTTTACTTCAATGGGCAATCAGTGTTATAGTGCACTGGTTCATAACTTTATGAACCAGTGCACTACAACACTGATTGCCCATTGACAACAAAATCATTCGGATGGACATATCTCAGCCAATACCTAACCTACTCCTTTGATTTTCGGTATTTAGACATTATTTGTTATGCTTTTTCTGAAAATGAAGTCCAAATTTAACAATTCTAAAAAAAATGTTTATGACATCATTTATGACATCACACTTCACCACTCTATTAAACCAAATAACCAACCAATATGCAACGGCCCCCAGTAGTTGCATAATGGCATCGTAGAGAAGGTCATCTTTCAAGGGAAGATTGAAGGATTGCGACATCATGATTGATTGACTGCTTGAATAGGCTCTCAACTACTACATGTACACACTGGCAATCTTTAAGGTCATTCCCCTGCAGTTGTCTGCATGATTCCATAGTTTATATCAAAATGCTATGATGTTGTGAGGCTGGCCAGCATAATAAATATTCTAGCATTAAACTTTCCCGTATTATGCATACTGTGTGGGTTGTGTCAGGCATTCTGGTTTATCGGGAGATTGTATTATTTCAAGACTGTTATATTTGCAACAAATGTGACGCTCATCAGGTAGTCATTTTGTTATATAATTTAGAGTAAACATAAAGGCCATTTCTGTCTTAATGAAATTCTTCTGCAAGTACTCTAACAGTAGCTTTAAAACAATCAATTGCTTTGTCATAATCACTTGGAGTTTTCAATTTTCTTTGTGCCTTGTTTTTTGTCTTTAATATTGCAGCAGAAGAATGAAATGGGTTTTGATTTTTAATGTCTCCCTAATTATTCAGATATTTACGATAAAAACAAAAACAAACTTTCCAGGAATGACTTTTGATTGCTAGTTAGAATCAAGCAGTTAGACATCAACTTCACTTTTTTCACAAGGTAAATCAACAGTGTTCCTTGTTTATGGAACTATGGCACGTCATTCAGAAGAATCTTACGATGATATTGGTACAAGTATGCATGTATGGTCCAAGTCTGAATTTTGTGAACAAAACTTAATAGATCACATGTAGGCTTGACCTGATAGGTTAGAACAATACATAAACTACTGTACCATCGTTTAAATTTATCATGCATAAATCATAGTTGTGTGAATATGCTGCCTGAACACCCACTAACTCAACATTTACACCCAGGGGGTGTTTCAAAAAGATTCAAAGTTATACCTCACTCTAAATTTGACCTAACTATTATGGAAAGCCATTAGTTACTTTGTAAAATTATTGAAACGGTTCTTTTTTAAAAGCATACATTTTTATTTTAAAAAACAGTGCTTTTTGTTATTATCAAGGATCCTTGAAAATTATTGATATCAATTTTTGTTGAAAGTCTTGTATTTGCTTTTGAATATGTTTTATTCCAAGGCTACAAATGGCTTTCTATAACTGTTAGGTCCAACTTAAAGGGATGCCTGTAAAGTGTCTAACTCCACGAAAATTACTTCGAGCTTCCTCGTTTCTCTTCTACCGTGTTGTTTAGCTTATGGTAAGAGAAGAATGAAATAGGGTTAGATTTTTTCAAATGCCCCTTTAGTATGACGATATCTATCATTCAGCTCAAAAGCGTTAATGAACGGTCGTAAACCTCATAAACGTCCGTTGTAAAAGCTGACGCATATTTTCGCTTTTTTAACCAGGAAACCAGTGTTCTTTTTCAATGAAACTTTCACACATCATTCAGACATATCTTACAATGATTTTGGTACAGGATTGAAGTCTCAAATGTCATTTGGGCAATATCTGAAACTTTACAGGTGCACCTTTAAGAAGTTCAAGTTAAGTTCAACTTAGAATATTTAGATTATTTGGGAAACACCCCCTGGTTGTATCTAGATAAACCTGTTTAGAATGGTCTTCAATTGGTTGAAGAACAATTCAAATTTAATGTGAAAAATTTGTGGGGATATATGGAATTTCTTGAAAGTATCAGTCATCAAGTTAATAAAAAAGAGGGAAAATTTATAACATTAATGTCACGTTATCAGAAGAGATGGCTAAAAATCATATGTTTATTCAAAGAACGTGTATATTATGTTTATTCATAAAACATTTATACATGTCTACCAGGTATCTTTCCAAATATATATTTAAAGGGTACCACCACCCAAAAATAATATTCTTATAAAAGAAAGATAACATTTTGAGTAGTCCATTCCACCAAAAAAAAAAAAAAATAGGTTTTCAGAAAAAATATATAATATATGATTTGGAAAAAGCATCACCATACTACAACATGTGTTCAGGGGTCTGCATACGAAGACTGGGACGAACGCATCGTCCGTGATTCTATTGTCGCCAAACATATGCGTGAATAGAATTGGCGCACTCGCTAATGTTTGGCGCGTACGGAACCATGAAATAATAATGGTTCCGTAAGTGGTGGTAATTATTTGCAGTGTTTATGAATTACACAACCCTTTGCAAAATGCTGGGCTTCTATTTTATATCACACAAGGGTACCAAAACATATAATTATGTGTTGTTCTTCCCCTTTAAAGTTGAGATATAGGTGCTCACTACATGGAAACAGGTGGTAGTAATTGGTATATTTCATTTGTCACTAGTCGTGCCATAAAATATTCAGTGACAGGAACAGTTTAATGAGCTTATCAAGGTCATATTTACTGGGAAAGTATTGAAATGGGACACATTAAACCAAGCATGTTATGACAATTGTATTATTTTGTTACCAATAAGGACTAAACGTATATTACTATCCCTCAACAATAACATGATAGGTGGAAAGCTCTGCACGCAACTGTTGGTTATTTATATAAAGTGATCGTGGAAGTTGCGATTTGATGAGTTTATCAAGGTCATAAATCTACCAGGTATAATCTAGGCTAAAGAAGCAATAAATTGGGATGTGGGAATTAAAGCAATGGTGAAGAAGTACATGTTTGTGTGTGAAGATAATGTTCATACTATGCTACCCAAATCCTGTGCCATCATAACATCTTTGAGAATCAGTAATGATGAGTTTGTCAAGGCGGTAGGTAAAGGGGTGCTCACATAGCCATTAGTGGATGTAGTGAACCGGTTTTGGTAAGGCTGAACTTTAGTAACCAAACCTGGACAGTAACATTATAAACTAATAGTTATAACTCTACCATGCTCGAAAGGTATACAAAATTACAAACGACTTAATAAAAAGCCCGTTATCATTCAATAAGAGCCATTAAAACACAAGAGGGCGCTTTCTTAAGACGCATTGGTTTCTACAATTTTTCATACAAAATTATGCATGTGATGTTTTATTGAAATAATGATTAAAAAGAGAGAGATCATCAACAACTATTTAAAAAACACTATTGACAATTTTTGAAAAAGTGCAAGCATTTTTTTTATTTTTGGAAAAAATCATCCTATTATTTGGACCCCAAATAATTATAAGATCAGATATATTTATTGATATTTCGGCCGTTTCTGGGTCGATTTTGGCCAAATAAAGTTTATTCTGCCATTAAAATTGCATGTTCTCTCAAATTCGACACTCAGTTTTTCATTACCTCACAACAAAATTGTGATGTGCAGCGCCCTCTCTACCAAAACTAAACTACCCCTTTAAACTACTTTAAGGTACGGCAGAATTTGGCTGATGAGCCACAGAAGGGTATGGATAAATATGTTAAAGTAACCATGTTGGAGTATGATAAACTACACTAGACAACGCTAATTCGGGTGCGCCCACGGACTGGTACGTAGTGTTACGTCTGACTATGCTTGAGTACGGTAGACTATGTTAGCCTCTACGCTAGACTAAGCTAGAGAATGTTCAACTACGGTATATTTAGCGACTTCCCACAGAGTATAAAAGTCAGCCCGCGGCTTGGTACGGCCATTGTGCACTTGTTTTTTAAACAGAGCAGGATATCTCACATATTTCTGTGAATTTTGTCTACATCACGGATGTCAATTTTGCCTCTAACGTACCACTCTTTTGAACATGTCCAAAAATTAAATCGAAGATCACGTCTACCCCTTTAGGGGAAACATTTAAAGGGGACCACCAGGCAAAGAACAACACATGATAATGTTTTGGTACCGTTTTGGGATATTGGAAAACGCATCACCATTCTAAAGCATGCGTTCATGGGTCTGCATGTACGAAGACTACTTTGTCCAGAGCGAACGATCGAATCGTCCGGGATTCTATTGGCTCCAAACGTACGCGTGAATATCATTGGCGCACTCGCAAATGTTTGGCGCGTACGGAACCATGAAATAATACTGGTTCCATAAGTGGTGGTAATTAATTGCATTGTTTATGAATTACATAACCCTTTGCAAAATGTTGGGTATCTATTTGATATCACAAAACGGTACCAAAACATATAATTATGTGTTGTTCTTTGCCTGGTGGTCCCCTTTAACGTTACTATGTGACTTGCAAGCTTTATTATTTCTGTACCTCCCAGACTAGAAATCTCTCACCCTTAGTGATTAATAAAAATGTAATGCATTTTAAATTTGCATCAGATCTCCCACCTCTCTGAATATATATCTATAGGGTTGCAGAGTCTGGTGATAAGACTAAAAAGCATACATGTGCATAATCCATACAGCTGTTAAACTGATGATTATTGTTTTGTTTGTTATTTCTAACCCACAGTGCAGAGTGTTTATTTCCTGTCTATGTTGTGTGCATCATATCAAACTTTTATCTGTTTCGTCTTTGGACAAAATTATGAACTACAGTAAATATGTCACATAAATTACAAATATTTATTAAGATTTATAGTTTATGTGGAAATGTTCTTTTATTATTTATCTCATGAATTGCTTGAATGTTAACATTATTTAGGAGGGTGCTTCTCATAACTTGTGCTAGGGTAATAGACAATGTATACAAATCAAATAGTTAATAAAACGTGTAAAAAAATATTATTGAATGAAAGAAATAGAAATGAAGAATATGAAATTGAGCAAAGAAAAATGGCTTACATAGGAATCAAACACGAGACCTCCAGATTGCTTCACAGGTGTTCATTTTTTGTCTTCATTTATTAAAAATATTTAAAGGTACAATGTAATTCGATGTGTACATGTACATGTACATGTGTTCGATATTATTAAACAGTTTTTTTTTTTAAATATAAGTTTCGGTAATCTTATGGGGTATCTGTCACAGTTAATGTTCCCATATTATATACTCTACATGTCATAAATATCAATATCTATTAAAGTAATTTCATGATATCAGTAACATTAAACTTGAGTTACCTTGAATGGGCGTTCAGGTTTAGAACTGGATTTGCTTGTTTAAAGAAATATTTGTAAAAAAGTGGTGTGTGTCTGGTTTCATTTAACCCATTCAGGACTGGTCCTGAAAATACATTGTGTACTCGGGCTGGGGTCTATGGAACATGTTATATAGCAAAATTAATTAATTAATGGCCCTGTTGCAGAAAGAGATACAATCAATTGTAAGTTACTATTAATGGTAAGTCAGAAAATGTGCGCGTTTCAACCAATCCAGATTTGCTTATTTAGGACACATGATCTGACTTACAATTTTATTGTAACTTAATGTACAATCGATTTCTGCAACAGGGCATTGGACAGGTCCAGGATATAAGGTTATGATGCACAGTAAATTATGTATGCCAGGCTTCTATGCCAGGCCTGCATGGTGTAATGAAATTCTACTGCAAAAAGCTTTAAATCTGTAGAAGCTTCTAGTGTCTCAACCTGTCAAAAATGGTGATTATCTGTGTCATGCAGTTGTAAACTTTGAACTTTTATTCTAAATATATACATTCATAAGATAGCCTTTTTTTGTAATCTTTCAGTTTTTAGAACACAATTTTCTTTTTTACTGCAAGGGCATACTGTTTCCACTTATAACGTTAAATAACTCTGTACATTGTACAAACAAGGGTGATATTTAGTAATTAGTGAACTTTTGCATTACATTTTTGATCAAATCTTATTTCCTGCAAGTGCCCAAAACGGGTCCAAAACATCGCATTATCGGAAGAAGCTTCTAGTTTCTCAAACTGTCAAAAACAGGTTATAACCTGTGTCATGTTGTAGGCTTTGTTAAACATTGTACACATTGATAAGATAACCCTTTTTTGTAATCTCTGGCAGATTTTAGAACATTATTTTCTGCAAGAGATATCATTTCCAATGAGTACTGAAATGACGAAATCTATAGACATGTCTGATTCCTTAGATGTCGATTAGGGATGATAAGTGTCACTTAGTAGTTTATTAACTTTAGTTGTTTCATTGGAACCTTTTATTTGCTTGTATGTGCTGCACATGTGACACTTTTAAATATTTTTGTTTTACTGCAAGCGCACAAAACTCCCACAAACATTGCATTACATGTTCATCTGAAGAAGCTTCAGGTTTCTAAAACTGTCAGAAAAGGGTCTTAGTAACTAGTGTCATTTAGTAAGCTTGGAACCTTGAGTAGGGTATTCATGTTGATAAGATAACCTTCGTAAGTAAATAAGATATCACTCGGACCTTCTTACAAAGGCCAGATAGTCAAGCAAATATAAATAGAACTGAATAAATGTTTTTTCGAGTTGATAATGTGATAATCTTGCTCCGTGATTTATAAACCTGTCTTTTAGTTTGTTAAATGAGCAATCGTGCAATGGAGTGGTCATTTAAAGAAGTTATAAGTATTTATGGTAGTAAATTTTCAACGAATCACTTCAAGTTGAATATGAAGAAGATGATAATCATGTTTGCTTCAAATTATACGTAATTGTAGTATTGAAAATGAATTGCTACTAAATGGAATGAAGTAAAGAATGTATATTTCTTTTACCTATAAAATAAAATGTAATTTTAAAGTGTTTATTTGCCTTCAAAATTTGTATTTTTCTTATATCATGACAAATTAAATGATTCTATTGATAAGACTTACTTGTATAAATCTGCTTTACTGTGTGCACTACATAGTATAGGTAATTTGAATGTCACTGTTGTGTGTATGTATATGTACAGTACATGTAAAATAGAAATCTGCTTAAAATAGGCAGCAGGCCCGTAGCCAGGGGGGTGTGTTGGGTGCATACCCCCCCTCCCCCCAATTCAGGTCTCGGCCTCGGCCTCAAACAGGATTTTCACCATATTCTATTCTGTTTAATTGTTTTGTTTTTTTCCTTCAAATTAATGGGGGCTGTGTCTCCCTCCATGCCCCCCCCCCCCCCCACCCTGTTAGCTACGCCACTGTTCGAAAATGTCATAGTTATCAAAGAATGCCTCATGTGACAACTAGTTCTGTCATTTTCATTACAAAACGTGTTATCATGTGATGTGGAATGATTATTACTCTGTCATGCAGTGTGCATTCAAACTTTTCTCTTTAGATTATCATCATGATTTTGTTATTTTCTTTTTTAATTCATCATTAATTTGCAGGTGATGACACACACTTTTATTTCGGTCTTAAACCAACAGAATCCTTGTGAATTGATCCCAAAGAACAATTAAGAGTGAGGCATATAGGAAAAGAACCCTTTAAAAAGTTTGTGTCAAGTGCTTTGATAACAACCATTTAACAGTAGACAAACATAATAGCAAGGACAGCACGTTACCTGGAGGAGTGTGAATATTTCAATAGAGTTGAAACAAACTTTTTTTGTATCGTCATGTGAATATGCATGCATTATCTTTTGAAATAAAATACATGAATGTTGAACAAGTACAAGAAGGATTCTGTGATGCCATCATCTCATTCTGTCAATTAAAAAACAAATATTCTAAATGGTATTATTCTTATAAATTATCAGTGAGAAAAAGAACACTATTGTTTTATAGAACATTTGTTATATGTGACCGGCTATAGCAAAACCCGGCACTTGTCGGTAAAAAATCAAAATGTTGATTTTCACATCATTAGAAAGGCCTTATCACAAGCTTTCATTTGTTGCTTTGTTCTAACTAATTGGTCAATAATTGGCGAAGATATGATTGTTTCAATTTTACAATCAAAGGTCTTTTACACACATTGTGTGAACTTAAAATGCCCATTTCTTCAAAACATGAATTACAAAAAACAAGTGCCGGGTTTCGCTATAGCTGCGGGTCACATATACATGTAGACCCCTAGTTTAAGAGTTCAAAATATGGCCTGAATTATATTCTTTACCCTGGTTTGATCAGTATCAGTGCAGATACAAGGGCAGCTCGAAAAGTCCCATATTGGCAAATAGGAAAAGAACCCTCCAAAAACTTGGTGTTCAGTGGTGTTCAGCTTTTTTTTATTTTTTTAAATTGTGTTATTGCGATGATTATGAATAAAAAATAACAAATTCACTCTAAATTCTAGAATTGTTGTAACATGCTATTTATTATTATTATTTGTTAAATTTTGTATAGATGCCTAGTTGCAGAGTTCAAAATAATGCCTGAATTACCCTATTTTATCCAGGTTTGATCATTATAGGTACAGATACGCGGAAAACACTCTTCAGTCCCATATGGTCACATCATAAAAATAACAAATAACAAGCTACCCTAGATATATATATATATTCGTCAGACAGCTGATCACGACTTCCCTTAGTGACTATGTGGCAAGGTCTATATTGTCACTTACCTTGGTATAGAGGAAATTGCCCAATACTATAATAGACATATGGTATATTAAAGCATATTCTGTAATCAAGTCATAATTCAACAAATTCCTGTGGGTGAAAATTTATCATACTTACACCATATCAGAGCATTTGTTTTGATCACTTGCAGTCTATTCAACTTTCCCTTTAAACATGAAAGTTAGACAAACTTTTTTTCCTAGTGTACTGCACTTGCCTAAAAGTTCATTGAACAGGAATACTTTCATTATCATGGAATATGTGACATGACCTACATGTAGTTCATTGTAAACACGTCAAAAAGAAACTGATATTAGTCGCGGGTCCCTCTGGGAGAACAGTGCAAAAGCACTAAACCAGGGCACGTACACGTTATAAAGTGTTGTTGATTGTCCATACATTGGTACTGTAAGGAGTCCAGCAATAAGGAAGCATTTGTAGAGATTGTGTACCGTTTAAGATGGCTTTATTGGGTACTGAGTAATGCATGTCTCAAGGCCCAGTGGCACCCACATTACATCCCCCTTACGGAGATTATAAAAAACAAACAAAAGTATAGTTCGCAAAATTTACAGTCCATAGAATTTGGTAATGCGATATTCTATCCTTAAAAAATCTAATCAAAATTGAAGTCCGAAAAGAGCGTCCAAAATACATATCGCGATTTATAATGATGTAATCCAAAAAGGTGGGTATATCCAATTTAACACAGGCAGAAGATCTTAATGTCCCTCTGTAAGAATTATCCTACATAAACCTAACAATTTTCCACAGACGAAAGATTTAATGTCCCTTAATAGGTTAGCCTATTTGGTTTCTTCACTTGCCGGCCACTACGGGTGGTGAGTGGTCCAGTTTCGCTTGGAGAAGCTGTCCTCGGTAGCGGGTTGTCACCTGATGAATCTGTAGACTCTTCGGCAGTCGATGGTGTAGGCGACTCGTCATAGCGGGTGCGTCTCGGTTCAGCATCTGCCAGATGGCGACGATTGCGTCGGAAGATGCCACCGTTCGGGGTCTCAACGAGATATGAGCGTGGTTCGCGACATTGCTCCCGCACGGTAGCTGGAAGCCAGTTGCCAGACTTGGGGTCTTGGACGCGAGCTAGCTGTCCGGGTGCTAGGGGTTGGAGGTCTTGCGCCGTCCTGTCATGATAGGCTTTCTGTGATGCCTGCCGATCCTGCATCCGTCGGTAGATTTGATCGCGTTCAGGGTTGCGGTTGTGAATTCTGGCCGGAAGGTTGTCCTTCATTCTTCGGCCGTACAGGAGCTCTGCCGGGCTAGGAAGCTGGCTGTCGATGGGGGTGGCACGAATGCAAAGAAGCGCTAGATTCGGGTCGATGTTGCTTGCTCTTGCCTTCTTTAAGGCATTCTTCACGGTCTGGATTGTGCGCTCGATGAACCCGTTCGATTGCGGATAGTGCGGCGAGGATGTGACATGGCTAAAACCCCACTTTGTAGCGAAGTCTTTGTAGTGTGCAGAGTCAAAGTGTGGGCCATTGTCACTGACAACGCGATCTGGAATCCCTTGCTCCGCGAACACTTGCTTGGTTGCAGTAACGACTGCTGCGCTGGTACATTCCCTGGGCATTTTGCGAAGAAAAGGGAA
Organism: Echinarachnius parma; assembly: GCA_037951105.1. Classification (NCBI taxonomy): domain Eukaryota; kingdom Metazoa; phylum Echinodermata; class Echinoidea; order Clypeasteroida; family Echinarachniidae; genus Echinarachnius; species Echinarachnius parma. Next base: position 17,558 of record JBAMJV010000374.1, read on the forward strand.
CTTGGCATAGTAGTCTGCGATAATCAAGTAGTTCTCCCCCTCAAAGTGGAAGAGGTCCGTCCCCAGAATCTGCCATGCTCGGCATGGAATCTCGTGTTGCTGGAGGCTCTCATGTGGGAGTGAAGGCTTGAAGGTCTTGCAGGTCTCGCAATCAGTTGCGGTTGCTTCTATGTCCTGCTGAAGCGAGAGCCAGTAGACTGACCCCTTGGCTCGCAGTCTCATTTTTTCCATTCCTTGATGTCCTTCGTGTAGCTTGGACATTATATAGGCATGCATGCTCTGAGGAATAACAAGACGCTCTCCCTTCAGAACCAGACCGTCCTCAACAGCTAACTCATCTCTGAATCCCCAGTAGGGTTGTAGCGCTTTTGCAACGTCGCGTCTCTGCTGTGGCCATCCTTGAACGATGGTTTCGCGAAGGGCCGCTAGTTCAGTGTCATTTGAAGTTTCCTGCTTCAGTTGACTGAGGCGATCTGGAGCGAATTGGACGAAGCTGATCGTTACGTCAAGCTCGATGTGATCGTTTTCCTTGAGTGGGCTGCGTGACAGGCAGTCTGCAACAGGAACCTCCTTACCTGGACGGTACAGTATCGACATGTCGTACGATTGGAGCCGCATCAGCATTCGCTGGAGACGAGGGGGCGCTGCAGTGAGTGGCTTTTGACGAATCATCTCCAATGGCTTGTGGTCTGACTCTACCACAAATGTTTTTCCGTACACATGCGTGTGAAATCTCTCGCATCCAAAGACCACAGCTAAGAGCTCACGCTCAATGTTCGCGTATCTTGTTTCTGCGTCACTTAGCGATTTCGATGCATACGCGATCGGTTTGTTGTCCTGCATGAGGGTGGCTCCGAGGCCCTGCATCGAAGCGTCAACCTGTATGACCGTGTCTTTGCTGCTATCGAAATAAGCAAGAGTTGCATCCTTGCAGATCTGATCTCGAAGGCTGTCGAAAGCCTGCTGGTGTGACTGGGTCCAAGTGAAAACTGCATATTCCTTCAGCAGCTCGCGTAGGCTGGAGGTCTGGGACGATAGGTTCGGAATGAAGGGACTCAGATACGTAACCATTCCTAGGAACTCACGAAGCTGCGCCTTGGTGTCTGGTGGGCTCATTGACTTGATGGCATCAACTTTCTTTGGGTCGGGATGAACCCCGTTTGCATCGTACACCATTCCAAAGAAGGCTATCTTTGGGACCTTGATGGCACATTTCTCACTGTTGAACTGAAGTCCTCGTTTCTGGGCCACACGCATGAGGTTGTGGAGGTTTTGATCATGTTCTTCCTCCGTCTTTCCCGACACGATAATGTCGTCGGCAATCCCCACGACACCTGGACATCCTTCAAGGATTTCATCCATCCGTTGCTGGAAAACGTCCTGTGACATCGAGAGTCCGAATGGCATGCGGAGGTAGCGGTACCGTCCGAATGGACTGTTGAATGTCGTCATCAATGAACTGTCCTCATCCAGCTTGATGGACCAGTAGCCGTTCTTGGCATCCAGTTTGCTGAAATAGCGTGAGCCAGTGAGTCTGTGCGTGATTTCATCAGTAGTGATGGTTCGGTAGTGGCAACGTTGCACCGCGCGGTTCAGGTCTTTCGGATCCAAACAGATTCGAAGGTGTCCATTGCCTTTGCGAGCCAGGACCATACTGCTCACCCAAGGTGTAGGCTCCGTAACTTTGGTGAGGACGCCCTGGGCCTCCATGTTGTCTAGCTCTTGTTTAAGCTCATCGTGAACATGTATTGGGCATCGCCGTGGTGCATGAACCACGGGATGAACATTTGGGTCCAACACGATGTGATATTCGCCCTCGAACTCACCAATCCTGTCAAATTGTTCGGGGTAAGTTTTCACCAGGTCTGCTGTGGAGAGTACCTGCTGCTTGTGATCAATAGCGTTGATGCCTGTGTGCATCGAGACCAGTTTAAGTTCAAGGGATGTGTCCAGGCCAATGATGGAAGGGCCCTCTGACTCTACGATGTAGAACGTAGCATTGACCCATGGCGAGCTGTTGAAACGGCAAGGCATCTGTACAGCGCCGTAGTGCTTGATTGCCGTGCCGTTGTATGCTGTCAGTTTTGTAGCTGAATGGCTCACATAATGGTGATCAGGGTAGCCATCCATCGTCAAACGACCGGGATACATCTTGCGATAGATACGGAGAGGAAGCGTGTTGCCTTCAGCGCCTGTGTCGACCTTTGAACGAACGCGGGCATGTGTATGGCTATCGCGCTTCATAGTGACAAATGTCATTGCGGCATCCTTCCTGTCCTCTGGCATGGCACTTATGTTTGATACGACTATCTGCTCAAAATGCAGGACGTCGAACGACTCTGCGATGTCCTCTGGCACGTTGGACGGGCTGCCCTTGTCCAGACTGTCAATCTTTCTGTGTCCTCTGGGTCGGCCCGAGGCGCGCTGGGCAGGTTGGGATCTATTGACTGGCAACTTTGACCTGCAGCACTTCCGCCAGTGATTCAGTTTCCCACAACGGTTGCAGTTTGTCCCGAACGCAGGGCATGCCTGACGTGGTTGTTGAGCGTGATGGACTCCACAGTTTGGGCATAAGTTCTGCATTTGACGCGCTGTGACGACATCGACCGATCTCCCAGGCTGTACTCTTGCAAGCTGGGCCATGTGACTCTGCGTTGCCTCGAATGTCCTGGCAATTTCGAGTGCTTTGTCTATAGTCAGCGACTTGTCCTTCCCTAGCAACTCTTTTTGTAGGTCTGCCGATGTCAGGCCTGCTATCAACTGCTCGTATAATGTGTTGTTGATTGTCCATACATTGGTACTGTAAGGAGTCCAGCAATAAGGAAGCATTTGTAGAGATTGTGTACCGTTTAAGATGGCTTTATTGGGTACTGAGTAATGCATGTCTCAAGGCCCAGTGGCACCCACATTACACACGTAACACTTGCCCTATTGCCCATATCAGGGCAAGTAAAAATTGATGTCGGGCAAGTAATTATTCATAAATGGCCTTGTTTGATTGCCCAATTGGGCAACTAAATAATTAAGTCAATTACAAGAGGAAAATGTCATATTATAACAGGGCAAATACATTTTCTGTTTGGGCAAGTAAAATGTACAAATGTATGATTGTACTTGCCCGAATGGGCCAGTAAAGAAAAAAGTTAGTGTGGAGGCTTGACTAAACCGGCTACCCTGGTAAACAAAACAAATTATCATTTCTTGATTCCCCCGACACATCCCTACCCAACAAACACACACACACACACACACTGATGGTTATTCTTATCATTATACTTTGCAGTCTATTCAACTTTTAAACGGGAAAGTAAGGCACATCCCTACCCGACAAACACACACACATGATTACAAACTCACACTCATAACACAACACACACACTGATGATTATTCTTATCACTATATTTTGCAGTCTATTCAACTTATCCTTTAAACGGGAAAGTTTGGCAAACTTGACATAGTTTGTTGCAAGCACTACAAACATAAATTACCATCTGGGACAAGCAAAAAGAGACTACCCTGGTAAACAAAGCTAAAACTAATATTATCAAACCATATTCAAACAAATTTATGAAAAAATGTTGATCAATAAATTTAACAATCTTTTTCTCTTGCCCCCCTTTCAGAAAAAAAAACAACCAAATGTAAAGGCTAAGAAATGTATCAGATTATAGGATTATATAGGACTACAGTGGAACCTCATTATAATGAGAAACTTGGGACCATGAAAATACATGTACATGTAGTAAGAACCTCTTTTTTGTTTGGTTGTCTGGTGAAACACAGGAACGTAATATTTGGGCAACAGACTACAGCTCCCCCCCCCCCCCAAAAAAAACTAGATGGATCTTCGACTGCGCGCAGTCGAAAATGATGCCTCCGCCATTACGCAATTTATTCATATCAAGCCCAAATCAACATGTACACAGAATTAATTCTGTCAACTAAATTTTGATGGTACTCTGTCTTTTAGATCTTGACGTATCACAATTATGACCTATAAGTGCCCTGTGACCTTTGACCTCATGACCCCCAAAATCTAATCAGTTCATTGGCTCTCCAAGGAACATACATGTACCAAGTTTGGTCAGAATCTGTCAATCCCTTCTTGAGATAACGCGATCACAAGCTATTTTTGCATATATAATGAGCTCTGTGACCTTTGACCTTTGACCTCATGACCCCAAAATCTAATCAGATCATTGGCCCCCCAAGATACATACATGTACCATGTTTGGTCAGAATCTGTCAATCCGTTCTTGAGATAACGCGATCACGAGCTATTTTTGCATATATAATGAGCTCTGTGACCTTTGACCTTTGACCTCATGACCCCAAAATCTAATCAGATCATCGGCCCCCCAAGATACATACATGTACCAAGTTTGGTCAGAATCTGTCAATCCCTTCTTGAGATAACTCGATCACGAGCTATTTTTGCATATATAATGAGCTCTGTGACCTTTGACCTTTGACCTCATGACCCCAAAATCTAATCAGATCATCGGCCCCCCAAGATACATACATGTACCAAGTTTGGTCAGAATCTGTCAATCCCTTCTTGAGATAACGCGATCACAAGCTATTTTTGCATATATAATGAGCTCTGTGACCTTTGACCTTTGACCTCATGACCCCAAAATCTAATCAGATCCTTGGCACCCCAAGATACATACATGACCCAAGTTTGGTGAAAATCCGTCAATCGGTTCTTGAGATAACGTACGCGATCACGAGAACGGGACGTACGTACATACGGACGTACGGACGTACGTACGTACGGACGGACGGACGGACGTACGTACGGACGGACGGACAACCCGAAAACATAATGCCTCCGGCTACTTCGTTGCGGAGGCATAAAAATGTGCCTATACGCATCACATGATGCTCGCATATACAAAAGTTTGGCAAGGTCTATTTTGTCAATTACCCTGTAATAGAGGAAATTGCCAAATACACTATTCTGTAATCTAACAATAATGCAACAAATTTCTGTGGGTGACAAATTATGTTGTTTTATTAGTTATACAAGCACAAGAATATAAAGAGCTGGGACCAGCAAATTATAAACCTTGTTATGAGATGGTTTTTGTCATAATAACCACATAAGGAGCTTCAAAGCTCCTTGACAGCACCTTATAATGAGGTACATACCATAGAGTGGTCCAGTGTGACATCATCAAAAACCTATTTTTAGAATTCCCAAATTTGAACTTCATTTTCCGAAAGAGCATTAAAAAAAATGTCCAAAGGTTGAAAATCAATTGAATATGTGATGTATTGGCAGAGATATGCCCATCTGAATTAATTTATTTCAATAGGAAATCACTATTATTTTGCTCTGGTTCATAATGTGGTCAAAATAAAAGTGATTTCCTATTGAAATCTATTTATTCAGATTATTTTTTATGCTTTTTCGGAAAATAAAGTTCAAATTGAGAAATTAAAAATATAGATTTTTATGATGTCACAGCTGTTGGTACTCTTACATCTTAATCCCTCTTTTCTGTTTGTAAGATGAGATACATAACATTTAAACAAAAATCAATTTACCAACATATACTAGCACATCGGCATTCACACACAGCTATTATTCCCACTGGCAAAAATGAGACGTAAGCATTAGTTGTTTTATGTATTTACAAAATGTGCATTACTTTATTTTACAATTATTACATATTAGATGGAAGAAGTCAATCCATATTCACCATAATGTACTCTTTAGGCCTACATGTACATCAGTTACTCAATACCTTCATTGGAAAGTCACTTACAAAAATACTTTCTATACTGTCATAAATTGGTGGACAAAGATTATGTATGCGTACATGTTCAGATAAACAAACAAAACAATTATGTTTAAAAAAAATCATTTTCATAGACAGAGCTCCACACTAGTGCTTGCTCAATGGGCCATTACAAATTGATGGTAGGCCAGTAAAATGATTGTAATGAAAGTCAAATTGTGACATAATTGTTTGTACCCAACAACCAATAGACAATTTCCACTTCAACTTCTTATGTAACAAATTAATATCAGACAGTTATTTAGTCTATCACGTTTATGTACAGCTGTCATTAACTTATCGATTTATTCCAGATTGTGATGCAAGTCTGTATAAAGATGTTCTTAAAATGCAATAACCATCCTTATATTACATTGTACTGATTATGCTTTGACACACTATAAAACTGCATATAAAGGTATATTTTGAAAAGTGAAATATTTACAAATTTGTACATTATCTACAACATGTGTTAGGCAAAAGACGATGAAATTAATACACCTAGCCCAGACAAAAGTCATTCAAAAGCTTCAAAAGTAGACCGTCCTAACCCATTCAGGACTTTTTTATATCGGTATAACACACATCCTATACAAGGTGGGCCACCCTGTATAGACCACAGCCCAAGTAATTCGGGGACAAGTCCTGAATGGGTTAGAGTTAGGGTTAGAGAGAGGAAATGGCAGATTTAATGTGAAAAAAAAGAGAAGACCAAAACATGCAAGACGGACCATTTGTGACCGGCTATAGCAAAACCCGGCACTTGTTGGTAAAAATCAAAATGTAGACGGTCATACCATTACAAAGGCCTCAACATAAGCTTTAATTTGATCCTTTGTTTTAACTAATTAATCAATAGTTAGCGAAGATATGATTGTTTCAATTTTACAATCATAGGTCTTTTACACACATTGTGTGAACTTAAAATGCCCATTTCTTCAAAACATGAATTACCGACAAGTGCTGGGTTTTGCTATAGCCGGTCATATATGTCGCAAAGTCCAGTTCTCAGTCACCAGAGGGCCTACGTAGCAGGGCCAAGAGTCTAGAGAGACCCTATTGGAGTTTGGACCAGGACCTAAAAATGGAACCAGATTATCTGATAACCCTGATTGATGTAACTGGGCATCGTGGTTCACCGGCGATCAGGAACGGAATCCGTGCAAGTTTGCAGATGGGATTAGGCAAGATGGATCACATCCTTTGGACTGATGAAAAAATTGTAGTTGTAGAATTTGAAAAATGATTGAAAATTGAGGCTATAGAGGGTATTTTTAATATTTTGGTCCATGTACATGTACATGTAATTTTGGGATTTGGGATTTTGTTCGAACTATTAAAACTTTGACTGTTATTGGATAGATCAGGAAATGAGGCATTTTCCTGTTCGAGGCAAGCCCGATATATTGAGTCAGCATAAAACTAACCTTGAATGACCAAGAGCATTGTGTACTTTTCCTTGGTAGCTAGCAATACAAGTAAACAGAGCAGAGATATCATATCCACATGTTTAGACAGATGGTGTAGCCAAGTGGAAACAATACATGGACCTCGGGACAATTAAACCCCTAAAATGACCACAAAAAAGACCTACATGTATCCAACCCCCCACCCCCCCCCCCCCCCCAAAAAAAAAAAAAAAAAAAAAAATCATAAGAGGCCCTGTTTATAAATTGCATCTCTATATGTTTCAATGCAAATCAATAGGTGTCATATTTTGCACACAGATTTAAATAAGTAACCCCATCCAAATAAAAATAAAAAATTTAATTAAAAGATTTTCCCCTGGTGCAGCCTTGGCTTATCAAATACTGACTGACGACTGGATACAGTCTGTTCCATTTTTAACCCAATTGTATTTTTCTTTCTCCCGATAGCTAAGCAAGCTATCCATGTAAACAGCAGATATCAGGTTGACATGTTTAGGTAGAGATTACAGTCTGTTTTAGCTTTATACTGTGACTAGATAAAACCAGGTCCATTTTTTAAAACCCTTTTTTCAGCTTAGCTAGCTATAAATGTAAACAGATCAGATATTAGATTCACATGTTTGATTACAGTAGCACTGTGATTGTGTGAAGAAAAGTTTGTTTCAACCTTTTCAACTCTAAAACCTAATTAAGGAGATAGTGAGAGACATGATTGATAACCATGCTTTTTGACAGACATTGCTATCAGTCTGAGATAAAGATACAATCTGACTGGACAAACTTATCAAGTTTAATTTTCTCTTTACATTTTTCAATACAATCTAGCTGGGTATACATGGGGCTCAGGACAATTTAGCCCCCCAAATGACAAAAAGAGCCCCATACATTTGCATGAGGCTAAATGCAAAAACACAATTTAGGGTGCTATTTTCATGCATACGAGCTTGAGAATTAGCCCCTGACATATATTTTTTCATTTTATACTTGATTTCAAATCAACACTACGTAGACAAGGTATTGAGAGCTGATATGCTGATAACTCAAGAGCTGCTCAAGTGCAATAATGTAAACAAATTTACAAACAAAATGCAATTATTCGGTCACCTGAAGTTCAAAAGACCAATCACCTACATGTAGCTATATTTGCAAAATTATGGAATATTAATAATAATAGCCCCCTTTTCATGTAAAGCAGAGTTTTAAGAGGAGACAAGTGATACACCTGTTACATAAATACATTTTGTCTACACTGGAAATCACAAGCATAAATTTGTATAAGGTATGATTTTGCATGATAGAAATACATGTACCACTACAAATATATATTTACACAGAAGCATGTTTAAAGAATTATTTATCTGTCTATGTACATTTAGAATACATTAATTCTCACACTTTCTCTACAAAATTCACCCCAAGTACCTTCATTTCCATATCAGTCTATAAATACAAATGTTTTTTAATGAATATTTACAAATATAATATTCAAACTGGTTAAGATAAGTTGGAAAAGCAACATTTACACCATTAAATCCTGTTGCATTTATACTTTCATATACATTTTACAAAATTCCAACTTGTGCCCAAACTAGCATTCAAATCTGGATTCTACTTGTTCCCATGGAAACCAACTTATTCTATGTAGGTAACTCTAGAGTGACATTTCAGTGGATTTCATGTAGATGGCCATTAAAGATTATGCCATGTTTTGTGAAACTGTCCCCAATCACACATGCACAAAAGCTAACTCTTTCAAGTGGGGAAGGTTACTCATAAATAGCACAGTCCTAATTTGGAGATCCTACTGAACCTGCTACTTGATATTTCAAGGTTTGTGAAACTGCCCCCAATGATACATACACAAATGCTTACTCTTGCCTGTGGGGTAAGTTACTCAAAACAACACAAATCTCAAGTTATGGGAGAACTACTGAGACTTTTCAGACAGTGGTTCTGTGCGTGCTCTCTTGGACGACGTTTTCTTGGTGGTCGTGGTCTTGGGCCTCGCACCAGCTGCCGGGAGAGCGGCGGGGATGGACGACTGCTGCTGGGCGTATCGCGTCACCGTGGAAACACCATCCACAAACTTGGTCTTGAAGAGGACATTGGCGTTGTTGAACATGCCGTCTTTGAGTGAAACCACGATGAACTGTAGTAAGACAATTAACAGAAATAACAAATATAATGAATCATGCATTTTAAGAAATAGACTAGTCCAGGGTCTTGATTTTATTAATCCTAATTATGCCATCACTTGTCAGAAAAGCAATTAATTTGTAGCTCTGTCCAAAGAGAAGCATTATATACACATTTCTCACATTTCTACAGTCATTACAGTATCATTAAAACAGTTGTTTTGAGCATTCTCTGCAACAAAGGGGTTTGTGGGTTCCTTTCTCATTCTGTGTATGAAGATTGTACGTAAATAACAAAGAGGGGTAGGGTGGGGCTCTTTTATTTTGAGAGACAAGGACGGCAATTGAAACTAACATGTGAGTGTCTGAAGTGAGTCCTGAGCATCTGCCCAATGTTCTGGGTGTGTGAGAGATCGAGGGCTGCATCCACCTCATCCAGGATGTAGAAACATTTTGGTTGAGAATTGTGTGTTTTGTTATTGTAAAATGTATCGCACCAAGGTTAAGAGGTTAATAAGGATAAGCATTTGACACTAACCTGTGAGTGTCTGAAGTGAGTCTTGAGCATCTGACCAATGTTCTGGGTGTGTGAGAGATCGAGGGCTGCATCATCTTCATCCAGGATGTAGAGATGTTTTATTGAAACATTGTGGTTGAGAATTGTGTTTTTTGTCAATTGCAAAATGTATCGCACTGAGGTTAAGAGGTAAATTAAGCTAAGCATTTGAAACTTACCTGTGAGTGTCTGAAGTGAGTCTTGAGCATCTGACCAATGTTCTGGGTGTGTGAGAGATCGAGGGCTGCATCTACCTCATCCAGGATGTAGAGTGGGGCGGGCTTGAAGAGCAGTAGAGACAGGATCAGGGACAGAGCCACCAGTGATCTGTTGGCAAAGAAAAAGAAAACTAATTATTCAAATTTATTCAAACTTAACCCTAAAAAGATTGGGCTATTTTGAACCTTTAAAAAATGGGGGGGGGGGGGGGGGGGGGGGGGGGCTAACAGGGCCCCCCCCAAGATCTCGGCAACCAAAACCCCGATCGACTCCAAATTTGGCATGGTGATAGATGTCCATGAGATCTACAATATTGCATAGTTAAACAAACAAATTGTATTAGAATATACTAATTAGAGCTAATTAATTATGCAAAAATTGTATTTCTTTGTATTTTTTTAATTTTTCTCGGCAACCGAAACTCTGATCGACTCCAAATTTGGCATGGTGATAGATGTCCATGAGCTCTACAATATTGCATAGTAAAAAATAAAAAAAATATTTAGAATATGCTAATTAGAGCTAATTAATTATGCGAAAATTGTATTTTTTAAATTTGTTTTTAAAGGGTACCGCCGGGCATGATAAAACCAATCCTTAGTTGTTTTGGTACTATAATTGAATACCAATCATACTCTCATGGGGTCTGATATGTTTCTGTAATTTGAGAACAATGCAATTAATTACTACGACCTACGGAACCACGGCTATTTACTGGTTCGCGCGCGCGACTTTGTTTGCACGACCGCTCAATCAATACGCGTACGTTATTATGGTAGTATGCGATTTATCGCATAGCCCATGCGATAGTTAGTATCGTTTTGTGCGTGCTCGCACTCTAGCCACGGCCACCGCATCGCACCATATCTCTGCATGCATGCAATATGTATACATGCTATTGCTTGTACATTAGGGTTAGGGTAAGGGTTAGTGTTAGGGTATATATATATTTTAAAAAACCAACACCAATCAAGCAATCCGAAATAGCTCCGTGGATAGAGAGTTAGATTGATACGCTAGAGATCCCTGGTTCGAATCCTACCTTGGTTGGTCCAATGTTTTTTGTATTTGCTATTCGTTCGGCACTCGACTAAACCCTAAAGGTTTTTTCTGATTAAAAAAAATTTTTTTAAAAATTAAAAATTCCAATTGCGATATGTGTTATTTGTGTGTTATATATGTGTTTTTGTGTAATTTGCAAATCCTGAAAAAAAACCAAAAAAAACCCTACCTACCTACCCTAATGTTTGGTTGCCCGTTACTCCAATTCAACAATTTATTGTTTTGGCATTATAGCACTACTCGTGTCTCTCTCTCTCTCTTATAGCTCCGTCTATACGCACTGTGCTGCAGCAGCGCGCGCACACAAGCGATTTTCGAGATTTTCTCTGCTTGCTGCGATATATCGCAGATGCGATCAATAAGAGGATCGTTAAGTGGTATCGTTATCGGAACTGCGCTGACAGAATGAGTGATATGTGATATCAAAAATGATTCCCTAGCAATGTAGAAATACTTTCAGGATCACAGACTTTTTTTGTATGTTCATTTGGGATATGTCTTTGATGTAAGAGAGTTAAATCTCTGTCCGGAGGTACCCTTTAAGTTCTTTATGGTGATTCTTATGAAACCAAAACTGTGTTCCTGGTACAATATACATTGTACATGCTAAGATTATATAAACGTACACAATCTCTGATAAAACAACAGGATAATCATAAAAATTGATTTAGTTTTACCGTTTTCTATATATTGTATATATATCGTATTGTTTTATGCAAATAAGAATGCAATAAGTTGTATTCACCATGCCAAATGGGAATACTAACAGTACATGCGAAAAGATGGGTATAAAACTGCAACATAAAAGATGCATCTAAAAACTCTGTATGTTATGGAAGAATTAACAAAAAAATTACATTTTCATTGACACGCGATTGCAAAATGTTACATAACACCCGGATCGTTGACCCAGTGTGCGCAAATTTGGTATCAAAAGATGCGCAAGACTCTAAGGAAAAAAGTAATAAAGTGGCACCATAAAATATTTAAGCATTGCTAAGTAATCGCGAAAATAGAGGAGGGGGGGGGCTAAATCAGCCCCACCCCCCCCCCCCCCAGTCTTTTTAGGGTTAAAATGCTTGATGCAGCCAATAGTTATGTTAACTTCTTGCCTATGGAAACCTGGTGGGCTATGCATACATGTACAACGTCTACAGGCATTTCAGAATCTCAAAGGGAATGGGTTAATCATTAGTACAATCAGTTGAGAATCATTATGATAGAGAATATATTTTTGAAATATCCATTATTGTGATTTGAAGGAAAAAAATGTAATTTGACTTCCACTGAGATTCTGCAGACGGCTCCAAAGGCCACCTTGACTTCAAGACCGTCCAGGATAGTGAGGTGCAGGAAATAATAATAAAACAATCATTATTTTAGACTGTGCTATAAAAGAAGCCACCATTATTATTATTTATTGTGGAAGTATTGTGGGGGGAAAAGACCATTGATCCAGCCGCTAAGATCTTGTGGACTCTCTTTCAAGACGTCTCCAAAGGCCAGCTAGACTCCCAGGTCATCCATGACAGTGAGGTGAAATAAATACTTATACAATCATCATCACTATTGCAGTAAAGTAATTAAAATCTGACCTTTGACCTCCGCTGAGCTCCTGCAGACTCTCCTTCCAGACGTCTCCAAAGGCCACCTTGACTTCCAGACCGTCCAGGATGCTGAGGCCCTCTGGTGGGGTCAGCTTGGCCGATGTCCCTGGCAGCAGGGTGGAGAAGATGGACCCAAAGTCCTGCAGAACCAAATGAAACATGAATGATATTATTTGGTGATATTATTTGAATTAATAGTAAATATACATGTATAATCCATTGCGGATATAGTATCGGAAATAATATCGCTAATGATATTCGTTTGTCTCGCAATGTATGGTCAAACTAGGAATCTAAACGATCATGACGTTTCGTATGCTACTGCAATACTTTTGAATTGTAGAACAATTCATTAATGTCTACTTTTCATCCCTTCTTTGACATTTGAGGCCTTCCAAGATGGTCAGCTTGGCCGATGTCCCAGGAAGCAGGGTGGAGAAGATGGACCCAAAGTCCTGCAGAACCAAATGAGGCACAAATTATTGTATTGGAATTGTAGAACATATTATAAAATGGTGAGGTTGGAACCAAAGTCCTGCAGAACAAGAGAGGAATGGGCAAGTGACATATCAATGTGTATAAAAACAGGGTGAGTGACTAACCTTGTTGACCTGTTGCCAAGCCTTCTTCAGAGCCTCGTTCTTCTTCTCATCAAGCTCCTTGATGGTGTCCATGATCTTCTGCTTGTCATTCTCAACGATCCTCTTCTTCTTCATCAACTCGTTGTACTGCAGAGCGGGAAAACAAATTATGTGCTTAATTTATTCAAGAACTTTCAAAAGAGTATAAATAATAATAGCTGGATAGATTACAGGAGGAGATCGGCTAATCCTTGATGGTGTCAATGATCTTCAGCTTGTCATTCTCTACGATCCTCTTCTTCTTCATCAACTCATTGTACTGCAGAACAGGGGAAAGATTGTACTTTATTTATTCCAGAGCTTGTGTTAAGAGTATCAACAATACGTTTAGAAAGAGATGAAGGAAAGGAGAATATCAACAATATCAAAATGAGTAGTAAAAAGGATTTATTCTCATCAAGCTCCTTGATGGTGTCCATGATCTTCTGCTTGTCATTCTCAACGATCCTCTTCTTCTTCATCAACTCATTGTACTGCAGAGCAGGAGAACAAAGAATGCACTTAACTCATTTAAGCTTGCGACAAAGGGTATCAACAATAGGGTTAGAACGAAGTATTGAAGTCTAAATTCTTATCCAGAATTTAGACTGTACATAAAAAGAGCAAAGGATGGAACAGTAGGGAGCTAAAGGAGAATGGAGAAAGAGATGAGGATGACAAAGAAGTAAGAGACGGACAGATGTTAACAGGAGGATAAAGAAGATGAAGGAAAGGAGGAAAAGGAGATGAAAACAAAGAAAGAGGATAGAAACTCTAGAACAAAAGAACTCCCTACTTCATTTGTAAATGAATGAATAAATCCCTTCTGCAGACGGTTACCGGTTTTGGTTTAAATCAGTACGTCAAGAAACCAACCAGGAAACAGAATATCTTGGATCTTGTATTTACCAACAACGACAGCCTAGTTCAAGACCTTAGAGTTGAACAGGGGATCAGTGATCATGACATAATCATAACTGAGGTGGACCTAAAAGCCAATTGGAAGAGAATACCAAGAAGAAGATTTTTTGTCCGCAAGAAAGCAAACACAGAGATGATAAATGAAGAGTTAGGTGATTTTCAAGAACAATACTTCAGCATGGATCATGCCTCGGTCCAAGAGAAGTGGGATCTGCTTGAAGGAGAAATTAAACGGGTCATGGAGAAACACATACCACAGAAAGCTGCAGCCAAACCAAATAGTTTACCCTGGTTTAATAGAACACACCACAGGCTTAGGAGAAGGAAGCAGAGAGCTAATAACAAAGCAAGGACATCTAGGAAGAACGAAGACTGGAATACCTTCCTGTCCTGTCAAAAAGAACTGAGGAAATCCTTAAGTAAAGCTGAGCAGGTGTTTGTATCAGATCATCTTACCACAGCAATGAAAGAAAATAAAAAACAGTTTTGGTCATACATGAAAAAAATGGGAAAAAGTGAAGGAGGAGTTGCAGATCTCATGATAGGCAACAAAATCGTTAGTGATGGACAAGGGAAAGCGGAAGCCCTAAATACTCAGTTTGCTAGTGTATTCACCAAAGAAGATCAAACTAGTATTCCTTCATTGGGAACAAGTAACATCCCGAGTATTCCAGAATTAACCAGAACGTCAATGACGTAGCGCTCATCCGCCATCTCGCAACATCAAATATCGCAAATTTCATGTGGTACACTTTTCAACTGGTCAAAAAATAAAAATTTGATGCCCTGGAAGGGACATAAAAATAAAAAATAAAAAATGAGAGTGAAAAAAAATATAAATTTGACGCCCCGGAAGGGACATGGGAAAAAAAAAAATAAATAAAAAAAAAATAAAAATAAATAAATAAATTTTAAAAAATAAATAAAAAATAAATAAATAAATTAAAAAAATAAAATAAAAAAAAAAAAAAAAAAAACAATAAAAAAAACAATAAAAACAAAAACAATTAAAAAAATAAATAAATAAAAAAATAAATAAATTAAACAAAAATTTAACATTAAACAAATAAAACAAAACAAAACAAAAAAAATAAAAATAAAAATAAAATTAAAAAAATTAAAAAAATAAAAAAATTAAAAAATTAAAAATTACCATAATTAATGAATGGAGACAAATTTCAAAATTCTGTGTAGAAGTTTAGTGTACAAAAGTTAGCTCTACCAGATAAAGCAAACCAAATTAAAATCGGTCGAGAAATGAAGGAGAAGAAGCATTTTTTGTGATTTCGAATAAATTTGCATAAATTACCATAGATAATGAATTTCACGATTCTGTGTAGAAGTTTTAAATCCCCCTCCTAGCCCTATCTTATGAAACAATCAGAATCAAAATCGGTTGAAAAATAACGAAGAAGAAGCATTTTGAAAACTGTGGACGGACGGACGGACGGACGGACGGACGGAAGGACGGACGGAAGGACGGACGGACGGAAGGACGGACGGACGCCGGACGCAACGGCATGGCATAAGCTCATCATGCCCTTCGGGCCGGATGAGCTAAAAATCAATGAAGATGGAGTTCTCAAGCAGTTGCAGGACCTTTCTCCAAACAAGGCATCAGGACCAGACCAAATACCTCCCTGGTTTCTGAAGATGTTTGCACCGAAACTGGCACCATTGTTAACCGATCTGTTCCAGAGCTCCATTGACAGTGGAATTCTGCCACATCAGTGGAAGTCAGCAAACATCTGTGCAATCTTTAAGAAAGGAAATAAAGCTGCTCCAGAAAACTACCGACCTGTCTCGCTTACCAGCGTCACATGCAAAATCCTTGAACATATAATCCATTCACATGTTATGGATCATCTAGAACAACATAACGTACTAGTGGACACACAGCATGGATTTAGAGCAAAGCGCTCCACGGAAACTCAACTTATAGCAACGGTTGATGACATTGCCAAAATACTAGATCGTGGAAATTCAGTACATATGGCTATCCTGGACTTCACTAAAGCGTTCGACCAGGTCCCATACGAACGGCTACTGGAAAAGCTTCACTACTACGGGGTTCGACACCAGATCCATCGGTGGCTTAGATGTTTCCTGACATCCCGCACACAAAGAGTGGCTTGTGAAGGTAGTATGTCATCATCAACTGAAGTCCTGTCAGGGGTACCACAGGGAACAGTTCTTGGACCGTTACTGTTTCTCATGTACATAAATGACCTACCGGACGTGTTGGAAAACCAAACCAGGCTGTTCGCAGATGACTGTTTGGTATACAAGGAAGTAGTGAATGAAAGGCATGCAGACTCCCTACAGGCAGATCTTACATCTCTGGAGTCATGGCAAGATAGGTGGAATATGAATTTCAACGCCTCCAAGTGTTCCATAATGATCATCTCAAATAAGAAAAAACCACTGACAAGGGACTATATATTCTGTGGTCAAGTCTTACAACAGGCAAGATCTCATCCATACCTGGGAATAGAAATAGACAGCAAACTGACGTGGTCAAATCAGGTCGACAAGACAGTCCTCAAAGCCAACCGGACATTAGGTTTCTTGAGGAGAAACCTCTGGTTCTGCCCAAGGGAAGTAAAAGACATCGCATATAAAACACTAGTAAGGCCTGTACTGGAGTACGCAACCTGTGCCTGGGACCCATATAGAGTAGGGCAAATAAATAAACTGGAAGCAGTCCAAAGGAGAGCAGCACGTTTCACAACTGGAAATTACCAGAGGGACAGTAGCGTCACGCAAATGCTGACCGACCTAAACTGGGAGACATTGGAGCAAAGAAGGGAAAAAAGTCGACTAGTTATGCTGTACAAAATCCACAAGGAAAATGTTGCTTTAAAGCAAGAGGACTATGTTAAGATGTCAACGGGGTCAAAAACAAGAAAAAACCACCAATACTCGATAGAAATCCCCTATGCTAGAAAGGATGTATACAAATACTCCTTTTTCCCAAGAACAAGTAGAGCGTGGAATACACTCGACCAACAGTCTCTACTAGCATCATCTGCAGAGAGCTTCAGGCACACACTCTAGCATGCACTGCCTGCCCTAATAAAGTTAGCGACATGCGGAGTACCGCCCTGCTGACTACAACTTCAGAAGGTTCAGAAGGTAAAGAAAAAAAGAAATCTAATTTTAAAGGGTACCACCACCCAAAAATAGTATCCTTATAAATGAAAGGTATCATCTTTAGTATTCCATTCCATCAACAAGTTCACAAAAATATGTATCCAGAAAAAGAAAAAAAAAATTGGAAAACGCATCACCATTCTAAAGCATGCGTTAAGGGTCTGTATGTACGAGACTAAGTGTGTGCAGAGCGAACGAATCGCCCGGGATTCTATTCTCTCCGAACGTACGCATTGGCGCACTCACAAGTGTGTGGCCCGTATGGAACCAGGAAATAGCAGTGGTTCCGTAAGTGGTGGAAATTAATTACTTTGTTTATGAATTACACAACCCTTTGCAAAATGTTGGGTATCTATTTGAAATCACAAAACGATACCAAAGCATATAATTATGTTGTTCTTTGCCTGGTGGTCCACTTTAAGTTGTCATGAACTCTGACCTTTTCTTCGCCTAGCTAAGCACGTTCATAGCCCTCATGTTCACACTCTTTGCCAGCTTTCCCAGTTGACACTCATTGCACTCAGGAGCATGAAAGAACTCTCTGATACACTTGTAAGTGAATCAATGAATGAACAAATAAATAACTATACTCCTCTGCCTTGCTGAGCTTGTTCATACATTTGAAGCCCTCGTGTTCACACTTGCCAGCTTTCCCAGTTGACACTCATTGCACTCAGGAGCATGAAAGAACTCTCTGATACACTTGTATTAAAGTGAATCAATGAATGAAGAAATAAATAACTATACTACATACTAAATCTGACCTTTTCCTCCGCCTTGCTGAGCATGTTCATAGCCCTCATGTTGACGCTCTTTGCCAGCTTCTCCTTAGTCTCATAATGAAAACAGAGAAAGAGGATAGAACTCTAGAACAAAAGAACTCCCTATTTCATTTGTAAATGAATGAATAACTCATACCTTTTCCTCCGCCTTGCTGAGCATGTTCATTGCCCTCATGTTGACGCTCTTTCCCAGCTTCTCCTTGGTCTCCTGCAGCTTCTGCAGCCTTCGTCCGTTCTCCTTCGGGTCAGAGCTGCCAAAGTCGTAGGCCGTGTTGGGCTGCCCAAAGAACTGACGCTCGGACGCAATCCACTCGTACTTGGCCATAAGATTCTCAACCTGACATTGCAGAGTGACAAGAAGACATGTAACAGGAAGGGATATATATGTAAAATGCCATGCCTTTTTTTTTTTAACAGCATTTTATAAAAAAAATATAAAACATATGAGATGATGAAGAAAAAAAAAAATACACTGGATTGGAGCTCAGATGCCATCCACCCTGGCAAAGCGAAAAAAAGGGGGGGGGGGGGGGACATCTTTATCAACGCAATGCGATTTTTAAAACGAAGCATTTCATCAAATAAAATAATTATGAACAAAAAATTAATTGGAAGTTCTTCTTCCCGACAGAGCGGTAAAGTCGTAGTCCTGTCAAAGTTGACGGCCTAATGACCGAGAGCTCTTCCCATGGGTGTGTTATTTACAGAATAATTTGCTGGTTTTACTTGTCATCCAGTAAGGAGCAAAACAATGTTCGTTTTGTTTCTTTTTTTCTCACCCTGTGTGCTGCATCCTTGCTGTCCCTCTGTATCTTAGCAACGGCATGCTCGCTCTCCTTGATCTGCAGCTGCATCTCCTGGTCCTCCTTCTTCAGCTCCTCCCTCTCGGAGATCTTGGCCTGGATGTCCTTGTTCTTCTCCTTCAGTTTCTCCTTCTGTGTCTCCAGGTTCTTTTTGGCCTCCTTCACTTTGTCCTGTAACAAGGAGACAAGAATCAAACAAAAAGTTAAATGAAACGCGAAATAAAGCATCAATATAACGTATTAATAAATTTTCAGGGTCCAAAGCTGAAAAGACTGTCAAGGTTTCAGGATATCATGGTCTGGATATCTTTGTTATTCTCCTTCAGCTTCTCCTTCTGTTTCTCCAGGTCCTTTTTGGCCTCCTTCACTTTGTCCTGTAACAAGAAGGAGACAATAAAACAAAAAGTTTGATGAAACATGAAATAAAGCATCAATATAACATATTAATAGATTTTCAGGGTCCAAACCTGCAAAGACTGTCAAGGTTTCAGGATATCATCGTCTGGATATCTTTGTTCTTCTCCTTCAGCTTCTCCTTCTGTGTCTCCAGGTCCTTTTTGGCCTCCTTTACTTTGTCCTGTATTAACAAGGAGACATCAAATAAGATATCTATCATAAACAAGCTAAACACGTTATAAGTGGATATATAAGTGGATAGATAGTCCATGTTTAGCATTCTGGGTTTGATTATCCTTGTTCTTCTACTTCAATCTCTCCCTCTGTGTCTCCAGGTCCTTTTTGGCCTCCTTGACTTTGTCCTCTCACAAGGAGACAAGAAAATATTTATTTCAAACAGGTCCTTGACAGAATAAGTTGAGCATGTACAGTCATATTCTTTAGCTCCTCCCTCTCAGAGATCTTGGCCTGAATGTCCTTGTTCTTCTCCTTCAGTTTCTCCTTCTGTGTCTCCAAGTCCTTCTTGGCCTCCTTCACCTTGTACTGAAAAAGGCACAAAACATCAAATAATATACCAATCATACACAGCCTAATCAGCTCCTTCTGCTATTTAAGCCTCTTTTTTTTTACCTCCTTCATCTTGTTCTGTCACCAGATCACAGTGATGTTTTTTTTGTTGGTTATTTGGATTATAGAGACAATTTTGATTGTTTACGTTTGGGACCACCCCATAATCAATTTGTTAAGAAAATGGGTACAACACAAACAAACCCATGGGATGAATTCCCCTTACCTTGGACTCTTTGGCCTGTTGGTCCATCTCATCAAGCTGTGTCTGAATGGCTTCAATGGCCTGGTCACCGGCCGCCAGCTGGTCATTGTACTTGGCTAACTCTTGCTTCAGATTGTCCACTTCATACTGGAGACTGTTCAACTCCTAAATTCACATAAATAAAAAGGAAAATGATTTGATAGAAATTATGGTTATTCAGTTCTAAAATGACAAATGAGCCTTCATATTTCTCTTGTACCTTGTTTGCTTTTGGTAACAGAAGAATAAAATGGGTTTACATTTTGTAAACCCTTCCCTAATTCTGTAGATATACACGATAGAGTTTAAAAGCCTTCTAAAACACTTTTAGATTGTAGTATATAGGTGATACAACCTGACATGAATGTTCTTTTTTCCCCTAGTTAACAATGTTCCTTTTCTATGAAACTTTCACACATCATTCAGGCAACTCTTGGTATAATATATGATTTAAGTCACAAATATCACTCTTGGAAAGATCTTATGATGTTAATGGATCACTAATAATGATTGCCTACCTGTTGCTTCTGTTTCATTTCTTTGTTGGCCTCCTCAGCCTTCTTTTTGGCCTTGGTGACGTCCTGCTCGGCGGTCTTCAGCTCTCGCTCCCGCACGGCCGAAGCGTTCTTGATCTTCTCTTCCAGGGTCTTGGCTTTCTCAGACATCTCCTTCTGCGTGTTCTTGGCTCCTTCAATCATCTTCTCTTGTTCCTCTACAATTGAAACAATCATAGAAATAGACAAATTAGATGCTGTGAACACATGATTGACTGCTTGTTATTATTTTGACATGAATCTTTCCCCTCCATTGTCTCCAGCTCTCGTTCCCGCATGGCTGCAGCGTTTTTGATCTTCTCTTCCAGGGTCTTAACTTTCTCCGACATATCCTCCTGCGTGTTTGTGGCTCCTTCGATCATCTTCTCTTGTTCCTCTGTTATTGAATAAGGGATGGGAATTATGAAGATGAAATGAACATGTACATGTAATTCATAAAATAAATGCTCTATTGTTTTGACATCTCCTTCTGTGTATTCTTAGCTCCTTCAATCATCTTCTCTTGTTCCTCTACAATTGAAACAATCATAGACAAATTAGATGCTGTGAACACATGATTGACTGCTTGTTATTGTTGTGACATGTATCCTCATCCTCCAGTGTCTTCAGCTCTAGTTCCCGGACGGCCGAAGCGTTCTTGATCTTCTCTTCCAGGGTCTTGGCTTTCTCTGACATCTCCTTCTGCGTATTCTTGGCTCCTTCGATCATCTTCTCTTGTTCCTCTGTAATTAAAAAAGTATTGTGATTGTCAGGTTTTCATTTATAATTTTTAAGCACAATTTTGTTTGTCTCTCATCTCCAGGGTCTTAGCTATCTCTGTCTTTCCTCTCTGCATGTTTTTGTTCCTCCAATCATCTTCTCTTGTTCCTCTGAAAGCAGTACAAATATTACTTTGTTTTATTATGTTTTTGCATGATTGTTCTTTTGAATTTAAATGGTGCATCTTTTATTTCACTATGTTTAATGCATTTATTGTAATATCTTTAATTTTAATGGATGTGGGCCTTTGACAGACCCTACATATTTAGAAACCATAATATCTTACCAACTGAAGCTTTGAGAGCGTTGATCTCTTCCAGTTTGCTGTGGTGGGTTCCCTGTTTCAGCCTCTCCTCCAGAAGCTTGGCCTCGTGGACTTTCAGGTCATACTGGTCCTTCAGAGCACGCAACCTGGAAATCAAGAACAGAAAAATATATATGGCTGGAATGATCCCCAGGGAGTGGAAATTGTGCATGTCAAGTACAGAGTGATTGTGGGTGTGTATCCCATGATCTGGATGATGATACTAATGCAGTGGCTTCAACATTGAGATATTGAGTGATATTTTCAGTTTTATACATTCTCATTCTCATTATTATTATTAAAATCTGCAAAAATGAAACTTCTGATCAAGGGGAATTAACCCTTATCCTTTTGACTTACTGGATGCGATGAGAGCATAACTACTATCATTGCTAGTCACTTATTTCCTCATGAATATTCCCGATTACAAAAATAATCAATATTTTATGGACCACTGCCGTCTGCTTTCAATGCCCATAGGAGGCGGCCATTTCTTCAACTACTCGCGGTGAAATGACGTGGCAGGCGGAGAACACAATAGCATTATCGTAACCCGCTATTGTGTTCTCCGCCTGACACGTCATTTCACCGCGAGAAGTTGAAGAAATGGCCGCCTCCTGTTGGCATTGAAAGCAGACGACAGTGGGCCATAAAATATTGATTATTTTCATTATTGGGAATATTCATGAGGAAATAAGTGACTAGAAATGACAAAAGTTATGCTCTCATCACATCCAGTAAGTCAAAAGGATAAGGGTTAATTCCCCTTTAATAGATACATTACACTTTATACACCTTTGCAAAGCACTGCACTATGAGCTATTAGCATAGCAGCTTGAATGCACTCGCCGAGATAATGAGGCAGAATTTAAGAATTTATAATTAATTGACCGACCTGTACGTGTCATTTTCCTACGTACTGAGCTAAAACACGATGTTTTAAATCAAAATAATTAGGATAAATCGAATGTTCTATAGAAAGAAAAGTGTTCCTTATACGACTAACATTCCAAAGTTCATATTAATATTTATTTCGTATCAACCTGTCACAGATAAAAGGGTGAATTTTAAGGTTGAAAAGAGGATACGAAAAGCAAAAATGTTCAACACAATTATATTGTAAAATAACTTATTATAAATGCTTGCGTCTCGGTAAATTTCACATCATTGGAAAGGGTTAAGTCTCGTTTTTTATGAGAAATGATTCGCATATTCATTAACCTTTTAGAATAGTCAGGAGCTAGCAAAATATCACACGGGATCAAAAAATAACTGTGATTTCCGAAATTCCAGCTCTGTGATTGGCTCATTCAACTACTGACCACTGTTGCTGAGGTAACGGGCCCATAGCAACAGTCATTCGCACCTGACATTGCCCGCTTTGTCACCATGCGGTCTTGGTTGAATAGCCCACAAGTCGCGCGTGATGTTGAATAAGCCAATCACAGAGCTGTAATTTGTAAATTCACAGTAATTTTTGAACATCTTGTGATA
The DNA here is from genome assembly GCA_037951105.1 of Echinarachnius parma. Taxonomy (NCBI): domain Eukaryota; kingdom Metazoa; phylum Echinodermata; class Echinoidea; order Clypeasteroida; family Echinarachniidae; genus Echinarachnius; species Echinarachnius parma. The sequence continues at coordinate 40,951 of JBAMJV010000374.1, forward strand.
TTTTGCTAGCTCCTGACTATTCTAAAAAATTAATGAATATATGAATGTTGTAGTATCTGAGCCAATACTTTTTCCAATGATGTAAAAATTACCGAGACGCAAGCACATTTGATATATTATTTTATAAGGTAAACCTGAATCATTCAATTCTTGTTTTATTATCATATTTTAACCTTAAATTTCACCCTTTTATCTACGTCAGATTGAAGCGAAACAAATAATAACATAAACTTTGGAATATAAGGCGTTGTATCGACGCCTATCTTTTCATGAAACACTTAATTTCTCTTAGTTTATGCGATTTTAAATATCGTTGTTTCTGCTCACTTCTTTTTCATAGAAATCCATGTCATGCATATTTTGTTATAAATGGGAAGCCTTGTTGATGCTCTGCGATCTCACTGATAGTTGCTATCACATGGCCAATCAAACATTCAAGGAATACATTCGTACTACATGTAGGTCCAGGTTTATACCTATGTAGTTAAAACAGACTATTACAGACGAAGTACTTTCTCTATAGGCTAATTCTTCAATGACCGAACCACAAGACTAATTATTTAAGGTGATGGTGTATCTAGCTGGAGTTTGCCCAAATGATAATAATAATAACAGGTTTCGATTTATATAATGCCTAATATGTAACAATATCATCTCTAAACATGTGTCATATGTAGCAATAACTAAATCTAGTCTGGGCAGAAAAACTAGAATGACCAGCAACATATGGGCACATAGCTTGGTTAAAGGGGTTATCTTACAAAAGTAAAATAATAATAATAATAATAATAATACTACTAATAATGGTGGCTACTTATATAGCGCACGTTCCATCTTTCGACGCTCGCGGGGCATCAACATTTCTAATTAAAATTTGCATTCTTGATAAACAACATGACAATTGTCCATGGTTTCCAAATATCTTACTTGTCAGCCGATCCCCTGATCTTTTGCAGCTCCTTTGTGACTGCGTTGAGCTTCTCCTGCTCAACATTGAGGACCTCCTCTGCCTGCTGCAGCTCTGCCAACTTAGCTAGCACGGACGCACCACTCGAACGGGCACCTTAATGCAAACAAAAATTGATTTTGATAACTAATTTGTCCTTTTGTACAATGTAAATTGACATTTTGAGGTATCAAAAGAGCTAGCATGGACGATCCACTGGAACGGGCACCTGATTGAATAACAATTAATTGTAATAAATATTAACCCAGTAAATTGTTTGGTAATATCAAAAGATCATTTTATCTCAGTTGAGCTTCTCCTGCTCAACATTGAGGACCTCCTCTGCCTGCTGCAGCTCTGCCAACTTAGCTAGCACGGACGCACCACTCGAACGGGAACCTTAATATAAAAACAACATTTTATTTAGATAATTTGTCCTTTTGTACAATGTAAATGTACATGTTGAGGTATCAAAAGAGCAACAAGCTTTCCAGCTCCTTTTTTGACTGCGTTGAGATTATTCCATTGTTCCAACATTGAGGGCAACTTTGCTAGCACGGACGATCCACTGGAACGGGCACCTGATTGAATAACAATAAACTGTAATGAAAATTAACCCAGTAAATTGTTTGGTAATATCAAAAGATCATTTTATCTCAGTTGAGCTTCTCCTGCTCAACATTGAGGACCTCCTCTGCCTGCTGCAGCTCTGCCAACTTTGCTAGCACGGACGCACCACTCGAACGGGCACCTTAATGCAAACAAAAATTGATTTTGATAACTAATTTGTCCTTTTGTACAATGTAAATGTACATTTTGTGGTATCCAAAGAGCAACAAGCTTTTCCAGCTTCTTTTTTGCCGGCGTTGAGATTTTCCATTGTTCAACATTACAGGCAACTTTGCTAGCACGGACGCACCACTGGAATAAGTACCTGATTGAAGAAAAATAACATCATTGTATTGAATGAAGTATGTAGAATATAGTCCATAGTCTTCATGTAGCATCTGTCATTTCTGCCCTGACGAATATCCTGCTAGGATTGAGTGCTATGCTCCAAATGACTCTTATCATTGTATTCAACTCACTGTCGCTAATTAATTAATTTATTAATTTCTGTGTAGTTAGAGCAGCACTGGAAAAATTCGGATTTTTACATTTTGAAATGAAACAAAAACACTAGTTCCTCATTTATGTACCAATACAATTTGGGCACATTGGGACATTTACCATGGTAATTGGCATCATTGGCTTTGACTCTTCAATGTCAATATACTAGAGGAATATTTAACATGCAAAAGAATGTAGAAGAGCAAACACGCCGTCCTTACTCATTCAACCATCTAGGTTTATCTAACACCCCATTCATATTTGCGTCTAGCACTGGCCTGGGATAAGATGTCTACCCATTCATGCGCACTGTGTTCATATGACGTAATTGGTAAATGACGTAGTACACCCCTATTGTGACGTAACAATGACTAAACAAATTAAACAACTAAACAAATAACAGTGGCTTAGCCTTGTCTAGCATCTGCGTAATGCCAGGCTAGGCCGAGCCAAGGCAGAGGCTAGACAATTCCATTCATATTTGCGCAAACGGTGGCTCGGCACTGGCATAAGCCAGTGCTAAGCCAGTGCTAGACACAAGTATGAATAGGATGTACACTGTAAGTATATATTAATAATTGATGATCTAGACATCAGTGGAACTAGGGCTGGTTCTGTGTCATGGTCAAACTCTCGCCCACATATTTCCTTTTCTGTCAATCAAAGTGAAATCAGTACAAAACTGGCCTAGCATCAAATTGTTCATGTATACATTGTTCATGTATACATTTTTCATGCGATCATTATACAAGCATTTTCCTTTGTCCATCACTTACCTCCGGTCAGAGTTCCCGAGGGGTCAAAGGTGTCTCCAGCAAGGGTCACTGTTCGTGTCCTGACCTTGGGGTCAAAGGTCACCTGCCAAGCAAACATATTGGAATTCAATTTCACTGGAAAATATACATAATACAGGTTATCAAACAGACAATCATATATGAGGTTGATTTATTTTTAACTTGCAGACATACTGATGAATACAGGATCACATTAATCTAGCTGAATTCCACAGCAAAAATGTGTATTCATTTGGGTTTATAAATTGGGACTGTAACATACAAATGTTATCATGTTTCAATCGATCAATCAATATCATTATCGTATCCAACCAGAGTCAAGGCTTGAATACATACACATACTCATGTATACAAACAAACAAACAAATAAACAAAAACACATACACATATTTATGTACCTGTTTAGAGTGTCATTTCGTTACAGACCAGACTTGATCCAAAGACAAACTTCATTGCCTCCTGAACATCATTCTCATATCCAACCAGGGTGTGGGCTTGATTGAATACACACACACTCACTAACAAACAAACAAACATACTGGAATATTTGTGTACCTTCTTAGCGTGTGTCATCTCGTTACAGACCAGACTTGATCCAAAGACAAACTTCATGGCCTCCTGAACATCATTCTCATATCCAACCAGAGTCAGGGCTGTCCTTACATTCTCCTTGCCAACCTGGTATCAAACATATCAAATGAGAGGAAATAAAAGCTTAACCCCCAAAAAGGCTGGGCTGTTTGAGGTCTTTTTATCCCAGGGGGCTTTATGGCCCCCCTTCCGATCTCTCACTGACATGCAAAGATGAAAGGTCATGTGAATTTGTAACTGTAGGTCAAATATTTGAGAATTTTATTTGAAAGATGCACAAGACTTTAAAGGAAATGTCATGAAGTAGCAGGGCAACATCCTCATGCATTGCGGAGTAAGCATGGAAATCGCGGAGGTGATGTCGCCCTGGCCTTTTTAGAGGTTAACAACAGTTTTGGGAACACATCTAAAAACAAAAACTCCTAGTATTTGCTTCTATTTCTGACAATGTGAAAGAACAAAACATACACACAAAAAATGTGTATGTGAATGCAAAATCAATGATCCATTATAAAACAAAAATGTTGACTCTAATTGTATTCATTAATTTATTCATATTTCATGTAATGTTTTATTTATTTATTTGTTTATTTTATTTCAGTTGGGGTAGCACTGTCAGCAGGTCAGTGGTTTAAACACTATTTTCCACGGAGGCCCTACTTTAAATTAACATGATTGGTGCGCCAAACAAAATAAACACAATCAACCTTCTATTTTTTTAACTTGATGTTTTGTATATATTTTTGATATATTCTTCCTCTGAAGTTGCACTCACTAGTTTCTCAGCGGCCTTGACTGTGTCGGCTGAAATGGACCTTGCAGCAATCTTGTTGAGCGGGATGATCGTGTAGCGCCGTTTCAGTTCACCTTTTTGGAGCAGTTTCTTGCCCGTTTGCTCTGAGTCAACCACCACGTTGTACAGCTAGGATGTGCAAAGGAAGACAAATATGATCAGAAGATAGAAATAGGAATTAAAAAACGGAATTTAAAAAAGAGGAAAAAAACAAATTCTTGTATTCTTTTATAGATATTATTTATGTTTCAGGGGATTTTGAAAAAGCTAAAGACAACTTTATGATCATTTCATGTGTATGCAGGGCTTGTTCTATTAGCACTGGCCGGAAGCTACTGACCATAACTTTTGAGCCACCAATAAAAACAAATTTTACTTGCCTGATGACCAACTTACTGAAGCCTTACTGAAGGACCCACATGCCGCAGTTGGTAATCAAACCCTTGAAAGACAAAGACCCAAACCAGTATATCACTACCGTATTTGTCGGTGTATTACCCGCTCCGGTGTATTAACCGCATCCCTAACTTTTGGGGTTTTCCATGAAAAAAAAAAAAATTTTGATAGTAAAATTCTTGATTTTTAGATGGTCAAAATGTGCCGATGATAAGTAAAAAACATAATTCTTTTTCAGAGAGTTTTGGTCTATGAAATATAATTCAATTTACTGAAGTCTCTGAAGCACATAAAGGAAATTATGAGCCCCTTCCCCGGATTTTGTTGAGTAAATGAGTTTACCAGAAAATACAACACGGAACACTATACATGGGACTGTAATAAATTCTAGCAGAAAAACGAAGACAAAACAACAAAAATTAATTAAAACGGAGATAAAAAAACTGTACCTTGATATGTTATTCCTTCTTACAAGTTCAGATTTGGTTAAATCTACCCTTGAAAATTGTTTTCAAGGGTTGAAAATTGTTTTTGGAGATGAAAAATTGCGATCGTATTAAACTTGCAAGTGCTGGTACTGTGCAGGTTTGATTTGACTGAAATTAGCAATCAATCACGATAGGATTGGCTAACTGCAGTCGAGACTGAAATTAGCCAATCCTATCGTGATTGATTGCTAATGTCAGTCAAATCAAACCTGCACTTGCAAGTTTAATACGATCGTAATTTTTCATCTCCAAAAACAATTTTCAACCCTTGAAAACAATTTTCAAGGGTAGATTTAACAAAATCTGAACTTGTAAGAAGGAATAACATATCAAGGTACAGTTTTTTTTATCTCCGTTTTAATTAATTTTTCTTGTTTTGTCTTCGTTTTATTGCTAGAATTTATTACAGTCCCATGTATAGTGTTCCGTGTTGTATTTTCTGGTAAACTCAATTACTCAACAAAATCCGGGGAAGGGGCTCATAATTTCCTTTATGTGCTTCAGAGACTTCAGTAAATTGAATTATATTTCATAGACCAAAACTCTCTGGAAAAGAATGTTTTTTACTTATCCTCGGCACATTTTGACCATCTAAAAATCAAGAATTTTACTATCAAAAATTTTTTTTTTTCATGCAATTTTTCCTATCTCCGTGTATAAACCGCACCCCCCTTTTCGTCGGTAATTCCGTCGGGAAAACCATGCGGTTAATACATCGACAAATACGGTACACTATATTTCTTACCTTCCTGCCTGCAGTGACTTCCAAAGACGTAGCGTACTTGACATCTTTGACCTTACACAGGCGAGCCACCAGGCCGTGGACCTTGGACCGGTCAAAGTTCTTCTCTGGGTTTGAATACTCAAACTGGAGGTTGGGGAACCTGAGGAAGGGGGAAAGGGACACAGAGGGAATGATTAGCCATCAAAATGTAGTGATGCTTAATTTCATTGGCCCAAATTGGCAACCAAATATAACAGAATTGTTAATGTTTTTCATTGTTTGGGGTAAACAGATTCAGGTTTCAGGCGACTAGAATTCGAAAAATCTTGTTTTTCCTTGCCTGACTGGGCCACAAGGCCAAAACAAAGATAATTTCTAGCGCTTGATAAGCTAAATTGAACATTTAACCAGAGAACGTTCATTCATCTGAGGGTCAAAGAAAGTTTTGAAAATCTGAAACATAGAGGAAAATAATCAGCAATTTTGTTTACAATATTGCGAGATGTTTTTAGTATTTATCCCCGCACTTTTCACTGAGTTTACTCTGATGTTTGTTAGAATGGTAGTATTAAAGGGGACCACCAGGCAAAGGACAACACATTATTATATGTTTTGGTACCGTTTTGTAATATCAAATAGATACCCAACATTTTGCAAAGGATTGTGTAATTCATAAACAAAGCAATTAATTTCCACCACTTACAGAACCACTGCTATTTCTTGGTTCCATACGGGCAAAGCATTTGCGAGTGCGCCAATGCTTTCACGCGTACGTCAATGGATTCCCGGATGATTCATTCGCTCTGCAGTGCGCTCTGGCTCTACACGCATATAGTCTACACAATTCAGACCGCATGAACGCATGGTTGAGAATGGTGATGCGTTTTCCAATTATATATTTTTTCTGAAAACATATTTTTGTGAACTTGTTGAAGGAATGGAATACTAAAGATGGTACATTTCTATAATAAGAATATTATTTTTGGGTGGTGGTACCCTTTAAAACCCTTTCATTAACATAATCTTTTAACCCATTGCCTACGGAGTAGGACCTCTATTAACTTGTTGGGATTGCAAAATCTAGTAGGAAAAGTTTTTTTGTTATTTTAAGCTAACATGATTCAGCCAACATTTACATAAAACATACATTGAATATCAATAACAAAGAATAGTAATGGCACTCTTGCTATTTTAAGCTAACATGATTCAGCCAACATTTACATTTTACATACATTTAATATCAATAACAAAGAATAGTAATGGCACTCTTGTACTGCAGGAAAACATGTACACCAGCTGCCAATCAAATAGTTTATGACCCATTGCAAATAGAAACCTGGTGGCCGTGGGTCCTGTATTAATTACATGGGGATTCCAAAGTATAATTTAGTGAAATTGTACTTGATTAAAGGGCTCATTGAAATTTTATGGGGATGGAAAATGAAAGTATTTAGTAAACAGGTTAACTTATTGAGAGGGCTCACTGAAACTAACCAATCAAGAACTTTAAACAGGTGTAATTCAACATTAGGTCAGGGTGAAATGTACAAAAACATTATCTGAGGAATGTACATGTACTACCTGTCAATCAACTTGTTATTTGAGGAGAGTAGTTCACTGCAATAAACAAGACAAGAATGCTGACTGTGGAAATTTACAAAAGCTTTGGCTGAAATTTACAAAAACATTATTTGAGTGATGCATGAAATTTACAAGGTGAAATTTACATCCTTCCTGTCTGAATCTGTTAACAAGTTGGAATGCAGCACCTGGGGACCCTGTCGCACAAACATGTTCCCATTAATAAATCTGACCCTCCTATCAATTTCAGCCAATCAGAAGCAAGGGTTTCAGCTGTTTTGAGCTTCTAAATGGTCTCATTGTGACAAGTTCTCAGGGTTAATGTACTGTTGCAATCCTTCAACCTTTTTAGTTTTTAATCAAGCAAAATGTACAATTTCTTGTCTATTAGTGATGCATATGTATCAATTGTTTTACAGAGCAAGAACATCCAAGAGAAAAGTCAAATGTTCTAATTTCCCCCATTTTCTAATGTACGAAAGAGCCAGTGAAAACGGTTTATGTTCACTTGGTCTAATCTCAGTTGGTCTACTTCCCATTTGGTCTACTACCTGATGCCTCCAAAACCCTAACCATAACCCTAACCCTTACCCTAACCCTAACCCTAATCCACAACCCTAACCCTAATCATAATCCATAATCATAATCATAATTAAGCCGCCAGATTCATAATTTTCTAGTAGAACAAATGGGAATAGACCAAATGGTTGTAGACCAAGTGGCAATTTACCGTTAAAACTCATGCATGGCTATTAGCCAATCAGACTGTGTGAATGTGTACCGATTACCTTTATGCCCTTGTGTATTTTTATTATGAATATTTATGTGCAATATTAATTAACAATTATAGATGATGATTATGTAAAACTACCTCAATTTAGCCTGCAGTCAGCAATGTCAGTTGTTTTTAACCCTTCAATAAATAATAATAATAATAACAAATGTTTCTTTTATAGCGCATTTCAAAACCGAAGGAATTCTCAATGCGCTTTACATGACACAAACTTATAATCTACATTTTACATTTGAATTTATGTCTACATACATGTACATCAAATAACATAATTTAACTGAGTACAAATCAAAGTGCATCTTAAATTTTGTTTAAAGTCAACAGAACCAAATAAAGAAAAGATGTAGCTGCAAGCTTAACAAACTAATGTATATCGGTATCATAAATAAAGATTCTCAGACACAAAGTATACAACCATACGTATGTGTGACATACCTGGATGTGAGTGCATTGACCCTGTCTGACAGTTTGTCGACCTTTGAGGTTAGCGTCTTGTGCTGGTTTTCCAGGTCGTCTTCCTTGCCATCCTCAAAGCCAAGCTTCTTCATCTCATCCTAAAGAGGAAATACATACAAAGGAAATTATGTATATAAATTGGTCGGATGGTTAGTTTTGGGCCACAACTATTATTTTCAATTTTGATTTCATTTTACAATAGGGCAACCAAACTTAAAAGACATTTTAATTGTCGTGATCTTTAGATTCCTTGCTGACCATACATTGCGAGACAAACGAATGTCATTAGCAATATTATTAACGATACTATTTCTGCAATGAGTAACATATTTAGTATTATTTTAATTGTTATTCATTGTTTTGGATAAACCGATTCTGCGAGCAAAAGATAAAACCAAAAACATTAGTTTCCAGCATTAACTTACCTCAAGCTTTGCTTTGCTCTTGAGCACAGACTCCATGTTCATTTTGTCCTTCTCGTATTCCTTCTCAGTCTTCTTCAACTCTGCTTGCTTCTTCTTCAGCTCGCTCTGGTCAGCCTTGAGGGCGCTCTGTGCCTGCTTCAGGTTCGTCTCAGCCGCTTTCATCTCAGACTTGCATGCTGAATATACAAATGAATAAATAAACATGTAAATCTAAATGTATGGCATAATTATTGTTCCTTTTCCACTTCTTTCCATTCCTGAACCACATCAACACCATCATCATTCTTCTTCACCGTTTGTTTCATCTTATTCTTAATCATCATCATAATCGCCATTATCACCATTATTATCATCATCACTATAACTGTCATAATCATTATTATCACCACCATCACTACAACTACCACCACCACCACTACCATCACCATCTTCACCATTATTAACGAAAACTCTTCCGTGTGGTTAAGGAATTAACTTCGCCCAATATCGAGTGCCCCCTTCCAAAACATGAATGTGCCCAAACTTTAGCAAATGAGTTTGCTAATTTTTTCTTACACAAAGTACAGAAGCTGAGAGAGGGCCTCAGACAGGTACCTCGAGTGGATCTAACGGTAAATTTGCCAGAAGATTGTCATTCTTCTATGAATGAGTTCAACATGCTAACAGACGAGGAAGTGTTACAATTGTTAAAGTCAGCATCTTCTTCTACATCCTCTCTGGACCCTTTGCCAACCTCCCTGACGAAAAAATGCTCATCAGTATTGACACCAATGATCACCAAGATCATAAACTCGAGCCTCCAATCTGGTGTCATGCCAGTGTCCTTAAAACAAGCTGTTGTTACACCACTGGTAAAGAAAACAGATATTTCTCCTGAGGAAATGTCTAACTATCGACCTATCTCCAATTTATGTTTTCTCGGAAAGCTTATAGAAAAGGCTGCGGTGAACCAAATACAGACTTATCTCTCACAGAATGATCTCCACAACCCCAGGCAATCGGCATATAAGCGCCAACATAGTGTCGAAACAGCACTTGTCCTAGTTCAGAACGACATTCTCTCATCCCTGGATCAGCGAAAAGAAATCCTTCTGGTACTGTTGGATTTCAGTTCGGCCTTCGACACCATCGAGCACCCTGTACTGCTAGACCGCCTGAATCATCTTTATGGACTTGACGGTGTAGTCTTAGATTGGATAACATCCTACTTATCCCAGCGCTCTCATGTTGTGAAAGTAGATGATGCTTTTTCCCAGTCTGTCAAGGATGATTTTGGAGTACCACAAGGATCAGTCATCGGACCCTTGATGTATACTTTGTACAGTGCTCCCATTTCTACAATCATTGATGCCCATGGACTGAGTTCAATGCTTTACGCTGACGACACACAAATTTATATTGCATTTCATCCACATGATCAGCAGGCTACCATTGTAAAAGTTAATAATTGTCTAAGTGACATAGTGTCTTGGGCGAATACAAACATGTTGAAAATTAATGCCCAAAAAACTGAGCTTATTCATTTTTCTTCAAGATTCAGTCCATCATCTGTACCTGCGTCTGTCATTGTCGATGGTCATGATGTATGTGAAACATCTAAGGCACGAAACCTGGGCGTTGTTATGGATCAACACTTGATACTTAGAGATCATGTTCAAATTAAATGTTGTGCAGCTATGTCTGCCTTAAAAAGAGTGGCTCAATTGCGCGCGTTTTTAAGTCCAATAATAACAGAAAAATTGATTCATGCATTTGTTTCCTCTCGAATTGATTCTTGCAATGGCCTTTTGTTTGGTGTCTCTCAAAAAGACATGTCTAAGTTACAAGTAGTGCAAAACAGCGCTGCAAGACTGATTATGCGAGCCAAACGCAGAGATCCTGTAACGCCTATGTTGACCTGCTTGCATTGGTTACCAGTGGAAAAAAGGATTATTTATAAAATAATTCTTTTGTGCCATAAAGTGTTAGTAAACAATGCACCAACTTACTTGGCCGATTTATTAAAAATATACAAACCAATGAGAAGTCTCCGTTCCGTCAATAAAAATCTCTTGATAGTCCCTAAAACACAAACACATACATACGGGGATCGTGCATTTGCAACAGTAGCACCCAGGTTATGGAATGAGCTCCCCCAACATTTAAGAGACATTAAAAACACAGATTCGTTTATGAAGTCATTAAAGACCCATCTTTTTGTTTAAATAGGCTGCACTGTAATAATATTTATCTTTTCTTTTATTGTATAATTTTTGTGTGTACGTTGTTTTTGTAGGTTGTAATATATTTTGTTTATTTAATTTAGTATTGTAAAGCGCATAGAGAGTAATTTTACTATTATGCGCTATATAAATGTATATTATTATTATTATTATTATTATTATCACCATCTTCATCATCATCATCACCACCACCACCACCACCATCCTCCACATACCCATGAGTTGATCAGCCAGTGTCTTGTCCTCCCCTCCATCATCACTGCTAGACAGCCCAGCAGAGACGGCCTGGTAGTGCTTCTGTGCTGCAGCTACTGCCTCCTGGCTCTGCTTGCTCTTCTCCTCCAGCTTGGCAAAGCCTCCACTCAGCTTTTCGATCTCCTTCTCCTTCAACTTCAGGGTCGCTTGGTCCTACAAGAAACCAAATATAATTCATGCAAGGGTAGATAATATTTATTTTTGTTTGCTTGTGTTTCACATTTTGGTGGCCAAGAACATGAACTAGTTTGATTTCTAACTGAACTTTACATAACTCTTCTCGACGCCCTTTTCCCCCTTTGCAACCTCTACTTTCTGGTGCTTCATTGAGGTCTGGATCTTGGTGTCAGCATTTTAAGCGTCCACGGTCCACCAACCAAAATATTGATCTAATAAACAAACAAACAAATACTCTAACTGACCTCTGCAAAACTCTTTTCAATTCCCTTCTTGTTCTTCTTCTCCTTTGCAACCTCTCCTTTCTGGTGCTGCAGCGAGCTCTGGATCTTGGTGTCTGCGTTCTGAGCCTCCACAAGACGCTTCTCCATCTCCTTCATCACACCTCCTGCCTCCTGGTCCCTCTCTTTCTCCAAAGCCAGGATGGTCTCCGTGAGGTTAACCACCTTGTCATCAATCTGAAACGATCAGAGAGAGAATTTACTTTAGTAATGATGGTGGTGGTGGTGGTGGTGGTGATGATGATTTTAATTTTTTTTTCAAATTTCAAATTTTATTAACACTCTTCATGATGATGATGATATTAAAACAGACTTGCAAAGCATGATAGTAAATTTAGACTAATTACAAGTTTTTGAATCAGACAAAACTGGTCACCTTGTCATCAATCTGAAACGATCATAGAGAGAATATACTTTAGTAATGATGGTGATTATTAAGATGATGATGATGATGATGATATCAAAAACAGAATAACAAAGCATGATCGTAATTATACTAATTTCAATTTTTTTAAATAAAAAAAAATAGAATATCATCAAATCAACAAACTAATGGATTTATAAATACCTCTTGTAGCCGTTGTCTCAGACCATTGGTTGCATCTGCCAGCTTAGCGAGCTCCTGCTCTGATTCCTGCGACAACTTCTCGGCCGACACGAACTGGTAGGCGACATGGAGTTTGGTGAGGTGATCGAGCTCTCGTAGAACCTTCTGGTACTCAAGGTAGGATGAGCGTTCCTCGTTGAGTCGGGTTAGAGTTGGTGTGATCTCCTCATTCAGGACCTGATCGAAAGAACAATGTGAGAAAATTTCTTTGATTATAATTAGGAACTTAAAGTAATTGAAAGTAATAAGTAGGTGACATGTTTTTTGTTAAATATGTTATCACAAAAGAATGTGATGTCATTTCTTTGGTGTATATTATCATTATTAACATTATTCATATTACCATCATCAAGGTAATACTAAGCGCTTTTTGACTTTGGTGATAAAGCGCTGTATACAAATGGATAATTATTATTATTATCATCTTCATCATCACTATCACCATCAACATCACAATCACCATCAACATCAACATCAACAAACAACAACAACAACATCATCATCATACTATGACTTACCGATTCAATCTCCTTGAGCTTGGCATCTTTCTTCTCGATTGTCTTCTGGGCCGAGGCTTTTTTGTTCTCATACATCCTGGTGCCTGCCGCCTCCTCTATCATAGACAAGATCTGCACGTAAACAAACAAGCAAAATACACAAATTTGTGGTTACCATGGCAACACTTTTTTCCCACATACTCAAAAAAATGTTTTGCACATCCGGTCTTAAGAACAACACCAAGTTGCATCAAAATCACTCAAAAAGTGTGGTTCGCTCTACAAGATGTTTGCAACGGACTGCCTGATTGCACGCTGACTCCTATTTAAACCCCTTCAAGCTTTGTTTAGCGTGGGGATAAAAGTAAGGGAGGGTACAGGGAATTTTTAAACATCAGACACAGAATGTTAAACCAAACAGTGAACAATATATTAGGGGCACAGGGGGATTTAAAATGTAGCTCTTGAAATGCCAAAAAGAGCCCCCAAAAATCATAAAATGAACCCATCAAATTGTGTACTAGAGTTCAATGCAAAACAAATTTGAGTGTTTATTTTCATGCAGGCAAGCTTGAAAAGTAGCCCCCCCAAAATAAATGTTTTTTTTCCCCCTGGAACCAAATGTAGCACAGGGGCAAAAATACAGGGATGCCAGTGAGCCACAAGGCAAGAGCCTGAAGCCCTGAACACTGATTTATTATGTACACCTGATTTATGTTATTATTAATGGCTAGTAATTGAGCATGGTAAACAGGCATAATTTGTATGATAAATGGCATCCCTGAAAATCAAAATCAAAATTCTCAAAAATGAAAACAAAACAAATCTGATCTAATCATACATTAACCCGTTCCCTTTGAGTTTCTGAAACCCCCATAGACTTTGTGCACAACCTACACAGTTCCCAGAGTCAAGGGGTTAACCCGTTGCTTACGGGAACCGGGTGGGCTATGTACAAAGTCTATGGGGATTTCGGAATCTCGTAGTGAACGGGTTAATAGGGAACACATTTAAAATTTTAAAAATCTTGCTTACCTCAGGAGGCTTCATGTTGAGTACTTTAGTTATCCTTCCCTGCAACACAAAAAGAAACAAAACAAAAAAAATGATTAATTTATGAAAATATACTGGGAGAATGCTCCTTTAATTGATTGAACAATATAATATATAGTATACGACTCTTCAACACCAATATGTTGTGGATGTTGCATTTATTTATTGGTGATATAATTCAATTATAAATATATTATCTCTTATTTCTTTTAAAAACATTTATATTTTCACATTTCATCAAATATTGGTTCGGGGCCTTTGTCTTTTAATACCAAGGTCGTGGGTTTGATTCCCAACCACGGCACGCCTGTCCTTCAGCAAGACACGTTATCCACACTTGCTGCTCTCAACCCAGGTGTAGCAATATGGGCACTTTGCAGGAATTAATTCCTTGAAATGCTTGATCGGCCCATTACGGCAGCTCGGCTAAAGCCAACGTAATAATGCTCCATGCGTCTTTAGACTTTGGTGATAAAGCACTAAATAAAAATGGAATATTATTATTCAATTATAAATTACCCTCCCCCAGAAAAAAAAAAATAGAAATAAGAACACTGACCTGCATGATGAGAAAGTGTGGGTTGTTGACGTTGAGCTGCACGCTGCAGAACAGATCCTGCACCCGACTGTTGTTAGCATTGCTGCCATTGATAAGGTATTTGTTCCTACCCCCAATCACAACCTGTATAAAGTTGATAAACAAAATATCAAGAAATCAGTTTAAATGACTAAGGTGGAATTTGACTATCTCTAAAAAAAGGAAAGGATCATACAATAACAGGTCCTACATTGTAGATCAAGACAGACTGTTGTTAGCATTGCTGCCCTTGCCTCCTATCACAACCTGTGGAGTATGAAATAATATTAGAATTTAAACAAAGAACTCTGAATTACTGAGATGGAATTTGAATGGAGAAACAAAGACAAATTTGTCAAGTTGGAATTTGAATGAGTGACCCTACAACTAGTGCTGTAACCGCTCATCGGATCGACATGCCGATCACGATCCGATCATACATGATCGGACCGTTTTTGCCAATTTCCGATCATGCAGAAAAAATCGGAAGATCGGATCGGCAAAAAAAAAAAAAAAAAAAAAAAAAAAAAAAAAAAAATCCGTTTTTTTTTCTTTGGAAAATGATCCCAAAAAACATATTTTGGGAATATAAATGAATACCAAAGCAACATATATCCATATGAATAAGCCCAAGGTAATCTTGTATGGGTATGCTTTCATTTAAAACTGATTACCTCTCCTTTTACAAAATTATTTGCGCCGATTTTGAGCTTAGTCCCATGTGTTTCTGAAAGGTTACGGCAAATTAATCACATGGGACTAAGCTCAGAATCGGCGTGAGAAATTTTGTAAAAGAAGTGGTAATCAGTTTGAAATGAAAGCATACCCGTACAAGATTACCTTGGGCTTATTAATATGGATCTATGTTGCTTTGGTATTCATTTATATTCCCAAAATGTGTTTTTTGGGGATCATTTTCCAAAGAAAAAAAAACGTTTTTTTTTTTTTTTTTTTTAGCCGATCATCCGATCCCGATCATCGATCCGATTTCGAAGATCGAAAAAATTTTGCCGATCCGATCAAACGATCCGATCATCAAGGTCAGTTACAGCACTACCTACAACCCAAAACAAAATAACCATTTAATAACAGGTCTTCAAAGACAGGCTGTTGCAAGCACTCCTGCAGTTTATCAGTTACTTGTTCTTAAGAACTATCAAACAATTTTAAAAGGATCCTTTAATATTGGTCCTAGATCAAGACAGCCTGTTATTAGCATTGCTGCCATTAATCAGGCACTTTTTTCTTCCACCTATCACTAACGCTGTAACTAAGCCTGAGTCATGTCGGAATTTTTTTGTTCCGGAATCCGCCGGTCGGAATCCGGTATTCAGATTTTTAAAAAACCTGCCAATGAATGATACGGAACGAACACGCACTAGAAGTAGAGGCACTGATTTTCCGCGATCGCGGAAAATCACGGAATATCGCGGAATTGACCATTTGAAACGGAAAATGAGTTTTCAAATGTGATTTTGAAAGGTTACGCCAAATTAATCACATGGGACTAAGCTCAGAATCGGCGTGAGTAATTTTGTAAAAGAAGAGGTAATCAGTTTTAAATGAAAGCATACCCGAACAAGATTACCTTGGGCTTATTAATATGGATATGTTGCTTTGGTATTCATTTATATTCCCAAAATGTGTTTTTGGGGGATCATTTTCCATTTTTTTTTTTTTTTTTTTTTTTTTTTTTTAAGCCGATCATATCCGATCCGATCTGCGATCCGATTTCGATGATCACTAAAATTTTGTCGATCCGATCATCAAGGTCAGTTACAGCACTACCTATCACACACAACAAGGTATGAAATGATGAACAAGAACAATTTCATTCCTAAGATCTCAAAAAGATCTCTTAGATAGAGCATGTAGTTGTTTCTTTCAACTATCACAACTTGCAAATGGGCAACAATTCGGTGGCCCAATTTTTAGTGGCCTAGATCAAACATTTACTTGCCCAGTTGCCCTAGAGGCAAATAACCTTAATAAATAATTATTACTTAAGTTATCTGTCTAGTGTCTACTCTTCAAAAATCTTATGCTCTCCTTGTATATTATCATTGTCATTGATTATATAAATGATAATCAAAGGATTCAGACGATTGTTCCTAATTGTATCAGTTTCACTTTGAAAATCTTTTAATGTTGTTGTTTAAGTTTTTCCCCACTGATAGTTCATGCAATTTTGTTTTATTTTTTGTTAAATAGAGGACTCGAACCTGTCTGGAAACTGTGAACTCATCAAAACTCTCGTAACCAACGGGACTCTGTTTCTTGTCTCGGTTGTCAAAGACGATGGTGACCGTTGCCTTGGTGATGCCAGCCTGACCCCCTTTGTATACCAACTCTTGTAAGCTGCCAGCACGGACCTGTAAAGTGACACAGGGAGAAAAGGGTTTTCATTTTACCGTAGAATTGAATTGAATTGAAAAGAGTTTATTAATCAAATGGCTGGCAGCCAAAGGTTGAATTGTACATAAATGTGTTACATTTACAAAGTGCATAATATATTAAAAGTTATAAAGTTTAAAATGCAAACAGCAAAATACACAATTATACATAATACATGTATAAGAAAAGAAAATGATCATACAAAATTGAACTACATACATATATATTGTTTAAATGCGAACAAGGTAAGGAAGAGCACTATTTTGAAATCTTAAAGTTTTACATTTAAAAGTGTTATAATTTATTCGAGTTTCTCAAATTGTATCTGTTTTCTCTTTTAACTGGTAACCTGGTAGGCGTAGATAATGCAGCAACATACATGTATATTATTTGTAAATACATGTATATGCCACTCATGCAGTTTAAGAGCAAGACTAAGACTAAGATTCTTACTCTTACTCTTAGTTACTCTGAGTCTTTAGAGATTATATCATTTAAACTTCGCCTTTGAAAATTGGAAACCAATGCGACGTAGCAAAGGACAACTTGCAAAATTCAATATAATATGCAATAATAATAAACTGTCAAACAATGAAACAGAATTGTTAGTCTTACTCTTAGTCAAGTCCAGTAATAAAGACAGCCCTGCAAAAAGGATAAAACTTAAAAGGCATTTCTAACTTAGTATGAATATGATTAGATTAATAAATAATCATTATTAATGATGCCTGCGCAATCGATTAGGGCATTTTAATCTAGGCCAACCCCGCCCGGCTCGCTTTGTTTCGATTCAAAACAAAGGCGAGCCGGGCAAGGACAAGGTTGGCCTACAATACATCGATGTGTACATTAAAATTGAAGATTGATTCTAGAATTTAAGTACACATGGTAGAGAACAAAACAAAATGGACATTAATCTGCATCTGACTCAGACTGAGAGACATGAAAGTAACCTAAACTTTGAATTTTGAAACATTGACAAGCTTGAATTTTTCTTGTCTTTTTGAACAGCCGTTTCAGTGTTTGCGACTGTTTGGGCTGTTTGTGTTCAATTCATTTTCAAGAAATTGACATTTGATTTTGAGTTCTCGACTTGCACTTTGCAGTTGCAAGTTGCAACATTCCAATAAAATGACAAAACGAGCAATAAACTTGCGTAGAGCTTGGTTTACTCATTACTATCGCACTTTATACAGTTAGAAAATATTATGGCATAATATAAATAACATTTCAGACGTCATGTCAAATGACATAAACATTAGCACAAACACATTCATACCACACTCATACTAAATTCCTTAGTCCCACCTGTGTTAAATTTGATATTCCAAGAAGGAAACATATCGAGTCGAGGATGTTGGATTTCCCAGAGCCGTTCAATCCAGTAATCGCATTAAAAAGGGGATCGAAGCCCTTAATTTCTGTCCTCTGTGCATAAGATTTGAATCCATCGATAATAATTTCTTTAATATACATGATGAAAAGACAAGTTGAACGAAATAAACATGAACGAATTTCCCATTGATTCAAAGTGAACAACAGCAACAACTGTATTTGGCGGTTGATCTCTGCGCATGCGCAATATGAAATAATTAGTCTTTATCATGAGCGGCTTGTGTTTTCATATAGAGCAAATGAACTGAAATCCCTACCCCAATATGAGTTTTTATTTTTTTCATATTTTATATATTTTTTATATTTATTTCAAGTATATAACTAATTGATCTCTCACAAAAACGACAAAGCTACAAGGTTTATTATTAGTAAGTTAATAATGACGGCTTGATAGAGGTTGTAGTGTAGAGTTGTGAAATCTCCGTTCTAAAAATACGGGGGGGGGGGGGGGGGCATCGAATTGGATGAGGGGCCGGGGGGGGGGGGGGGGTTACGGAGTCTCCCGTTGTTTGAAAAGGGGACAATATTTGGGAAATTTGGCCAAAATCGGGCATTAGTGGCAAAATCATCCGGCCTCAGCCCCCTCTCCCTCGACCTCGCAAATGATTACCATGTTCTTTTAATAACCATTTTTTACCATGATCTTGCCAAGCCTTGAGTAAATATTGTCTGGGAATAATATTAATTAATTACTGCACTTTTATGTTATATGTTTTGCCAAATATATAAAGTATAATATCTTTGGAACACCAGGCTGGTTTTGTTTTAATTAACGGTACTGCCTAGTACATGCATTGAGAGTGAGAGCCAATGTAGGCCTTTTTTAATACTAAACTTACGTCATTTTTAAAAATAACTATACGCCATTTGTTTGTTCAATTCATCATTATTTCATTTGTATGTCTTCACTGAGTATTCTGCACTTCGACTGCACAACTTTATCAAAATGTTCATTGTTCATCGCTTATTATCCGGGTTGGGGGGGGGGGGGGGGGGCACTCATGTATAATGTAAAGGAGTGGTCACACTGAACACGGATCCCCACGAATAGACCCACGAATGCCGTACGAATTGGTACAAATCTATGGCAAGCCGTTTTAACATCTCTTCCTATTTCTTGATATCAATAATTGAATTATTGATATCAGTTTATTTCTTGATATCAAGTATTACCAATACAGAAAAGTATATTTCTTGATATCAAGAAATAGGAATAAATGTTAAAAACGGCTTGCCATTGATTTGTACCAATGCGTACTGCATTCGTGGGTCTAGTCGTGGGGAGTCGTGTCCAATGTGACCACTCCTTTAGACGGGTATATGTGCCGCTTACAAGACCCCCGTTTTCACACCCGATTGCCGCTCTCAAGATACCCGATTTTAACAAATTGCCGCTTCATAGACACCCGGAATTACTTGGCTAGGTAGTTGAGTATTATAAGCGCCAAGTCCATTATTCTTCTTCTAGTCACCTCCTTGAACCACTTTTGAGGGTTTCCGTAGGTCTTTCGTATAGCTACAAGTCCATGTATTTTGTAATTTTAGTCTGCTCCTTAGACCCCTTAACTTCCGTTTCAGGGTTTTTGTAGCTCCAAAGACCCTATATTTTGTGCTTGTAGTCAGCTCATTGTCAGCCCCATTTCAGAGTTCCGTGAGGCACACCCCCGTCAAAAAATAATTCGAGTGCCCCCCCCCCCCCCCCCCGGGTTATTATCACTTCATCTTGGCACATCAAAGTTCAATATTAATATTAATTTAGGACCTATAAAACTACTTAGATGAACTTTATTTTCTAATAACTAAATATTATACTTACAATTATTGAAAGCTGATAAAATTCTTTAATTTTTAATTATTTGGTCCACATAATAAATTATGAATTATTTTGTGAGGTAAGCTGCTTCTCTAGGCTATACTTGTGTGATGTGTCTACGTTTTTAACTTGTGCAAGGTTGTAATGATTAATACAAATGTACTTCTAATTTTGTGTAAATATAATTTATAACAAGCATAAATATGATGTAATATAAGGTCTGCAGACTTTCAGTGCAGTTTATTCAGTGATCCACTGATTCACTGAATATAACTTTATAGTGGTGTTTTTGTATAATTTATTTTATTAAATTTAAGAGTTGGATCATTATGATTAGTGCATAATAGCTTATAGGGAAAAAGACAAACACAGTTTCCGTATGAAGGGGTGAACAATACGTCAGGCTATAATGCCTAATATTGATTTTGACTATAATATTCTCGGAACACTTCCCAATTCAATCATATATCTCCATAATTAGGGAGATATTTGAAAAACTAAAGTCCATTTCATTATTATGTTACCATATAGGCCCAACAACAAGGTACAGAAGAATAATTGTGAAAGCTATTGAATTTGAACCGAAATTGATTTATCCTGTATTTTTTTTTTTTTTTTAAATATTCAAGGGGATACCTTTCTGCTTCAAAGTCCTGTCGGGCTTCGCCCATTTATATTTATACTGATTTGCAATTTGCAATTTTGTCTTTCTCAATATTGCAATAAATATTTTTGTTTTTCTCTTTGTGTAGCCTATAATATATTATAACCTAGACTAATATAGAATTGCTTATACAGGGTGGCCCAGAAAGAATGCAACACCTACGATCGTTAATTTCATCATCGACCAAAATAATGTCATTGGTTTTTGTTTGATTGGGTAGAACATTCTTTTTCCAACAAAATGATACCATGAGCATTGATTTTGGGTAAGGCGTTTGGATCCTAGGGCCATTTTTCTGAGGCAATGTCGTTTCCTAAATTTGCTACTTTTTGATAATAGGGAGAGCAGTCATGCGGTTCTTCTGTACAGCTAATTATACGACAGGCCGTGGGGCGAGAATGTCTCAGTGTTCCGAGGATCGCTGGAGACGAAAAAGTAGCACATTTAGGAAACGACATTGCCGTCAGAAAAATGGCCCGAGGATCCAAACGCCTTACCCAAAATCAATGCTCATGCATATGGTATCATTTTGTTGGAAAAAGAATGTTCTACCCAATCAAACAAAAACCAATGACATTTGGTCGATGGTGTTCATGAAATTAACGATCGTAGGTGTTGCATTCTTTCTGGGCCACCCTGTATATGGTATATTATTGCTTGTAATTTCGAGTACTAGTAGATTGTTATTATAAATAAACCGATTTTGCATTAAAAATACAAAAACAAATGTAACATGCATTTATTTTTTTTTGGGGGGGGGGGGGGGGGGGGGAGGGTAGGGTGGAGATCCTTATTGTGTTTCCACAAAATAATATAAATCTGGATTGAATGAAAAAGGAGAGACATTTTCTAAAAAGTTATGATTTCGTCAAGTTGTGTCTGCCGCCCTCTCTAGATAGCAATTCGCTAAAAATCCATGATGAGCACCCTTCCACATTGTACATAATTATTTACTTAAAGGGCAATGAAACCCAAGCAAAATGTTGCTTTCATAGTCTTGAAGAGATTAAGAAGAATGATCTCTGAAAGTTAGAGCATAATCGGATAAGTAACAACAAAACTACGGCTCTTTAAAGATGTCCATTTATACCTATGGGGAACTCAAATTGGCAACGCACTCTGATAAGTGTGTGGACAACTCCCCATATGTTTTGTACACAAATGTTCCCATTTTTACAGTTTTCTTCATAATCACATTTTTCCATTCCCTCAACTCATGATATGTCATGTATAAAAGCATTCTACAAAACATATGTTGATCTTGAACGAAGAGTAAACATAAATTTTGAGAAAATTGAACAAAACTGAAATTTTGTGTACAAAATGTATGGGGAGTTGTCCACAACTTTGCCAGAGTGCGTTGCCAATTTGAGTCACTCAAAGAAATACACTGCTCTTTTCAAAGAGCCATAGTTTTCTTATTTCTTGACCGATTGTGCTCAAATTTTCAGAGACTATTCATTATATATAGTGTCTTATAGTGCATAAAACAATTTGTCTGGATTTCATTGTCCTTTAAAAAAAAATTCTTCTTTGATATCACTAGCCCAATTGATCAAGTTTAACCTTCAGTGCATGCATAATAATCTCTTCTCTATTGTACCCGAGTATAAGCGTAGAGGTAAGAAGCATGTTCATGAAGTTACCCCCGAATAATGCTATTTCAACCCCCTCCCTGCATATCACTATTTTCGGAGAAGATATTTCTCTGTGTGCACCCTTCACTCACAAACAGGATTATTTAGCCCCTAGACATCTAACTATGCGTCAATTAAAATTTACAGGGTCGGTGGCATATCAATTAGGGGGGGGGGGGGGGGGGGGGGAGGCTGTGGCGCTGTGTCCCAATCAATATAATTTATACAAACGATAAACAAGAGTTATGCCCGGCGCAGACAGAGCCGACTAGGTTTTCAGCCTGATTAACTCAGTATGTGCTGCCTCAGGACGCCGATTTTTTCAGTCAAGCGCCAGTCGGAGGTCATTCGAGGCCGATTCAACATGTTGGATCGGCTCCGACTGAGCGAAACTGACTCTAGCCCATAGAGTTTAACTCGTATGCTCTAGCCTGACTGAAAACCAGTCGGATCGGGGCGAGAGTCGGCTCTGTTTGCGCCGGGCTTAAGCCTCCCCAGTATTTCATGTTCTCCCCCGATTAGTTGGACCAACGCTACTGTAAGGCTAAATATTGAAGACCATTTATTTTTTGCTTCTCGGATGCCCCCCTTAAGATTTTGCTACCCCAAGTGTGAAAGGGTTCTTTGGATGCGCAACTAATGAGAATTCAAGTTAAAGACTTTTACGTCACAATGAAACTATTACACATTATCCCCTTTGTTATAATTATAAATACTTGATTTCTCTCGTAAATATAAATGGCAGGCCAGTTAAACAGTATTGATTGATTTTGTCACCTATTCTAAGAAAATTTGATATTGGTTATGAACCATTGACTTGTTCCTTTTTGTTATTGGTTTACTTTGTATTTCATATTGAGAGAGAATTCACAGTATGTGATCATGAAATGTACTTTGCATTATTGGAAATATAATAATAATTTAATGATTCATTACGAGTTTTGTTACTTTAACTGTACAGTGGAACCTCTTTATAATGAGGTCCTTGGGACCATGAAAATGACCTTGTTTCATCAGTTATCTCTTCAAATCAGGGTAAAAATCAACAGAATGTAAAGAGCTGGGGTAAGGGGGCCAGCAAAATTACCTTGTAAGAGGGTTTTGTTATATCAGAGCTCTTTATAACGAGGTTCCACTGTATTATATTTATAATGGATGAATATCGTGTTGAATTTGAAAATGTATGTTTTGTACATTCATATGAATTATAAAATGAGTTACTTACATGTAAATGGTTCTATAATTAGGGGCAGATGATAAGGCTGACTAAACAAAACACGATTTTATTATTAAACAAGTTTATTCAGTTTAATATAGGCAACGAATTATAAAATAGAAGTGATATTACATGTGGGAACATTTTTATTTATGCTGTAATGTCAGATACTAACACCATTATTGGAAATCCCCTTACATAAAACAGGAACTTAAAATAATATAATTCGGAGTATAATTATGATAACAAAGACTTCAATAATTTTGTTTCCTAATTAGGTCATGATTACATTTGATGAATAAATCAGAAAAAATGTTAAATTATAAATACATGTACTTCATGATTACTCAGTACAAATTCATTTACAATTACAAAATAGGAAATCAATGTATCACTAGAGAGATAGGAGCTTACAGATAAACGTGTCCATATTTGAGATCGTAGAAAAATATCAATTTAAAACCCCATCTCTATAGTTGAAAATGGGCTTTGGACTGAAATACATCAAAGGGATCTTGAAACATTGTCATTAAACTCCTTAAATCTTACTTAGAACTCTAGCAGTGCTCACATACCTCATTGTATTTGTATTACCAGTAGAAAAATTGAACACCTTTCAGTTTTCCAAACTTCTCTTCCGTTTTAAGATACAATTGTTTGTATTGATTGAAGTGGTCAGATATGTAATTATTTAGAAAGTCCATTAAATTAAGTTAACTAGTATCACTTTGCATTTTTGCTCATTACTTGGTCATATGACATTGATTTAC
The DNA here is from genome assembly GCA_037951105.1 of Echinarachnius parma. Taxonomy (NCBI): domain Eukaryota; kingdom Metazoa; phylum Echinodermata; class Echinoidea; order Clypeasteroida; family Echinarachniidae; genus Echinarachnius; species Echinarachnius parma. The sequence continues at coordinate 65,606 of JBAMJV010000374.1, forward strand.
CATGTCATTTTCATACATCACTCAGCGGACACATCAGATTACAGAAATACACATTTTATCAACCATTTGCCAGTTTTGCACGAAGTATGTCAACAAAGTTACTAGTTCTCTTCAATAGTTCAATGTTACAATGACGTCAGTCATTATATAGAATTAGCAGATGGTGTCTCATTGCAAATGTATAAAATGATTAGTGAACCCCTACTGACTGGTAAAAGTATAATCTAGCAATGGACATACACTTATTCCATGACATTGCAGAGAAAAGGTTTCCCTCACCTTAGATACAATAATCACTTTAAAACATCGCTGTAAAACATTTGAAGCAAGGAATACAAATTCAATGAGCTAAGTTAAATACCATCCCACTTTATACATTCAAATTTAATCAAGAAAATCATGTGGTAGTTGAGAAGGGGGGGGGGGGGGTGGGCAAATGAGCTACCTCCTATTATTTTTAGGGTTAAAATTGTTCTGTTTACACAGGAATGTTTGAAGTATTCTTTTGTAAATTGTTCAAAGGCAATTAACAGTGACGTTTGCAACTTTGCCAATAACCCAACTGCTATGCCCCGTCAGTCTTAACACTGAAATGTTGCAATATGTTATAACTGAGAAGTCAAGAAAGAGTCTATAATTCTAGATAGTCAACTGCATGAAAGCTTTTCAGTTTTGAATCATCTGCACACTAGAAATAAAAAACAAACAAAAAACAATGTCATGTCCTCTCAGTCTTACAATGGGATGAGACATTCTGGGAGTGAAGTCAAAATGCATCCAGCCATTTAATGGACTTTACAAAATATATATTTTCTGTAATTACTGTGGAAAATAGGTCACCCAAATCTTCTGAGATTTATCCGAGATTCTCGGAACCGTCCCATTCCCCCCCATTCCCGTCTTGGAGGCCGTGACCGCCATGATTTGTTCCCGTTCTCGGATCACAGCATTACATCCAGGTACATGCACTAATGTGCCATTTCCCTCTTGTTAAGCTTAACTGCTCCAGTAGCTCATTGCAATCTGTTGACATAGTAGCACACAAAACATGAGACATATCCCTATCTAAACTGTATTAACCCATTCATGACTCTTCTCGAAAAACAATCAGTCTGGGACCTATGGAGAATGAGTGTTTTACCAATATCCAACTGTCTCCAACAAGGGTTGATGCAATATTAAGGGAGGACAACTACAAACAAGTGGTTTCCTAATTTTATAATGACAACTGCTGACTTCCTTCTGAGCTATTTCTCCCATCCATTCCAAGTTTGCAACTCAATGGATGATTTCAAGTATGGTGTTTGGGGTTGGTGTTAGGGTTTATTAAACACTAACACCGGCCTTAGGCGCCATATTTGATATCCCCCAATGTCACTGTATACAATCCTAACACGAAGTCATCTCAAATATGGTGCCTAAGGCCGGTGTTAGTGTTTAATAAACACTAACACCAACCACAAACACCATGCTTGAAATCACCCAATGGATGTGTTGGTCAACTCCTCTGGCTGTTCTGGTAGACCACATGGACACTTCTTGTCAAATCACTAATGGTCTTGGAATATAAAATTGGTATGAAACATAAATTTGTTTAGCGTGTATCATGACTCTTGAGTTAGTTCTTCCTTCCCACTAAGCTCGACATCCCCGTTTGCATAAATTTATGCAAACCAGTATACTGGTCACCACAGCTACTAGCAGTTTTTGAAATTAGAATTGGTATAAAACCAAAGTTCTCAAAAGTTTTCTAGTGTTTATCATGACTCTTGAGCTTGTTTCCAGCTCAGCTTCATATTCTGCAGCTCAGCACTGTTCTTGTAGTCCATGGACCTTGGGTGTCAAATCATCAACAGTCTTGGAAAATGAAACTGGTATGAAACTATTAAAGTTTTGTTTAGAGTATATATATCAAGACTCTTGAACTTGTTTTTCCTCCCCACCATGACACAGAGCATGGTGGCTTAGCGGTTAGAGTGTCCGCCTCATGCACGGGAGGTCCCGGGTTCGAACCCAGACCGGGTCATACCAAAGACTTTATAAATGGTACCTTCTGCCTTCTAGCCAGGTGCTCGGCATTTATAGAATGGAGAAGGGAAAGTTAATCACCATGACTAGGCTTCACAGCTGTGTTCGTATACGAGAACTCATAATCGTTCTCGGAGACCATGTAGACAAGAGTCTTGGAAAATAGAATTGTTATGAAACCAAAGTTCTCAAAAGTTTTCTAAGAACTCATCACGACTCTTCCGCTTGTTCCTCCTTCCCGCTCAGCTTCGCAGCCGTGTTCGCATACTGGAACTCGTCACCGTTCTCGTAATCGCACATGTCCAGCGCCACGATGCAACTCTCCCTGACCACTCGGGCCCCGTCCTCCGCGTACTCTCGAAGCGTGTCAAGACACGCCTCTCCCGCGATCGATCCCAGGGCCTCTGCGCACTCGTGCCTCACCATGGGGTCTTCACCGGCAGCTGCCAGCCTCTGCTTGAGTTGCGGGATGCTGGCCTTGTGCTGCATCTGGCCCAGGACGTAGGCTACCTCGTGGCGGAAGAGGGCGCTGTCTTTGCACGTCAATCCTGCAATGGATATTAAAATTCACATCATATAATACTCAAGCCTAGCAGAAAATTGTGTTGTTTCATACCTAAATGAAACTCAAAACTCAAACTTAAATCTACATTAAAATCTCAAATTCCAATTTTAAATTGAAAAAAATATCTACCATGCAATAGCATCATTTGAATTCAAAGCAGAATCTTAATATAATCTTTCTCATACACAAAAAAGATTATTCAAGCAGAACTATGATCTTATGAAAGTTAGGGGATGGTTGTTTCTTTTAGTCTTCTTTTGGTTTAAAATTAAGCATGTTTTGCATTATTTTGCTCTGGGGAAAGTAAACTTGACCAATTTCGTAAGGAATCTGATCACCAGAATTATGGACACAGAAGAAGAAAGTAGTTAAACCTGTGTATAGTGACCACTCAGAGGAAAAACATAAAACAGGTGATCGCTATAGACCAGTTCCATAACATTGTTTTTCATTGCAGGGGATCACTTTTGGTGGCCACTAGGACAGGTTTGATTCACATACAGTTAACGCTGTAACCGATCATCGGACCGGCATGCCGATCACGATCCGATCATACATGATCGGACCGTTTTTGCCGATTTCCGATCATGCAGAAAAAATCGGAAGATTTTTTTTTCTTTGGAAAATGATCCCCAAAAACATATTTTGGGAATATAAATGAATACCAAAGCAACATATATCCATATGAATAAGCCCAAGGTAATCTTGTATGGGTATGCTTTCATTTAAAACTGATTACCTCTCCTTTCACAAAATTACTCGCGCCAATTCTGAGCTTAGTCCCATGTGATTCTGAAAGGTTACGCCAAATTAATCACATGGGACTAAGCTCAGAATCGGCGTGAGTAATTTTGTAAAAGAAGAGGTAATCAGTTTTAAATGAAAGCATACCCGTACAAGATTACCTTGGGCTTATTAAAATGTGTTTTTTGGGGATCATTTTCCAAAAAAAAAGAAAAAAAAAAATTTTTTTTTTTAGCCGATCATATCCGATCCGATCTGCGATCCGATTTCGATGATCAATACAATTTTGCCGATCCGATTCAAATCATCAAGGTCAGTTACAGCACTACATACAGTCAAACCTGTCTTAGTGGCCACCTGCCTATAGATAGCAGCCAACCTCCCTATAGTGGCCACCAAACTTGCTCTCCTGCAGAGGAAAACAATGTAGAACCTTTCTAGAGGTCACCTGTCTACAGTGGCCACTTTTTTTGCTTCCATTAGGTGGTCACTATACACAGGTTTGACTGTATAATCAACACTTGCCTTCAGATAGAGCCAAAACGGACTCCTCATCATTCCTGTTCCTGAGTGCAAACATGGCGCGGTACCGTTCAAACAAGGGCAACTTGTCGTCAAGAAGCGTCTTCTTCAGATCGGCAACGGTCGTCTCGACTGCAGGAGGGGCGGGGTCAACCGAGCTGAAGGGATTCTGCTTCAGTTTGGATTCCTCCAATGGGCGCTCCTCACTGGATAACCACTGGATGCGCTGCAGAGCAAGCTGACACGTCTCTGCAATCTGTAGAAATAATAATACGTTTAGAATTAATAATAATTGCCATCTATAATGCAGTCATGTCTGCCATGATGCAACACTCCTGGCGCTATCAGCTCAATCTAAAAGCTTGAAAATCTCTATATCAGGGGTCCACACTTGCCTTTCTTGCCCCTGACCCAGTCAGGCCAGTGAAATAATTTCTTCCCCCTTTCTGGTGGCCTGCAAGAAAAATTTACTGGCCTGAATTTTGTTTTATTTTATGAGTTAACTTTTTACTATTAAAACACTCTTTCCTGATCAAACCTGTAATTATAGATGAAACCAATGCAGGAATTAATTTTTAATTTTAGGGGGCTACTTTTCCAATCTGATGGATATCCAGAAATGTTCACATAATACCCTATATGGTAATTTTATGGAAAATTAGGGGGCATATTCGCCCTCAGCCCCTGTATATTTCCTACCCTGGATGAAACATGATAGAAGAAAACAAGATTTCTCTAATTTCTCTAATGTCAGGGTGAAACTCTGCTTGCCCGATCGGGCCACCAAAATATGACTTTTACACACTTTTGCTGGCCTTCCTGTCTTTAATGTACAATGTACTTTTATTAACTCTGTATGAATGTTTTTATTATTATTATTTTATTTTACAAAGGTTGAAATGCATCATCAGTAAATTCTAGATGGGGACATACAACCACCACCGAGTTGTAAAGACTGTATTAGCTGTAGTATTTGCAACCCACTGGTGGTGGTATGTCGATCGGCATTGACGTGCCCACGACTTGGCATGCCTAAAAGAACTCTTTAGAAGCAATTTGGATAGCGTATCGGTTCTTTGAATGCATACCAAGTCGTGGGCACATCTTAGTAGAGAATGCTCGTCGATCCCAATCTAGAATTTACTGATCAATGGCGATGTGTCGTCCAGTCTTTTGTTTTTCATCCCGGCCAGGCTGCACTTATAACTCAATTACCTCTTGAATGGGATCTTGCTCATACTCCTTCAAGACGTCGATACACGTCGAGGAACCAATGGCACCAAGAGCTTCGCCTGAATAATAACAACAAACAAAAATTGATGGAGAAAAAAAAATAGAGAAATATAAGAATAAAAATAGTAACTTGGCTATGTATGTATTGTAATACTATTAGTAAAATGAAAATGACCGAGCTGTATAGATAATGTATTTGTCTGTTGAATCAGTTCTTTCTAACAATTCCCAGAAGTTGCATCCAATAATCCCAATATAATATAAAGTTATGCTATTGAGGTCGCATGCTATTGAAGTCCTTCAAGTTCTGTGTAGGATAATTTAATAATAAAACATTTTAAAAGAATAATTAAACAATAATAAAGTTTTTACAAGAATAATACAACTATAAAAAAACACATACATGTAGGTTGTCAATGTCGGCAATTAAAAAGTAATCTATTTTTGTCATAATGTCACCATTATTTATAATTATATTTTGAATTTTTGTATTCTTTTCAAAATTCACTATGACTGATTGAATCTGGCAATGCAATGCAATGCCAATGGCCTAGGCTATGCGCACAATCTACATTAAATTATACATATATAAAGATATTTACCAGCTTCATGCCTGACTATGGTCTCTTGTTTCACATCCCTGAGCACACTGACCAAGAGTGGAATCGCCTGTCCATCCTGCATCTGACCCAGACAATAGGCGCATTCGTGCTTCAGCAATGCAGAGGGGTCAGCAAACGACTTTCCAATGCAGTCGATGGCAGCTTGACCACCGAGATTTCGAAGGGTAAATAGAGCGCGAAATCTCTCCGATAAGTTCTGTTTTTGGTCCAGTAAAACGGCTCCGATACTCTCGACATTGTCCTTTTGGTTTCCCATTGTTTTCCTGTTAAATATTATACAAATTAGGGATAAAATATGCAGCAATTATTTGTGTACGTGGTGCTCAGCCTCAGTGATGTAACGTGTGAAATCTGTATGTAGAGAACAACAGTAAAATGACATGTGTGTGAAGATTGCGCAATATACTGACCCGTGTGTACACAAAAATGCAGCCGAGTTGTAGCCAAGTCGCTTGCTCCCCGGCCCCCGCTTCTCTCCCGATAGCTTGAAGGCAGCGTAGGTTACCGGGTACGGTACCCCTCGCGATCGTGACCGGCCCCGTTTACTTTATAGCCGCGCCGGGCCGGGGGCCGCGGCACGTGCTCACACGTACACACCGAGGCAACATCCTTCCGGAGAAGAGCTTCCCTTTTAATTACACGTGCGTTTTCAATGATAATTGGCAGGTACTTTATACTTATAAATATAAAATATATGTGCGTGGTATCTAATCAACACTTCCACCTTGCTGTTTTACTTTTAGCGCTGTCTGAGAGTCGGAGTTTTGAGCATGTTTTGTTGAAAGTTTGAGATGGACATGTGATGTGTGTGTGTGTGTACCTTTTTTTTGTGTGATGACTGCATGCATGTCTCTGACTCTGCATGGATGACAGGATGATGATGATCCACAGCACTTGTATGGCGCCATTTATCTGTTAAGGCGCCATGTGACCTTATTTTTAAGTCTCAGACTCAGTCCGAAAATGTGACATTTTTGTGACATGTAAAAATGGTTTGAAATTGAATAAGTCTACAGAACGAACGCCAGCTCTTGCGCTGGCGTAGTTTGGTAATAAGTATAGTCAAATTCCAAAACTCTAGATAAGAAACGTTCAACTGATCACTGGTAATTTCTGACTTTTAGTTGTAGTCTGAACTGAAGTTGTGTCATTGACATGAATACAGGCCAAAGAGTACATTTGCGAGTTGGTTGTCTTTTAAAAGCCTGCTTATAGAGCTGTTTGATTTTTTAACATAACTTTTATTCTACATTCATTGACCCCGTCCAGTGTACTATGGACCAGTCCTTGCCTTGACCCTGTTGCAGGAATTGAAATTGATTGTAAAGTTGCAATTAATTGTAAGTCAGATCATGTTATTGAATGCACAAATTTGATTGGTTTCTGACTTGCAATTAATTGCAGATTTTAAAAATTGATTGCATCTCTTTCTGCAACAGGGCGCTAACGCGCTAAACGGGTTAACAACTTTGACTTTACTTACAAATTACAAGTTTACTTACTTTGGTTTACTTTGGTGTTGAGGCTTGAAGCTTCAGCTTATGTGCCCCTCTTTACTGCATTGGATTCGTGTTGGTATGGGCAGTATTTCTGCGGGTGCATGGTGCTTCCAATGATTTTCAAGTTCTGATTTGAACTTATTGATAGATGAGGCATTAATGGCAGTTGCAGGAAGATTATTCCAACTATATGCTCCGCACTGAAAATGACATCTGCCTCATCTTTGATTTACAGTGGGGCTTCCTAATTTTTCTTATTTCTTAATTGTCTCTTATTTCATTGATCAATCCAGAGTGAAGATATACAACTGACGTAACTATGGCAACCACTGGAGTCTTCCGGGAATCGTTTGCTTTTGGTCACAAGGAGCTGGTCCACTGGTTTCCATCTCACATGGCGAGAAGTAAGTAAACCCACTCATACAGACATTACCATACTGTTGTGTGGAGCAGGCTGTGCATTGACAATGCATGGGTGGCGAGTCTATGAGCTTCGCCATTCTACAATTGTAGATGCACTCTGTGCTACAAGGAAATAGAGCGTATTTTTTTTTATTTTTAAAATTTATTTCCAAACTCATGGGCGGAACACGCTATCAGCCACAGGCTGGTTTTCGTAGGGGTCCTTACAATAAAAATACAATTAAATCGTATTAACATGTATTAAATCGTATGGCATGTATACCATTGTAATTTGTATGACCGATTACATTGCAGATGTAAATAAAATAGTAAACTTCTCTCCATTGGACACACTAACAATGGTCTGCTGGGCTGGGGCCACTACAATTTTACGTAAGGCTGGCAGAAATTCAGGTGCTCTTTTCAGCATTTTAGGGGCTAAATCATGCTTAACAAGTTTACTAAGTCTAAAGGCTGTCGGAAATTCAGGGGCTTTTACATTTTTGTTGTTGCATTTTTGGTCTAAATCGTGTGTTTTAAAATTTACAATGCATGGCTCTGTTAAATTTAGAAAAAGTTTTGATTGATGTTTTTTTATTTATTCAAAACAAAAAAATAATAGTTTTTCTCACTTTTGTCTACCTTTATCATGATTATTTTGTTGGATCATGTGTTATGCTTTCTCCATTTCTTGTCAATATTTATTGACCATAAAATTATGATTATTTGGTTATTCATTATCGTTATAAATTATTTTAAAATTTGTTTTGCTCTTGTAGGCATGAAGAAGATGAAGGCTTCCATGAGGAAGGTTGACTGTGTGATTGAGGTGCATGATGCCAGGGTAAGTGTCTGTCATGCTAAGCAGTCATTCATTTCCCCAAATTTAGAAACAAACAACTTTTACCACTTTCAAACAAAATGGAGCACTTCATGGCGAATGTTACATTAAAGTTGTAAAAGGAAAAGTGTTACAAAAAAGGAGGGTGGAGGGGGGGGGGGGGGGGGGGGGGGGAAGAGAGTCATCACCAAGAGCGATCGTGGCACAGGATCGAGACCCGTACTGGTTTAGATGCCCGAGACCGATACAAAAGTGAACCTTTCACATGGGTATAATACTGTGTCCTATTACCGGATACCGATAGTTTGACGGCACAAAACAAACATTAGATGCATAAAATCAAAGTGGAAATGATACGAGCAGCTGCATAAACTAATAAAGAACACATTTGATGTAAAATATCTTCAAGAATTTACCAATTTTTCTCCAAATCAACTTTCTTTTTAACCCTTTCAAAAAAGAAGCCTCTTCCCGACGCAAAATTTTGTGTTGTATTACCGAACGTGAATGTTTTGCATGGGAATGTCATTGACATGCGCGCTGCCACAGGTGCGCGGCAAAACGCGCGTAAAACGCCTCGGGACACTCATTTTCTTCGGGAAATGATGGAAATTTTTTGCTGAACATCCATTTATTATATCCGATATTAATGCCGACTGTCAAATTCAACTTTCAAAATTTGAACATTTTTCCTATATGTGAATTTGCATGTCCGGTAATACGACACATTCGGTAATACAACACCTTGCTATACTAGCAGATACTTCCAGGAGCAGTTGCTACTATTTGCCTAATGTTTAATTTCTACTTTTGCTCCATGTTGACAGCTCCCATTCGTTGGTCGTAATCCTGCGTTCAGAGACAGCTTTGGCATCCGGCCCCACCTCCTCATCCTCAACAAGAAGGACCTGGCAGACATGGCCAAGAGTAATGTGAGTTCCCCTTTAAAAGGATCTAGTAACTTTGTTGACATGTGCAAAAAGTGATGAATGGTTGATGCAATGTAATTATTGTTATCTCATATGTCCACAGGGTATTGTGTGAAAATTTCAAGTCAAATGGACATTAATGAGTAATGAGCGAAAATGCAAAGTGATATTCACTAACTCGCTGCACTCACTTTGTACACGGTTTCAAAACTCTGGGGGAGTTTTTCTTATCTGAATACTTCGATCGTACATATATTTGTATTAAACGAAAGGGAAATTTGAAAAACCGAAACCGGTCCCATGATTTTATTGTTAATTCGAATACAACAAGGTATGAGGGAACGGCTAGAATTCAAATTTTTGAGGATTTGGGCAATGTTACTAAGTCCCTTTAAAGATACTCTCCATCTTTTGCAAGGGCAATGTCTAGGGAAAGAAATGTTCTTGACCAACTCAATTTGTGTGACTTTAGCCCAATTAAAGCACACAGAGCCAACTCGACCTGATCCGAATAGTTTTCAGATAGATTTGGGTCCCAGTCACTTTGTGTGCTTAAAACTAAGTGTAGTATTGTTGTATTGATAATTGTGTACATTGTATGAATCAAGAAATCTAGTTTAAATATTCATTGTGATTAAGAGTTGACCATGTCACCCAGAGGTTTAATTATAGGTGGTTGATGTGTTAATGAATTTATTCTGAGAAGCAGTTAATTGTTGGTCAGCCTAAACGCATGTTTTGAATTCCACAATAACAAGCCCCTTTCATTCATTGTGTACAGGATATCAGAAGTCGTTTGCTTGAAGAGGAGGGGATCCAGCATGTGATGTTCATAAACTGCTCACAGCAGAACAGCCCCAGTGCCAAGAAGGTACATATGGTTTTCAAGTATCTTTCAATTACCGTAAACCGGGGAGTGACTTTGGCCGCCGGGGAAACTTTGGCCACTTTTTGAGAAAAATGTATATTCATCAAGACTCACTTTTTAAAACAAATTTCTGATTTTGTACATTACCCTATAAGAGTTTAATAAAAACAATAATAAATTTGTGACATTTTGTTGAATAAATACCATTATTATATGACCTATATAGATACTGATGTGCAATTGGTCAACATGCTGTCACGTGACCATCGCTACAAGGATGAGAAGCGTTATATTTTCATTCATGACGTAAATTACGTAACAATAGGTATGACAATGAACAATTTTGCGCGTATTAGCATCCTGGTCAAGCTTTCTACAAAGATTGTGCGATCCGAAAGTAAATTTGAAAGGAAGGTCGAATAAAGGAGCATTTTGCGCAGCATTTCGATAACAACATGTCTGTTCTACTGGAAGGATTTCGATTTAATTTCATGATTTTCCCTTGTCCATAATTTTATTTCAACACCAAATTTCTATTTATCTTGATTTGTATCTATATAGGTCATCATAATATAACAGATATGGACTTTTTCCTTCGGGAACCATATAACATTTCATTTCCCTTGGGGAGTTATATTTTTGTCTCGGAATACTATATTCTTCCTCAGCGCTATAATGTCCCTCGGCAAAAATATAACGTTCCCTCTAGGATCTCAAATGTTATATTGCCCCTCTAGACAGTCAATATCTGTATATTATTAAATACCATTATTATTAAATTTGTTCCAAATAGCGAGGCGTGATGAAAATACACCCTTCTCATAAAGTGGCCAAAGTCACCCAGGTTTACGTAATTTGCTCTGATCTTTGCATTTAAGTCTAGAGGTGTTTCTCTTGTTGGATTGACCATATGGCACCATGCACCAGAAGCTAGCCAACCAACATCATCCATCCAATCTCTTTCCCTTGTCTCCTCACTTAGAAATTCACTTGGCTCAGAGCCTGTCCATCCAGTCATGTTATCCTCCCATCTCTCTCTCTGCCTGCCTGCCTCCCTCTGTCTGTTGCATTCCTTAGGCTGTGGTCACATGGTGCTTACGATGAGCTGCAATGGGCCGATTGTGCATATGAAAGGCGGATATTGTCTAAAGCATAACCCCAGCTCCTTACTGCAGCTATACAAAATAAACCCTTCACAGCTTGACCGCCCAGGCTTAGATAATAAGTGCCTCATTGTACCATCAGGAATACAGGTTTTCAGGTGAAGACCCGATTTCAAGCACTGTTCACCTAGAAACTTAGCCTGATATTGGTAATTTTCCACACAAATCAGGTGTCATTACTCAGTTCTTGACTTGTAGTTCAGAGACATTCATGATGTACTATGCCTTTATATAAATCTGTTTTGGTGAGGTTTTGTTGGTACCCAGTACCCAGTAACGGTCATTTTGACTGAAACATGGGCATAACATTTTCATTTGATTGCATTATTTAATTCCCATATGTTGCAACATTGCAGGAAAAAAAGTGTGTGTGTTTATAGAGGGGGGGGGGGGGGGGGGGGTTATTTTTAAACTTGACAACATGAAGATACAATGTAGCACTGTAAAATTTGTTTTGCATTGAACTCTAACTTGCAAATTTATGGCTCTCTTTTATTTATTTATTTATTTGTTATTTTATTTTATTTTATTCATTTATTTAATTTATCTATTTATTTATTTATTTATTTATTTATTTATTTATTTTATTTTTTGCTTTGGGGGGTGGGGGGGGGGGGGGGGAGGGGGCTCATTTTGGCATGTTGGAGTGCTATTTTGCTCTAAGCCCCTGCATATATTCTTTTCACTGAAAAATTGCTGATGTTGATGGAAGTTGTCATTAACTTTAACTTTAATTTGTTTTTGCCAAAGGTCGTACCCACGGTTGTGGATATAATAGAAGGGAGTGAGAGGTTCAATCGCAGCGAGGATCAGGAATATTCCATTATGGTTGTGGGGACACCAAACGTCGGCAAGTCCTCCCTCATCAACGCTCTTAGGAGAATGTACATCAAGAGAGGTAAATATTTAGCGAATTAATGACATCGCAAAGAAAGAGAAACTATACACTATACAGCCCTGAATAAAGGGAAACAGCACCCCAAAACAACTTTCTAACAAACTTAAAGGGACTTAGTAACATTGTCCAAATCCTCAAAATAAAATTTTAATTATAGCAGTTCCCTCATACCTTGTTGTATTCGTATTAACAATAAAATCATGGGACAGGTTTCGGTTTTTCAAATTTCCCTTTTGTTACAAATATATGTATGATCGAAGTATTCAGATAAGAAAAACTTCCTGGAGTTTTTCTTATCGTGTACAAAGTGAGTGCAGTGAGTTAGTGAATATCACCCGAATATCGCTCATTACTTGGCCATGCAATGTCCATTTGACTTGAAATTGTCACACAATACCCTGTGGACATATGAGATAACAACAATATACATTGCATCCACCATTCCTCACTTTTTGCACATGTCAACAAAGTTACTAGATCCTTTTAACCCGTTCTCTACAAGTTTCTGAAATCTCCATAGACTTTGTACACAACCCAGCCGGTTCCCGTAGTCAAGGGGTTAAGTGGATAGTATTAGTACTTAATTCCACCAAATATTTCAGAAGATTAGGTTTCCAGAAAAATGTTATTAGACTTTAAACAAATGATCATCTAGTAGTAGTACCAAATTATATATCCAAGGGTCTGCAATAGGGGACTAGACGATTGTCTAGGAACTGTCTCCAAACGTATGCTTGATAGAATTTAGGCACTCGCAAGCTTTTGGCGATTACGGAACTAAAGGGCCTGTTACGTTCCGTAAGAGTCTTGAATGGCTTAGTACAGGGAATTTAAAAATAATGATCAAGCCAAATTGATTAAGGAGATGGATTTTAGCTTCTACCTACCGTATTTGTCGGTGTATTAACCGCACCTTTTTTCTCAAAAAAAAGCTCCAAAAAGGGGGGAGCGGTTAATACACGGAGATAGGAAAATTGTACACGCAAATTGCCTAGCCAGCGCCGGGCCCTAATACGATGCGGTTAATACACGGAGATAAGATTCACAAGTGACCAAAGTCCACCTCAGCAAGGCATTCATACTCATACGATGCACGGAAAATACAAGCATATTCCCCCCAAAACAAGTCATGCAGTGTCTTTTATGTTTCTCTTTTACCTCTTCCTAAATATTGCTCGTTGTTGCTGCGAAAGCAGCTTTGAAGATTCACGATCATTGCTTCGATCTTAGTACGAATCCTAACATGCACCCGGCCGCGCGACTGGCACTTGGCCGAGCATGCAGGCGGGGATTCTCTTTCCCGACCCCCGGCCGCCGATGCTCCAATACAGCCCGCCATATCACTCATTTACTTTGCGTGCAGGTTATCGGGTCTATTTTGTTACGCGAGATCCATCCGCCGGGGATTTCCCCAATTCCCGGCGGATGGATCTCGCGTAACAAAATAGACCCATAACCTTCACGCAAAGTGTATGAGTGATATGGCGGGCTATCGGAGCATTTGTTTAGTACCGGGCGGACTGGATGTCAACGTTTGAGAATCGTTTCATCCATGTCGACGATCGACGACGATCGTATGCCGTATTACTCGCTATTATTACTTACTATTTCTGAAACAGTTTTCAAGAGTAGATTCAACATAATTTGAACTAGAAAGAAGGAATAACATTAAGGTACATTTTTTTTTAAATCTCCGTTCTGATTGTTTTATTGGTGAAATCTTCGTTTTGTTGTCTAACGTTTTATGTAGTCCCATGTGTAGTGATCCGTGCGGCAAATTCAACAGAAGTTATAGATTCTTCTGCTGTGAAGAAGGCCTGATAATTTTCTTTATTTACTTCGGAGACTTCAGTAAATAAAACAAAATTCATATGCAAAAATTCTCTGATAGATAAGCTATTTTTGGTACCTTTCCTAAGAAAATGCTGACCATCTAAAGACTAAAAATCAAGAATTATACTATCAAATTTTTTTTTTTTTCATGGAAAAACGGCCAAAGTTGGGGGTGCGGTTAATACATCGGAGCGGTTAATACACCGACAAATACGGTACATTGTATTTTCACATTATTATTTTTCATTTTTAAGGATTTTTCTTTTCATTTTCCAGGAAAAGGTACCAGAGTGGGGAGGTTGCCAGGGGTAACCAGATCACTCATGCAGAGAATATTGGTGAGTCGTCATTCCATTGGTTCATACATTAGGGTTATTACTTGCCATCTTGGGTCAGAGCTTTTTTTAAATTTTCAGATTCGGTCATTAAAGGGATCTAGTAACTTTGTTGACATGTGCAAAAAGTGATGAATGGTTGATGCAATGTAAATTGTTGTTATCTCATATGTCCACAGGGTATTGTGTGAAAATTTCAAGTCAAATGGACATTGTATGGCCAAGTAATGAGCGAAAATGCAAAGTGATATTCAGTAACTCACTGCACTCACTTTGTACACGGAAGAAAAACTCGCCCGGAGTTTTTCTTATTTGAATACTTCAATCATACATATCTTTTTAACGAAAGAGAAATTTGAAAAACCGAAACTTGTCCCATGATTTTATTGTTAATACGAATACAACAAGTTATAAGGGAACCGCTAGAATTAAAATTTTATTTTGAGGATTTGGACAATGTTACTAAAGTCCCTTTAATTGGATCCAATAATTACTTTATTTTAATTCTGTGATCTGCAAGATGAGTGAACAATGCCAAATGATTTGATATTAAATAATTTATTTATTTGTTATATGTGATTGATTCCAGATGAAGAGATCCATCATTAACCTCTTGACTACGGGAACCAAGTGGGTTGTGTACAAAGTCTATGGAGATTTCAGAATCTCGAAGGGAACCGGTTAATTGGATCTAATAATTAGTTAATTTGAATTCTATGATATGAAAGGTAAAAAGCAATAATCAATTTATTTTAATTCTGTGATCTTCAAGGTAAGTGAACAATGCCAAATAAGTTCCCATTAAATGAATGATGTATTTTGATTCTATAATCTTAAAGGTTAGTGAGCAGCCAGGATTATGGCTTTGTGACACACTAGGCATGACAGCACCATTGAATCCAAATGGAGGATTTCATCATTAATTTGATCTAATAATTAATTTATCTGAATTCTATGATATTAAAGGTGAAAAGCAAGAGAACTATTTTTTTTATATACACTGTATAATAATTTTATTGAAAAAAGAGGGTACTCTTTCATTTTAAATTATTTATTAATTTTGTATTCCATGATTTTGAAGGTGAGTGAGCAGCCCAGAATATGGCTCCTAGATACACCAGGCATAACAACACCATTGATACCAGATGTGGAAGTCGGGATGAAACTGGCTATCATGGGTAAATAACAACAAATAGACTTTCTGTTCCTTACAATGTATTTAACCGTTTGCCTATAGATGGGAAACTTGTGGACGTGGTGTGGCAAGATCGGTAGAGCGCGCGCTTTCTGATCTCGAGATTCCGAGTTCGAACCCTGCCCACTCCGTTTGTCCTTCAGCAAGACAATTAATCCACAATTGCTGCTCTCTACCCAGGTGTATAAATGGGTACCATGGTCGGGTGTTAATTAGCCGGTAGCGCCATCATCAGTGGCAGCTCCGCTAGTGTGCTCCCCGGGGAGTTGAGAAAGTATGCAATATCATTGTGTTAGTTTGAAATGTACCTGATGACCATGGGTAATAAATAATTTAGATAGTTATTTAAGCGCAGTAGAGTATATATTTATAGTAGCTGCGCTATATAAATGTTCATATTATTATTATTATTGTGTTTCCTGTATTAAAACTATGGGAATTGCAATATCTAGTAGTAAACAGGTTAATAATAAAAAAAAAAAACAATTTACTTGATGCAGAGTGTACAAGGTTCCTGTTTACAATGGATGAATTCTTTCCTTTGTTCTAATATTTAACATCATAGCAGACTGTAAGGGGTAGAGGGGGAGTTTGGTTAGTTAAAGACCTTCCCGTGCCAATGTTGGCACATAAGGTGGCGCCTATCTCTGATTCATTAGCCCTAGGCCACACGTCTACTAAATGTAGCGAAAGCTACAAAGGGGGCCAGTCCCGTCTGGTAAATTGTGTGATTAACTTTCCTTTCTCCATTCTATAAATAACGAGTGCCTGGCTAGAAGGCAGAGGGTACCATTTTTAAGGTCTTTGGTATGACCCGGTCTGGGTTCGAACCCGGGACCTCCCGTGCATGAGGCGGACACTCTAACCGCTAAGCCACCATGCTCGGTCAGAGGGGGAGTAGAGACTGTTAAAACCAGTCATTCATCAAAAGTCTGACAAACTCTTTGTTTTACTGATTAACAGTTGTAGATGGAATAATAAAACAAGGCTGAACAGTACTGCCGTCCCATGACAAAAGGAAGCAACTATGTGGAATGAGTTTCTTAGTAAATGAAGAAAATATGTTTTTCTTTCTGACCTCTCAAACATAAAATCCTAATTCCCAGGTATGACATGTTTTATAATGTACTCAGAGAAGGCATTTCGGGTTGATATGTTTTGATTTGTAAAATCATTGTTTTATGCAAATTAAGCAGCATACTTCCTTTTGTCACAGTATATCTTGAATATTTGCACGCGTTATCCAATGACAAAAGGAAGCAACTCTTGATAATCTAAGAAGTCAGTATTGTGTGAGTACGTGCGTGTGTGTGTTTGTGTGTGTATCCATGTGTATGTGTGTATATACGTTTGTGTGTATATTTATGTGCAAATATATGTGTATGTATGCGTGCGTTTGTAAGTGTGTGTGTGCGTGTGTGTGTGGCTGTGCCGTGTGTGAGTGCGGGTGTGTGTAGGTGTGTCTGTGTGTTTGCTTGTGGGTGTGTGTGTATGTGTGTTTGTGCGTGTGTGTGTTTGTTTGCGCGTATGTCTGTATGTGTGCGTATGTTTGTGTGTGTGTGTGTGTGTGTGTTTGCATGCGTGTGTTTGTATGTGTGTGTACGTGTATGGTTGTGCATGTGTGTGTGTGTTTGTGTTTGTGTGTGAGTCATTGGCAAAGCCAGGTAAAACAACATTTCATCAAGTTAATCATTTTCTGCAAAATTCCCCACACAAAAGTCTACATGTAGGACAATAATAAACACATAGCATCAGAACTTGTGCTGTGAAAAAAAAAGAAAACGTTATATTTTTTATTCACAGTCAGCATTTTGATTGATAAATGAAATGGGTTTTAAATGTATATATATACTTCAGTCAAAATACACTAACGTTTCCTTCAGATGTGCAAACAGATCAGCGAATTTCATCATTTTCTGTATCAATTCTGGTGCAGTGGTTGACAGACATTCAAGGAGAAAAGTGAGCTGCACTTAGGCGCGCTCTGATTGGCTCATTGGGAGATCAATGCACACATGCCACTTCCATGCTGATAGGTGATTAGCTGATTGAGTTGCTTCCTTTTGTCAGTGTTTTATGAGGAAATCTTTAGAGTTGCTTCCTTTTGATATATCTATATTTCGGAAATTAGGGGTCATGTGACCTCAATTTATTCACCATCATGTAGAGCATACCAAAAATACCCCAAATCAAGAAAAAAGTCGATTTTGATAAATTCAGAGTTGCTTCCTTTTGTCATGGGACGGCAGAGTAGACTGCATTGGTCTTGTGACACAATGATAAAATGACATTAATGTTATGCTGGGCCCGCTTGAAGAGCAGTGTTCATCACTGAAGTGGCTACCCTGGATAAATATTATTATTATTATTATAATTGGGGTTTCAGGTAGTTCAGGGACGAGCGCCGTACTAGGGTTTCCTATAGCTCAGTCGGTGAGAACACCGGTCTAGCAATCCGGAGGTCTCGGGTTCGAATCCTGTTGGAATTCCATTTTCTTTGCTCTTTTTCAATCACAATCTTATTAATTTCTTGTCACTTTACAGGTACCTTACAAGACCACATGGTAGGCCTTGACATTATAGCAGACTACATCCTCTTTACACTCAACAAAATGGAGAAATTCTGGTAAGTATCAAGAAAAACTTGTGAAATTCTTCATCTTTTTATACACAGGGCTCCACACTAACCCTTAAAAAGCAACAGTAAAAAAACAGTGAATGAACTCATTCTAGTTAATGTATATAAAGATTTGATGACCCAAACTAATTCATTTCTTCCTCACTTTATAGTTCCAGTAAACATGTTACCATCACTTTAGGACACTATTTCAACATGCTTGGATTCTTTCGATTATCCAATTGTAAATGCTGTTTTACATTTCTTACAGAATTAGTATTTGTTCTCTTCATATTTGTGAAAAGGTATGCAGACATTTACAATCTCTCCGAACCGTGTGATGACATCGATGCTGTACTGAGGGATATAGCCATGAAGTTTGGCAAGACCAGGCAGCTTAGGACATATGATGGTAAGTATGGATGAAAGATACTTTTGTTTCATATCTCCCAAAATGGCTGGAGGCATAATATGTTTTCGCGTTTTTCCATCTGTCCGTCCCATGAATAAATCCCATATACTCTAAATAAATATATCTCAAGAACTGGTTGATAGATTTCCATCAAACTTTTTATCTGTATGTATCTTGAGGAGTAAATTATTTTATCAGATTTAGGGTCCATGAGGTCATAATGCTCAATATGATGACACACGCAGTACCCCGGGGTACCGTTGTACCCCGGTATCCCGTGTTGTGTAGCGCCATCTTGTGTCCACTCGAAGTACAACCGTATTGCGTTGTGCATGCAGTGCAGCGCGCGATTGTATGCACGCTATACCTACAGTACAGCCCTAAAAATTAAATAAATAATTAAACAAAATGGCGGATTTTCGTCTGGTACCCCAGGGTACCGTTTATGTCATCATATGCAAAAACATGTGTGATTTCAGCATCTCAGGAATTGCTTTGGGAATTCATTATATTGCTTTTACTTCATTATTGTTTCTTCTCTGTGTAGGATCAAGGAAAGAGGTCCTGAATCTAGAGGCAGCTGCAGCCATCTTTGTTCGTGACTTCAGGAACGGCGTTCTAGGGAGGATATCGCTAGACTGAACACAGAACGCCTCTAACGTGGAACCTAAATCTACAGCTTTGGCAGCCATCGTTTTGATGAAAAATGGCCCGGAAACGAGGTGATGGTATCAAATGATGCAAAAAACGTTTGTGGTTTCAGGAATGATGTACTAGCGATGAAGGAAGTATATCACTAGATTGAACATGGAATGGCTTCCATCAAACCTAAATCTACAGATGTAATATGGCAGCCATTGTGATGATAACAAGCTGCCAGAAAATCAGGTTAGATGGTATCAATTGATGCAAAACAGTTTGTGGTTTCAAGAAAAATGTGAGGTAGAATATCTCTATATTAAACAGGGATTGCCTTTTATCGAACCTAAGCCTACTGATTTGACAGCCATTGTGTTGATGAAAAGCTGCCCTGAAAATCAGGTGATGTATCAAATGGAGTTTGTCTATAAAATTGATGCAAAACTGTTTGTGGTTTCAAGAATACTGTTCTAGCTGAGGCAGCATATCACTAGATTGAACAGCTTTCATCGAACCAAAATCTACCGATATAGCAGCTGTTGTAACACTGTAACATAATTGTGTTTCGGTCTGCAAAGTCTGCATTTGTGGCGGCCATTGTGTTGATGAAAACCAGCCTGGAACTCAGGTGATGATGGTAACAAATATTGATGGTTGTGGTTTCAAGAATTATGTACAAATGTAGTAGAAATGATATCACTTAGATTGAACAGGGATTGCCTTTCATTGAAAGTTCTGTAACTCAACATTGTGTTGAATTTCACCCCCAATGACCTAAATCTACTAAATATACATATATGGCAGTCACTGTGTTGATGAAAAGCTGCCAGAAAATCAGTTGATGATATCAAATGTTTGCCAATCATTTGTGGTTTCAGGAATAGTGTGCTAGGGAGAATATTGCAAGAGTTCAAACACCAAGCAAATCATACAGAAGAAACATCAATAACATAAGTAGAACGCGGGAGAACATACCTGTATGAGATGTGTTGAGAAGTTGTATTCTGGTAGTGCACTGAATTTAATAAGCCAAACTGGCCAACAAGAACTCATAACAATAGATAATGATGAACTATAGGGAGAAATGACCTAAATCTACAGATATGGCAGTCATTGTGTTGATGAAAAGCTGCCAGAAAATCAGTTGATGATATCAAATGGTTGCAAAACCATTTGTGGTTTCAGGAATGATGTGCTAGGGAGAATATCGCAAGACTGAACTGGGATTGCCTTTCATCGAACCTACATATTTGACCAGCTATAGAAAATGCCGGCACTTGTCGGTAATTGATGTTTTGAAGAAATGGGCATTTTAAGTTCACACAATGTGTGTAAAAGACTTTTGATTGTAAAGTTGAAACAATCATATCTTCACCAATTATTGACCAATTAGACCATAGCATCGAATGAAAGCTTGTGATGAGGCCTTTCTAATGGTGTGAAAATCTACATTTTGATATCTACCGACAAGTGCCGGGTTTTGCTATAGCCTGTCACATATATGACAGCCATGTACTTTAGTAGATGTACATACGTACATGTTTTTCGAACTAATTGTATCTTAATTGTTACATATTGAAACATGAAGGCATTGGGTAAGGGTTACGATGACACAGTAACTCAATATAGTACTGCTAGATATCAATGCAATTCATGCAATAATGTTAGTTAGGTATATCTATGTTACTTTACCTAACTATACCTAACTATCTAGTTAGGTATATCTATGTGCTATATTCAGAAACACCTTATATCTTTATCATGTGATAGGAAGGTTGTAATCTGGGGTATCATTGTAAACAAGTGGAACCTTTACAACCTGATTTGCTAGGTTTTTTTCCCATATTTACTTAACTTTCTCATTAAAGTAGGTCATAGAATATGTGACTATGACCTGTAAATTGAACAAAGAAAACCACAGTAACTCAATATAGTACTGCTAGATATCAATGCAATTCATGCAATAATGTTAGTTAGGTATATCTATGTTACTTTACCTAACTATACCTAACTATCTAGTTAGGTATATCTATGTGCTATATTCAGAAACACCTTATATCTTTATCATGTGATAGGAAGGTTGTAATCTGGGGTATCATTGTAAACAAGTGGAACCTTTACAACCTGATTTGCTAGGTTTTTTTTCCATATTTACTTAACTTTCTCATTAAAGTAGGTCATAGAATATGTGACTATGACCTGTAAATTGAACAAAGAAAACCACTCGGGTGAAACAAACCCCAAAACAATCAAACACAAAGGAATACAGTTTATCAAACTTGAGCTGCTCACCTTTTAACAAGAGCCTTCTTCAAACAAATACATAGGCATCGTAATACATGGAAATTCAACATGAACATAAGGTAGTGTGCAGTGATGGTAATGGCAAACTGGATCAGGGAGTAAATTGTATCACTTTTTTGTTTTTTGTTCATGATAGCTCTTAGGACGTTAAACAAAAGCTGGGAAGAGTTAAATTTGAAATGCATTAGTTGTGGATATATATCACAATATAATACAAACAAAACATTACAGGAATTAAAATTCATCTGGACTCCTGATGAATTTCAAACACACGTCTGGTATGACTAGCACCTACATTTTACAACGAAGATTTTTTTTTTCATTTTTTTTCCTACACGATTAGAAATTAATATCAAATAAACTTGGAAAAAATGTTGTTCCTTTTTAAAGAAAGTATACATTTTGGTGATTGGAGGCATCCTTTTCAATATTTGGGTAGTAACATACAGCTGGGACCGCGGGGAACTACCCACCGCGCGCCCGCGGGCATTTGCCCGCGCCCGCGGAAATTTGCCCGCGGTTAAATGCACGCGTTTTACCCGCGGGTAAACGCGGGCGCACATGGCGACAATGAAATGGAGATTAGCGCCCTCTAGGTTGGTGAAAACATATTTAATTGTACGGGCGGATATTGGCGGGTTATCATATCAAAGTCGGATGATTTTAGCATCATTTTACTGACGATTTTGATGAATTAACTGAATTCATTTTGACTTATTTGCCGTCTGAAAAATGTATTTATCTAGCGCAAATACATTTATTATTTTATTGACTTGTATTCCTAACGATTTGACTTCATTTTGCGCACCCATTTGGTGAAATTTCGGAAGAAATTTCGACTCGTTTGAAGTCGAACAAAGTTGTTTAACAAGCGCTAATACATTTATTATTTTGATGACTAATATCCTAACGATTTAGCATATTTTGCGCACCCGTTTAGTGAAATATCGGAACTAATTGCGACTCGTTTATCGCCCGATAAAGTCACCATCTATCGCAATAACATCTGTTATTTTATTGACTAATATCCTAACGATTTAGCATATTTTGTGCACCCGTTTAGTGGAATATCGGAACTAATTGCGACTCGTTTGTCGCCCGATAAAGTCACTCTAAACTATCACTTTAACATCTGTTATTTTATTGACTAATATCCTAACGATTTAGCATATTTTGCGCACCCGTTTAGTGAAATATCGGAACTAATTGCGACTCGTTTGTCGCCCGATAAAGTCACTAAACTATCGTATTAACATCTGTTATTTTATTGAATAATATCCTAACGATTTAGCATATTTTGCGCACCCGTTTAGTGAAATATCGGAACTAATTGCGACTCGTTTGTCGCCCGATAAAGTCACTAAACTATCGCAATAACATCTGTTATTTTATTGACTAATATCCTAACGATTTAGCATATTTTGTGCACCCGTTTAGTGGAATATCGGAACTAATTGCGACTCGTTTGTCGCCCGATAAAGTCACTATAAACTATCACTTTAACATCTGTTATTTTATTGACTAATATCCTAACGATTTAGCATATTTTGCGCACCCGTTTAGTGAAATATCGGAACTAATTGCGACTCATTTGTCGCCCGATAAAGTCACTAAACTATCGCATTAACATCTGTTATTTTATTGAATAATATCCTAACGATTTAGCATATTTTGCGCACCCGTTTAGTGAAATATTTGAACTAATTGCGACTCGTTTATCGCCCGATAAAGTCACTAAACTATCGCAATAACGTCTGTTATTTTATTGACTAATATCCTAACGATTTAGCATATTTTGTGCACCCGTTTAGTGGAATATCGGAACTAATTGCGACTCGTTTGTCGCCCGATAAAGTCACTAAACTAT